>JAPKLX010000047.1:1434875-1464871 GCA_026898415.1 Leonotis leonurus
TTCAATAATACATTTAATATTTGTAATCGAAAATTGATACTCAAATTTTTTTAATTTTTTATTAAATCTTATTTAAGAATCAACAACACATAATATATATTAAAAACACTAAATTTACTCAAACCCTTTCAATTTTTAAATTTACTCAATCATATTTATGTGGATTTTGTGATTATTCCATAAATGAGATTTTATAATAAACACTAACTAAATTTAATTATTTTATTTATTCATAAATATTTATTATAAATTAAAATATACTAATTAAGATATAATAAAAATTCAACCAACTCAATTGAAAATCATACCGTAATACAAAATAACATTTCATAGCAAAAACTTTTGGTTTGTAAAAATTGAAACTAAACTGAAACAAAACAAATCTGAATATTTAAAACCACTCCTAAATTAATTGATTATATACATTCATGAAAATTAAATTTTCAACTATTAAAAAATTATTTATCATTATAGTAAATTAAAAGAAAATATCTAACCTATATAATAATATTTAATATATACTGAACCCTAAAAAATGTTAGGTATAAATTATAGACATTTATAAAAATTTAGATTTGAAGGACAAATATATATATATATATATATATATATATCAAAGTAAAAGATTATATCTAATATATAATTATATAATATATTATTTTAATATATAAGCATATATATATGAAACACAAAATCAAATCATTCATGAACTCCAAGAAATAGTTACCTATATGGATACACATTTTAGATATTTATGAAAATTAAAATTTGAAGCACAAACAAATTATGTCTATAGAAACCTATATAATAATAATACCAAATATATTTTTTTAATCTATAATCATTGATATGAACCACGAATAAAAATCAATCTTCATCCTCAAAATAAATATCTATCTACAAATTATAGATATATACATAAATTAAAATTTGAAGTACATAAAAATATTTATCTTAATCTTCATAGCCAGATAAGTAAATATTATATCTAACATATTTAATAATAACCAATACAATCTTTTAAACTATTTTATCTCCTTTTATAACAAATTAAATATACATATCTAAATAGTGTTAGGTTCATATGAGAAATAAATCACACGTGAGAAATAATAATAAATCTAGATCAACTAATCTATTTAGAATCAATGGTTGATATTGATTATATTAAATTTAAATATTTTTCAATATTTTAGAAATGTGGAAGTTAATTTTTTTAATAAAGTTAATTTGCAAATAATATCACAACTATTGTTTTATTGAAATGGGTGGTTGATATTTTTTTCTCATTTATCACATAAAGAGTATTTTTTATATGATCCTAAAATCTATCTATATATATATATATATAACATCACTAATATATTATTTTATATAATCCATTATATGAACAAAAAATACAAATCAATCTTAAGCTCCAAAAATAAATATAGATTAATTTTGTGATGATATGTAGCATGAAATATCAACAGCTAACATTAAATACCAATACAAAAATTATAGTACTATTTAATTTTTTAATTTATCTTTTACAAACCTATTTTTCATTTACTATATTTAACTTTAATTGTTTTTTTGAAAATTAGAAGTAAGGGTGAATAATATCTACCTAAATTAACTTCCAATTATACACACCTACAAATAATAAATATTTTTGAAAATAAAAAGAATCTTGAGCCCCAAAATAAATAGGTTAATACAAATAATATTTTTTTTTTTTGAAATAAAGATCAATTTTGAGGCACAAAAATATTATCTATCTTTATAGCAAAATAAATAATTATATATAACACATTTAATACAATAGTAGCTAATATTTTTTTTATACACTATCAACAGATGAATCACAATATAAGAATTAATTTTAAGACTTATAACAATAACATTTCTATAAATTAAGATTTGGTGCACAATCATATTTATCACTATAGCAAATTAAATATATATAATCTATATAATAGTACTTAATATATTATTTTAATATATAATATTTATATGAACAAAATATAAAAATTAATTTTGAGTTTCAAGAATCAATATAGATTAATTTAAAAAAAATAAATAACATTAAATGCAGTAATTAATATACCACTTCAACACCTAACTAATTATTCACGTTTAAAATAAAATAGGTTAATTAGTGTATTGCTTAAACTTATATTTGTTTAATTAATTTTCATTTCATTATATTTTGATTTACATATGGCTAGGGGTGTAAACGAACCAAGCCGCTCGTGAACTATTCGGCGTTCGGCTCGAAAAAAGTTCGTTCGAAATTCGTTCGTTTTCTAAACGAGCCGAGCTCGAGCCTCAAATCGAGCTCATATAGATTTTCGAGCCGAGCTCGCGAACATGTTTGGTTCGATTCTAAACGAGCCAGCTCGCGAACATGTTCGCAATATTATTATTTATTCAAAAAAATTATGATTATTTAATCAATGATAAATTACAAATTTTGTATTTATTGACATAAGCATAAAATTGGTTAATAATAATCATAATTAAAAAAATAAATTACACGTGACTTATTATGAGCATATGACTATAAACTACATCTAAATTATTGATTACAAACTTTATGTCAAGTTATTTAAATCAAACTTGTACGTGTATGATAATGTTGATTCATAAATTGAATAATTTATAATATTATATAAATATATTGCAATATTTATGGGTACAATTAGTATTATAAACGTAATACTGTATTTTTAAAAATTATTATGACAACATGATTTGTTTGATGAGTTATTTCAACCAAACTTTAATATATATTATAATTCAATTTTATAAATGTAATTTATATATTATAAGAAAAAATAAGTTGCATAAATCACATGTTCATATTTAATACTTATATATCTAAGTTTATAACATAATAATATTATATAAACAATACAAATATAACTATAAATATATAGTTACCATTCTAATTAAATGTATCATAAGAATATTTTAATAGAACGATATATTAAGTTATTTAAATCAAATATAATATATTTTATAATGCAGATTTATAAACTGAATATGAATACAAAAAATATTGGAAATATATTTAAAACTTGATTCGAACAACCAAATAATTTGAAGTACACCGAAATTGTGATATACGATTCGTTATTTATATCAAACGTATTAATATGTATTTTCATATATATTATAGAATATAACAAATTTATGAAAAAAAAATTATATTATATCTAATTTTTTAATATAATTATGTATTTTTATGTATAGAAGAAATATTACAAATATTGTATAAAAGAAATAATTTATAATATTTCAAAAATAAGTAGACAACTACTTAACTACAAGTCATTTCTAAAAGATAGTTATATCATTTAGAATTTTAGATCAATCAAAGGTATATATCAATAGCATATATTAAAAGATAATTTGAGTACATGTATTATCTAAAATATTTTTTATTTTTATTGTTTGGTTCATAGTTAGATCAATAGTTCGTATTTATTTTTAGTTGGTACAAAGATATTTATTTTTATTATAACTACTCACACAATTTTTATTGGTGAATATTGTTATTTTGGAACTTTTGAAACTTTTTGTTCAAGCTAAATGAAATTTGTGACCATAACTTATTTGTTGTTTTGTACGTTTGTAACTAAATGCTAGAGTATGTTTTATTTTGTCTTGAGTTCAGAATTGAAAAAAAAAATAGTCAAAACTCGAGCTCAAACTCGAGTTCAGGTAAACGAATACATACCGAGCTGAATTCGAGCCGAACTCGAGCTTCATATAAAAATTACGAGCCGAGCTCGAGCTCAATTTAATATATCTTCAACTTCTTATTATGTAATTAGAAAATTAAGAGTATAAAATATATAATATTATATTATCTTAAGGGCAAATAAATTTGTTGAAAAAAATTAAATAATCTATAATAATGTCTAATATTTATCTACATTTATTTTAATTTATTTGTCACTTATTCACATGTAATATTAGAATAAATTAGATATTACAAAGTCTTATAATGTTATATAATTGATTAATAACTCTTCAACTCATTATTAAAATATATTTTAAATTTTTTTAATATTTTAATAATTTAAAACACATTCTTCAAACTGTTATAATATTATATATATATATATATATATATATGTCAATTTGTTAGAAAATAAAAGATGATAAAGTAGTGTAGTGAATAATAGAAAATGAGTTTTTGTCCCACATTGATGGTGTAACAAATTTCATACTAAGAATGGTACTATAAAAGATGGTATTTGTCCACATTGATGGTGTAACAAATTCCATCCTAGAAATGGTGCTATAAAAGATGAGATAATATTGTGTAGTGCTGTCTAATTGAACATCCTATAACATGCAAATTTTCTGAAAGTCATTTTCATCAATTAATTTTACATTTTATTTAATGTCAATCGTTTTGGGCGCCAACTCAAAAAGTTTCTCCTTTAACTTTTATATATATAGAGAGATATAGATATATACATATAGAAAAAACCCATTACATTTAGAAATTTTCCTTAATGGAGTCAATCCGCCTCTCACAAATTGAATTTGATGGTCGACTGATGACGGGATTTTGGAACGATGGTCAAGCGAGAATGGCGATAGTAGGAGTGGGAGTGCTGAAAGAAGGAATGCTAACCGTTGCAGTAGCATTCATCAATTGAAACATGGTCTGGTACGTGTCACATGATAAATGTAGCACCATTCCATTGGATTGCATTTTCAATAGGTTGCAATGGTGAGTTTTAACTTTCAACATTTCATTAGAAATAGGGAGAAATGTGAAATTCAATCATATAATTATTCTAATACTCCATTCTTGTGTATCAGAATATACACAGATGAGTGCAATTACTTTTGAGTTAGAAAATAAGTTTGAACTGCTAATCACAATTACTTAAAATTTCGAACATTCAACATTAAGTAAGTTCCAGTTAATAAACTTGATCATTTAAAGTACTGCTTAGTCAGACAGCCGAATAGTTGGATAAAGAGTATATGTCATACATATATAATACATTATTTGTTGCCTCATTAAAAACCTTCACCAAAAAAATCAAATGGAAAAAAACTTAATAAGGAAAAAAGAGTACAACTTAATTTTGCTTTCGAGGCGTAAGGTAGACATTCAGGTCTAACTTTTAAATTTATTTCGGAATATTCGCTCCCCCTGGAGAGT
Source organism: Leonotis leonurus (assembly GCA_026898415.1). Classification (NCBI taxonomy): domain Eukaryota; kingdom Viridiplantae; phylum Streptophyta; class Magnoliopsida; order Lamiales; family Lamiaceae; genus Leonotis; species Leonotis leonurus. The sequence goes on from JAPKLX010000047.1 coordinate 1,440,049, forward strand.
ACAACCTGAGCAGTACTTTAAATGATCAAGTTTATTAACTGGAAGTTAGTTAATGTTGAAGGCCTGAACTAGACAACACAAAATGATATTTTTTAAAGAATAATAAGAGAAAGTACAATCGAAAGCATCCTGTTTATATATCCAATTTCATAGTTTTCAGAGGTTCAGCATGCAACATGATTATCTTATCGATCATAAATTCAACCCAACATGAAATCATAGTCACAATTATCGAGAATCGAACTTACTGCGACATAGAATTGGCCTCCTTCAAAAGCTGCTTAATTTCTTCTCGCATTTGAACATCCAATTTTTTACCGGATCCTTTCTGAACCAATATTAAACAGTAATTAACGGAAAGATACATTTCTCATTATCACAAGGATGAAAATCACTACAGCTGCAAACGATTTCCCCTGCTCCGCTTGAATTTCTTCCATTTCTTCGCTTTTTCTCGCGGTTTGATTCTCTGTTTCTTTTTTGTTCTAATTTTGTGGGAAATAATTACTCTGTTTTTCTTTCCCAGATAATCAAATGCCGCAACGACGTCGTCTGCTGGTATAGGTGAATGATTAGTAAATCATTAATGGGAGATTAGTCAGATTTTGATAAGGAAATCGCGCTTTTCAAATTAGCAACAACAGAAATCGCTTTATTTATCTTTATTATTTCATCTACCAACATTTCTTTTCCTTTTGCTTAATTTAGTGTAAGATAGTACATATCAAAATAGTTACCAAAATTTGATTATATATATATTAATTAATTCTCGAGAAAAGAGAGGATGTTTTAGACGGGCTTCCTAAACAGATTTAATTACTTTATCAATTTCGGCCCAAAATTTGGCCCACACAACAAATTCTATTTTTTTTTTATTTCATTGGATGTTTTGGGCGGGCTTCTTAAACATCTTTTCCCTCACCCTTTATATATACTAGTGTCCTATTCTCAAATACTGAAAATATTTATATAAAAATAACAATCATAATTATTACTTTTTTAAATAGAAAAATAATCATAATCAATTTTTTAAAATTCTTTTACGCATTGCATTGAAATCAACAAATGTTTGTTGTTATACATGAATAATTACTTCATTATTAACTCATGATTTGTCCAACAATTTAATTTCTCTCTAATTAAATAGTAAATGTGAAATAAAAAATTATAGGAAGTAAAAGAAAATTTTTGTATACAAATTAAATGTTATTCTATAAAGAAAATTATAGAAAATGGATAACAATAGCGTGTAAATAAATGATCAAATGATCAACAAACTATATATTAATATAAATAAGTTCAACATGATATACGATAAATATAAAATTTACTTAACATAAAAAATATACAAAATATATTAAAATTTAAATAATAATATTAAAATATTGTATTAGTTCCCAAATTATACTAATTCAGAATGAAATTTTAAACGTTGTTCGAATATTATTCAATTAATTTATATCCAATAAATTATATTGACAAATAGGAGAATGAAATTTGATTTTTCAAATAAATATTTAAATATTTAATGAAAAATTATAAGAGATAACTATAATTAAATTATGATAAGAATAATTGTGTAACCACCGGTGGCTAAAATTAGGTCAAAAAGTGTGTGAGATCCATAGAATAAATAGGATACTTTTTACCACTTTTTAATAAAAGTGTGCGTCTATCCCCATGATAATGTCGTGCCAAAGAACACGAGTGGCCCTAGAGATTTACAGATTTACGTTTGATTGCAAAGGGGATCAACTTAATAGAGCACCAACTACAGAAAACCTGTCCCCAAACCTATGAAAGTCATTGAATTTCTTATTCATGTTAGAGTAATCAACTTAATAGAGCTACAAACTATCAAAGAAACATAAATCATACTTCTGATTTGTCAAAAGGTGAAACATCATAACATGAATTCTACCAATGCTAGCCAATCAAGAAATAGTGAACTATATTTGCAATATGAGCCCTAATTCACACACTTCATCCACCAAATTTAAAGTTCTTGCATCAAATAAATTCTCAAGTACTTCCACGAGGACTCCTAACTTCATCATCAATTAAAAAACTACTCTCACTCAAAAACAATGTACCATAACTCAAAAAGCATCAAAACCAGCCATTTCAAGATTTACAGAATGTAAAGAGGAGGGATAAGAAAAAAATTCAAACTTTGCAACGGAGCACTCTTCAAATTTCTTCTCTTCCTCTTTCCCAGCCATCTGCAAGAATGATTACTTCCTCAGATTTCTTCAATTCTCCCAACAAATATTCAATCCTAGCTAAACTGAGCAACACAGAAAAATGAGATCAAACAATCGTCAAAATACTACATTTACAGCAAGAAATCATTATATGATCTAATCAAAACAAGAAACCTACATACCGAAATGCTCAATTGTACAACTCTTCTTGGATTAGGGTACTTGAAAGAGGAATTGATGCGTGCAGCGTAGATGAATGAAAGAGAAGAAGCAGAGTGAGGCATGAAAACGACGGCAATGAAGTTTCTCCCTTATTTGGGCTCAGTGTTTTCTTCAGCCCACTAATAGCCCAATAGTATAATGCATATGCACAGGAGGGAGAGAGACGCAGAGAGAGATGAGGGGAATTGGGGGTCCGTTATTGTGCATCAGCGATCTTCTAAACGACGTCGGCGAAGAAAATCCCGGCGTCCCCCTCGATCACGCGTCGCCGCTAGACGCCGCCGACGTTACTAAACTTCCGGCGACTGAACTCCCCGAGCTATTTCGGGTAATTAGGGTTCATGATTTGTGAATGTTTGGTCTTGAAGAATTTTGTTGAAACATTCTAATTCACGGTTTTGGATTGATAATATTTCAGATTCATTGCTGAATTTGAAAATAAACAAGCTATAATTCCGAGTATAGTATTGGAATTGGAAAATTTGCAATTTTTCTGCATCTCTAAGAATAATCAATGGATCATTTCTAAATGTTATCGAATTATACATAATGAGCAATTATTGTGATTCTGCAAGAAACTAATTACAAGGGAAAACCTTAGATGCTATTCATTTGATTATGTTAATGCTTGTTGCAGAGGAAACTAGCTCATGAACTGCTCATAATTTGGCTATTTTCTTGCTAAATCTCTGCAACAACTGGTGTTTTTTTTTACAGGTACATTTTAATGAACTGGAAGGAGCTCTTGAGGATGAAGGCCACTCTTGGACTGCTCTTACACTCGAGGTATATTGCTCTCCTACTCGACGTGAGCTTGCTGATATTGTTCGACTTCATCGTACATTTCCCATTTCTCGTTGAAGAATATACACTTGAATGTTATAGACTTTTAATTGCTATTTGGCATCTTTGAGCTCCGGACTTTCGTTTAAGATCTCTGTCGTTGGTTCCCTGTCACATGTCTTTAATTGTGTTGTTATCGAGTAGCGTATCTTACCAACTCTAATAAGTCGGAAAGAGGGAAGTCTATAGCTTGATCATGTTGTTTGAGTAATTCTTGTTTATGTCTAGCTTTTCAGTTTGATTTGCTAATGCTTTCACTTGCCAAAATCATACATAAAGATTCAATTCTTGCAATTGCATTTTGACTTGTGTGTCCTTAATCACTTTATATGCTTAAAATATAAAAAGAACCTCTCTTTTTTTGATTGGATCTCACTGCAACGTAGCTATGCTCGGCGCTGGAGACCGCAAACAAGTTGGTGGACTCTACCGATCATCCTTGTCTGAAAAGGTTGAGGAGCTAGAACGAATTGTGAAAAGGAGGGATTCTGCCATAGGAGAAGCCAATGCCATCCAAGGCTCTCATAGATTATAAGAAGCATCTTCGACTATCCTGTTCAAGGCTAGGGTAAGGATTTAGCTTTGTGTAAAGTGTCATTAGTTGCTAATTACAGCCTGTTCACGATGTTGCGTTCGTGCTACGCCTAGACGAATTAAGGATGGATCACCTAACCATGATCTTGATGAATGCTAGCATATTTAGTGCTTTGTTCTTTCTTATGCATTTGTTTCGTTTCGCACTTCACATTAGTTGATTGTAGCTCTTGTTTTTCAATTCATTCGTTTGTAGAACTGTTTACTCGATTTCAGACATTTCTGGAACGGCTTCTAACATAGGGACAAATAGTTAATTTTGGAATATCGGGTTTGTGTAATTTTTCTATGTACATTTCACTACATGTTTGCGAAGTAGGTTTTTATTTTGTGTGTGTGCAAACTTGTAAGAAATTTACTATTGGTAAAACCATTGATCGTTCAGAAATTTAAAATAAAATAAAAATAAGCAAATATTTAATTAAGTGTTTATGAAAATTATTGTTCCTTTTTCTTCTTTCTATGAAAATGAGTTATATTCTCAAAGGTAGGCCACAGTTCAATTCGACTATCAAACCGAACAAAAATGATAAAATAAAAATAAAATAATTTTGAATTATTCGAAATCAAAATCAAATCGAATTTAGTAAAAAAAAGTGGAAGAAAGGTGTAGAATGTTGCCTAGCAAGATTTCAAATTTTTTATGATGAAAATTAAAATATAAAGGGAAGAAGTGTTTGTAGAACTTAAGGATGGGTAAAATTTAATAAATTCAGTTATTCATAAATTAAAATTATAATATATTTTGGTTCGTTTTTTATTATTATTTTCCATTTACAAATCAAAACTGAATTGAAATAATTTAATTCTTTAAAAATTTAAAATAAAAATCGACCAGAATTCATGGATTCGTACTGATTTTTGATTAATTACCAAAATAATGCTCACAATAATGGCAATGTGAACACAGCAAATTTGCACAAAAACATTAACATCTATAATTAATTGGCAGTGTGAACACAGCAAATTTGCACAAAAACATTTGTGAAACTTAACAATTAACATCTATAATTAATTGGCAATGTGAACACAGCAAATTTGCAGAAAAACATTAGTGAAACTTAACAATTAGCATCTATAATTAATTATCTCCTGTCAGTGTAACTTCAGTTTTTCCAAAATATTGCATAAATCATAGTAAAAAAATATATAGAAAGTCTGTCAAAACACAGAAGATCCAAAGAGCTAGGCAGAAGTTCCATATAAAAAATAGACATAAAAATATAAAAGTTTGGCAGAAATTATGGCAGACACACACTAACTATAGACTTGCACTCTAAATTGATCCACAATTTTTGGAATTAATCTTCCAAGTGGTCCTAATCTTAACATAATACCACCTTTTTATTCTCTAACTTGCAATTTGGATTCTCTAATTAAACAATGTGTCCATATCACACTGCACTAATAATTCATATTACAGTTGATTGAAAAAGGATATATTGATCATATATCAACCAATTTCTTATAAAATTTCCATGATATTAGAAGTTTGTCGAAACACAAAAACACAAATCATCTAGTGTGTGTTGGTTTAGTGGTAGTGAAGTTAATTCTTACGACTTAGGTTTCGTGTTCGAGTCTCCGTGACGTGGTTACATAATTCAATTTTAATATTCCCTCCGCCCCATTATATATGTCATGTTTTATATTCAGATGAACGTATTATTTTAATAAAATAGGACGTATATAATGGGACATAGGGAGTATAATTTATTTATTTAAAAAAAAAACACAGACCATCTAGAGAACTAGACAGAAGTTCAATTGGGCCGGGTTGACCCAGACCCACATGAGCCCATTAGCATTTAAGTCAATATAGTTCTAAGACCACCTAGGAACTGGATTAGGCGCTAGGTTTTCTTACATATTTTTAAATTCAGTCTATATGACGATACTCTATCACTAAACTAATATACGCATACAGAAGAGTCTGTGTTTTTCTAAAAAATGATTACATTAACATTAAATTACATAAACATATCATGGAAGACTGAAACTTTGAAATCTATTGCCTTGGACATTAGTCTCACTACCACTAGGTCAACACATAGGAGTCTATTTCACTAAGGTGATATGTCCCAACATACCAACATAATATAGTGAGTAGATCATGGGTCAACACATAATGGTCCTGAGCTGGGTGGCTGGGCTTGATCATTTTCAAGCATCATACTTTAAAATATTTGAGTTAATTCATGATAAACTTTCAAATTTATTACATTTAATTATTTTTGGAATTTGATATTAATGATATGGATGCGCATAGTATTTGAGAAGATTATAAATGTAAATCATTTCCTTACTATGTGCAATTTAGTAGGACGAGACTTTTGAAAAAAAAAGAAGAAGAAGTAATTACTAAAATAACATATTATATGAAAAAACTATATACTACTCTCTTCGTCTCTTTAATTACGACCTGTTTTTCATTTGAGACGTTTCACTAATTATAACTCATTTACTTATTACTTATTGAGTAAAGATTATCAATGCGATGTTTCTTAGTTTTTTGTAAGAGATATTTATTAAATATTTATTGACAATCATGTAAAAAATAAATATATCATTATTAGCGAGAGCGAGAGCAACGAGGAAATAATATATCCTATTTATTTAACTCTAGCTATTCGGTGATTAATAATTTGTTGGGTGTTGGAAGTAAGGTCATTAATATTAGATGCAAGTTGCTTGATGCATTCTTCAAAAAGAGTAGTGATGTTTGCAAAATTAACACTGATCTTGTCTTACTTAAGTAGTTAAGCCCCAATTGCATGCGTGGTTAACACCTGTTGCAGTTTAATTAACACTTAATTAATCATAAATGAGTCCATTGAATAAAACAAAGCCAGTGAGAGCGCCAAGTGTCTTATTACCATAATTTTTAGATTTATTAATTATTTGCTTCTGCATTTGTGAACAGTCCTAAATATCGTGTCTTTCCACGCGACAACAAAATCAGAAAATTAAATAATTTTAACTAATTAATTAATTTGAGAGAGGAAAATAATACCAGCTAATCACATGTTATAGTATAGTACTAGTACTTCACACCAAGTTCAATTATTGTAGTACAAGTGCCATCTACAAATTTATGAATTAATGCTATATTTTTCAATATATTTATATCCTTTTACTTTGTAATGGAATTTCCAATATATTATAATTAGATATTTAATTTCTTAAACATCGTTAATTAGATCATGATCAAGTGTTGAGGATAATAGATATGTGTGTGTGTTTGAGTATCATTGTTGAATATATTTGAAATTGGAGTATATATATAATTTTTATTTTTATTATTTTATATAAAATAAATATTAAATTATATCATAATCAATAAATAATAATTAAAAGTAAAAATTAATACATTTTATTTAAAAATGTATTTTAGTTATGTTATGCCCGTTACGAATAGATGTGTGATTCCAGTCATTAAATTAAAAACATTTTACCTTACAATATTTATATTATACGATAATTATTGAGACATGATATACAGAGAAATTTATACAATTTATAATACTCTATTTGAGTTTAATTTATTCGTTCCAAATTAATGACATGAATAATGGAATCATTAGAAAATAAAAATTATAAATTTTACTTCTGATAAAATCAAAATCTTGAAACTCGACAAACGTACAAATATTTGATTGGTATTTTGTTTTGTCATAAAAAAGAAGAAGATAATAGTACATTGTTTGTATTCGTATTTAAGAAATTTAGAAAATCAATAATACTAATTTAAAACAAGGATTTCCATAATGGAAAATAATATCAAATCACCTCCTATAGGGAATGTTCGAAGTATATATCCTACCAAATTATTTTTTAACATGGTGGGTTGACATTATTGTTCAACAAAAACAAATTAAATTAATTAAATTAGTTTGAATGTTATCGATAAATTTGCAATAAAATAAATATAGAGTGACAAGGACAATTGGAGAACCTTTTTGAAGTTGCGTCATCACTAATTTTATATTTAAGAAAAAATAGCAACTAGGAGAAATCATACAAAGGCCTGCATTTGTTTTAAACCAACTATGATCACTTATTGAAATATTTAAATTAAATACGTCAAATATTTTTATTTTATTTTTGTGTGGATCAAATCTCAACTTGAAAGTACATCATATATTCGTTTAATTAATTAAATAAAAATAGTTTGGGATGAACTGTACCTAGCTACTATTCACATGATCATCTTTACTTTTAATTAATAAATAGATTAATTGAAAATATATAGTGATTGGTCACATTTTTAGAATTTTGTAGTTTATTTGTTTTGCTCCAACATTAATTATTGACTTTTATCTGTACTTGTGACTCGACTCGAGTGATATCAAAAAATATATATGTTTCTCATTGTGTTTGCTATAATAATAATAATTATTATTATTAAAATTTGTCATATTGTCAAAAGCACACTTTGCTAAACTATGAATAAAACTTATTTGACGCTTCCTAAAAATATGTGTTTTTAAAATTCTTATATAATGAATATCAATAATTTAGTGTAAGCGATCTCAGATAAAAACACATTATCTTCCTGATATTGTTTTAGTCGAACATCATTAAATAAGGGGTTTTATGTAGATTATGTTAGAAGTATCGACAATTTGAGTACTCGATCATGTGTTCCATACATTTTGTTTCAATATGCAATTCAATATTTCGTTTATGTTCATGTTGGTAATTTTCAATGTGAATTTTGCGAGTCATACTCCCTTCCTACGGGTTCCCTCACCAACCTAGCTAGTGACACCGGATGCCCTTTCTATTTCTCCGATTATAAAGCACCCTATCACTAATTTATTTTCTTTTTCTTTCATAGATAAAAAAGACAACAACTTAAGTTCAACTAAAGATGCATTTCATGCATGATTTGTATACTATATATTACTCCAAACATCTCATTAATTTCGTAACACTCATCCAGAGGTTGTTGCTTCAAAGTTCAAAATACCCAGTAACACTCATCCAGAGGTTGTTGCTTCAAAGTTCAAAATACCCAATAATCTCAGGTTAATATTTGAGGTCAAATTTTTTGAATTCGAATTTTTTTGTGACACGATCTTTTAAATCCGACATATTTGTCAATTGAAAATGTATATGGCGTTCTATCACATTGTACTAATAATAATTACTCTATCCGTCCCGCTAAATGTGGTCACGTTTCCTTTTTGGGACGTCCTACTAAAAGTGGCAACTTTCCCAAAAAGAAAAAAAATTTACTTTTAAAATACATATTTCTTACTTTTTTAAAACACAATATTTTACTTTCTTAATCTCCGTGTCGTAACCCTTATAGCCATATTTAGCGGGACGAAGGGAATATTTTTTTCTACAAGCAAAACACAATACCTAGTTCTATCTCTTACTTGGTTCTTTTTCTATTTTATGTATGTTGATGATAGGTCACTTTCCCCCAAAAAGTTAGTGACATACGATAGGAGTTTCTTGAACCCTAACAAATCTCAAAATTTAAGAATAAATAAAATGCCTTTGACTAAATTTGAAATTTAAAATAATGAATGAGCAAGCACGCAAATTCAACCTCAATTGTACATGTTTAATTTGAAATAGAAATAATGCAGCCACTTGTTAGAGAGAAGTGTAACGTTTATAATTAGTTTGCAAGTATAAAATTAATTAATATTAGAGACAGAAAGGTGATTGGTGTGTTTGGCAACGAACGTGCAATATGATTGCTTCATTCCCACAACACAAACATTTCATTGCCGGCCCTTCCATTTTTTCATTTTTTATTTCATAATTATTTAACTTAGTTAATTTTATTTTGACCTCACATTTTACTTCGTCTTTCTGTTATTTTCTAATTTTCACTAACCAATAAATAATAATTCACTCTCCTTAATTGCCTCAAAGAAAAGTAAAATTAATTTCCCACTAGCCCACATCAAGGAGCTATTTTAAAAACGGTGGATTTTATTTGGTGTAAATCTATATGTATCAATAAATATATATTTTTTTATAACTTACTAAATTTTTTGTAGATAGTGATTTATTTAGATAGATAGAAATTTTGTGTAAATATTTTGACCCATTGTATTGTAATTAATAAAAATTTGTAATGTTGCAGGCTATCAGTTGTGATAGGTTGGTGTTTATTTAGACCTTATGAAGATTTGACTTTTAAATGTCACTTCTCACCATCTCATTATAACATCGATGTTAACTTCCATTTTGTTCTTTAATATATATGAACAAGGTTGTAGTCAATCTATAGAAATTTTAACTATTTTATCGTATTTAACTTAATTCTCTTTTTTTCCAATTTAAATATTTTCAACTAATCGACATCAAAAAATTAAACCAATCAAATTGAAGTAGTACGGTTATTTTGATTTGCTATAATTTAGTTTAGTTTTAAGTTTTTTTTTTAACTCGATTTAGTTGAAGACCAAACGTTTAGAGAAGGAAAAAAGTAAATGAATGTAGATGAGAAAAGAAACCGCTTCTTCTAAGTTTTAGGTATGTTCACTTTCTCATTACAAAAGTCTCATTAATAACGATCCATTTGTTTTTTTATATTAATATCAATAAATATTCAATATGTGTATATAGCACAAAACCTAATAAATAACTTAATATTTAACCAAAAAGAAAATGAGTCATTATTAATCATACGTCCCAAAATGAAAAATAAATCGTTATTAACTGGACAGAGGAAATATGACAGAATTCACACGGCTACACACAACGTCTAGTTCGGATCTACATCAACTATAAATAAAGAGCATCCCTCACTTGAAGAACTTAAGAGAAGATTCAAGAACTACAAGAATTCAACTCATACTCAAGCTCAAAGTTTTATTCACCGAAACACTCATTTCTCAAGTATTTATATGTTAGAGTTGTTATAATTTTCCCGTGTATTCTAAACCAAATTATTTTCATATCTAGAGTTTAGAAATTGAGCATGTTATCATAAATTTCATACTATAGGAAGAGCATTTAACTCTCAAATCAAAAGTTTGATTTTGATTGATTTTTTTTTGGAATAAGTTTGATAAACCACCAAATTCCGCATCTCAGAATTTTTGTTTACTCATATTGGGACCGACGCAACATGTAATGTCCACATGTATATCTAATTATTTATAAGAATTTAGTTTGATTTAGTGTTTTTCAATTAAATTTTAATTCGATTTAGTTCAAATTCAAACAAAATCAAATCGAGAAAATCAAAAAATGAATTATTTTATTAATATAACAGTATATTTTTATTCTTATTAAATAAAAATAGTTCATATTGAGTATTCTTTTTAGTTATATTTTATTTATATTTTAAATGCAACATTATGGAAAGTGAATTATAAAATTCAATAAATTATATGTAAGCTCCTTTATGTTTTGGACTTGGAAATGGAATTGAGATATGTTGATGATCTTTTGACCTTAGTCTTATTATAATTTTTAATCAAAGTTAAAAACATTTTTTTAGTACAAAATCATTGAAGATGGATGATGTTTATATTGTAATAATTATTAATTTTAAAATTGAACATACTTAGTTACTAAATAAAATATTCATGTAAACCAAATCAAACTCAAATAAATTAGATTATTTGATAAGGTTAGATTTCCTTTGATTATTTTCTTCAATCTAAAATAAATAAGATAAAATAAAATAAAATACATGCAGATGAAATGAAGTTAAGTACTTGAATATTTTAATTAATATTTTTTTTTCGATCTAATTAATGTGATTAATTTAGGAAATTGTCGATGTATAAGTTCATAGAAACTAAAACAAAGCATAATGTACTTTTTATGATAGTAACACCATTGACTAGTCTTAGAATTCCAAAACAAAATGTACTTTATTTCAAACCCAACTTGCAAAGCATCTCAATTTCTTTTTCTTTTGTTGCATAATAATTCTCTCAATTATCTCAAACCCAAATAAAATATTTCTTGAATTACTTTTCATTGGTTACTCTAAGTGGTTTATTAATGGGTCCCAATTAAGATGTGATTGCATGCTTCTTCTTGAAATTAAAATTAGGGTAAAATTGTAACCATCAAACTTGACTTCATATATGTCCAAGAAACACCTTTGAAGCTAAAATTATTGCCAAAAAGTTTGAAATATTAAAAATCTATCCTCTTTGTGATGTAATGATACATATTATATTATTTTTGTTCCCATTATTATTAATATTATTTTGGTATTTACCCAATGGTGTGATGGACATTAATTAATATACAAATCAACATTTTTTTAAAACTTACTATTGCGTGGAAATAATGAAAGGGACTCCAACGGTGTGTATATCTTTCTTTCTCTTAGATCATTAAAATAACAAGTGTTATCAACTTATGTTCTAAATTTTGGTGACTTAAAAAAAAGAATAAAATGATCTTCCAAATATGAAAAAGGAAATATCGATCGATTTTTCAAAAAAAAATGTCTTAAAATCAAAATTCAATCTGGTGTCCAATTTTTGACATTGCACATGTGTGTAAATTCATTTATGATTGGATTTACAATTTCTGAAAAACTATAAAAGGATCATTAATATTTGTTGGTCCCGAATATGAGTATTTGGTGCATGGGGAATACACCAGTTTAAAAAACTATTTCAAATTAAGCTAAGTTTTTGGTAAGTAGTACAACACTGAAGAGAGATAACTTCAGATAAGAATCCTTCAATCTACAACAAATGTTGAACCGATGAACTAATATACATAAATAACCAAAAATTTTGCTCAAAGGTTATACTCCCTCCTATTTTTTTTAAATGATGTTTTGAGTTTATGCACAACTATTAAGGAAATCTTTTTATACCTATATTAACCTTATTTAATGCTAATTTATTTTCAATAACTTTAATTATTTTAGTGTAGAAACAATAAAAGAGAGCCTCGTATAAAGTAATTTAAGTGTAAAAACAATTAAAGATACATTAAATGTTAAGAATATGATAAAATTTAAATGAATTTTCATGATTTAAATAAGGGTATGATGGATAAAAGTATCTAAAACATCATTTATTTTTCAAAAAGTTCAAAAGGTCAAAACATCATTTATAAAAAATAGGAGGGAGTATTAGAGAAACCAACACATACCATAACACTAATTATTCTAAATTAACGCCATCAATATATATTATGATCTTCCTAAAATCTCTCTTTATTGAAACTTTAACTGTTCCACTACAGATATCATATATACAAAAACTAACTCAAACATTTAATAGTAGCTAACCCTAGTAAATTTTCAAAAAACAAGCTTCAACATCGTACAGTAGACATACTATACGCCGTACGTATCCATTCACACAGAACTAAACAAAGGGTGCCTCTCCGGGCCGGAGTGGCCGGCGATGGAAGAGGCTGATGTTATTGAGCAAAAATGGCACCATCACAACTCAGAATAAATATTGCAAGAAAAGACCAGTCAACCCATTTCATAATTTATTCAAACAAATCATGACTCAGTACTCTTTATTGGAATAACTCAACGTTACGTCCACAAAGGGGTGAGTGTGAGTGTGAGTGAGAGGAAGCAAGTAATTTATTAGTATATACATATGTTACAAAGTACAGTTTCTAAGTAATGGAGTATTATAATAAAGCAACTGAGCTTTCCCTTTGATGATTTCCAAGCTAAGTGGATCCAAGTTTATTCCTGCACTTTTAACTTTGTAGTTTAAACCATATGTAATGGATTTGGTCTAGCCTGCTGCGTTAGCTGATTATAGGGTTTTTAACTTTAGCTGTAACTTTGCATTTCTTGGAAGTAAGAGTTGTGTTTCATCGATCTAGGTCGGAATGTACGAGATAAAGACACTTTGATTTTTGAGGAGTTAGGGCAAGATATATATATATATATGTATATATGTGTGTGTGTGTGAAAAAGGCCATATATATAATTAATTTTACTAGAGACATACTTGCTACAGCCACTGTCAAATTTTTGTGATTTTTATTCTTCTAGAGTTTAGTGAGTTGGACTAATTAATAAAACATTAACTTGTGTTTAGGTTGCATAAGACATGAAGTAACTAGCTAGAAGAGATCAACAAAAGCTAACTGAAGTGGGAATTTATGGGTTAAATATATGGTTATACATTACATATCCATACACCTATTATTAATATTACTATAAAAGAACATATTATTTGCTTCTCTTTATAAAAACTATCCACAAACTATAAAATTACACAGGAATTATAAAATACTCTTTCAACACACACGAATTACCAATGTTTTAATTTATACATACAGATTGAATATGTCTTATAATACATAAACTACCACTTCTTTTGAATTTGCACATAAAAATCAAAGTTATGTGGGCAAAAAAAAAAATGAACTGTCATAGTGGTGTGCTACTTAAACTCGATTTTTGGCGAATTTTACGTTGAACTTATTAGTGTTGAATTCATAATTTACCCTATAAGCATAGAACGATATCGTTTGAGTAGCACATTTAGCATCGCCACCATGATAATTAGTGATTTACACAGATTTTATTTATTAATATTAAAAAAATCAATAATTCATATATACTATCAGATATATTCAATCTGTATGTACAATTTTAAAATTTATAAATAGTTTATGTATCTGCAATTAACATTATAAAATATATTTTTCCAACACGCAAAGTGTGAACTAATAAGAGAGCTGCATAAGGGAGAAGATTCGTGTACTTGAGATTATGCAAAACCAATTTATAATTGGTAATTAAGCCGCAAATCAAGACTTAAGAACTCCTAACAAGATTTAATTATATGGATAGGTTTTTTCTTGATCTATTTTAGTTGTAAAGAAAACGAGTTTTATTATATAAATGTGGAAACTAGTAATAAGATTCTTTGTAATGAAGTAAGTTTAATTTAAATGTGCAGATTAATGTCTGAACCAAAAACAAAAATACTCATGGGTTGTTGGTGACCATAATTCGATCGAGAGCTGTGCTATGCTGACTGTACTTTTTTTCTTCATGGAATCAAGAAAAATTAACATGTGATTATTTCCTGACTTCTGCACTTAATTAAGGTTCTTAATTCCTATTATCCTAACCTTATACATAAAGGAAGGTTCCTCGAAATGAAGATCATAGATGCACTTCTATATCCTAGCAATAAATCTAAATCATCACTAATCATAAAGGTAAAAAGGTAAGTTATATAAAAAATCACGTAAAAATTAGGTATGTTATTTATCGATGGAGAATATTTATAAAGGTTTAGATTGCAAAATGTATTAAGTCTAAAACTGAAATTTGGTTTTTAGTCTTGTTTTAGAACTCACTTGTTAATGAGTTTATTTTACAGGTACACGCAACCTGAAGGACTCAAGACTGAAGTTCAAGACCAATACTAAAGTTTTATATAACTCAGTTATCAAACCAAAACTAAAGGACTATGTTACTGAAAGATATGACCTGAAGTTTTGAAGTTGAAGTTATTTGAAGCATGAAGATAACAATGACTGAAGCTTTGCATTGAAGTCTCCACTGAAGTTACGCTTGCTACTGAGTTATATGCTATTTCTATAGGCATTACCACTTCTGGAAAATATTTTAGTAAGTGAAGTAAGATCTTATTGCAGACAACAGAAATGGTAAAAAAGACGATGACGCCAACAAAAAGAAATTCAAATGCTATAGACGAAGCTCTCTCTCACAACGGATATATTTTTGAGAGTATCTTATAAATATCTCGTTGCTTCAAACGCTTCAAACGCTTCAAACACTGGTTACCAAGCTTCCATACGCACAATCACTCTATCGCTCTCAAGCTTTCTTCTTCACTCTAGCTTTCAGTTTTAGAACACTCAAGCTCAATGTTATTCCATAGCGTGTTCTTTAGGAGTGATATTCAATTGTAACCGAAAAATAGATCTAGCTTAGAATTAGTTTTCTTAGCTGAAAGTGATCAGAATCCATTGTTCATCAAACCTTTTAAGGTTGATCACTGTAAGACACTTCATTTAGTTGGAAACCCTTGACTCACATCGAGACACGTGGACGTAAGAGTTTTCATCTTCGAACCACGCAAACCAATTTTTGTGTCTTCTCTATTTATTTTCAGTATTTATTCTCTAATGTTTTATTGCACACACTGAATACTGATTAAGTGCAAACTTGAACATTAACATTAAGTTTTTCTGATAAATGAGTAAGGCTTTCTAACCACCAATTCCGCACTGCTATACTTAAGATATTAGTCCATCAGTCAAACACCAAGTGTAGACTGAAGGATTGCTATCTAAAGTTACAACTCTTTACTGAGCTTCAGATTTGAGAAGCTCACTGAAAACTCCTTAATCTGAAAAGTTTTAACTGGTGTATTCACTTCATACACTCAGTACACTCGTTACGGGATCAACATTTATAAAAAAAAAAATACATTTTACATTTTCATTTAGGATTTAATTATTAGAATACAATTTAATTTTTCTTTCTTACAAAATTTCTTTTTACTTAAAGTGTTTGGAAAATTAATCTATTTGAGAGCTTATAAATTGTAAAAATAAGTTATTGAAACTAATAAGTTGTTCAAAAAATAAATAGCTTCACCCCAACTTATTTTTGTCATTAACTTATAAGCTGCATCGATATTACATAAATAATCCTACAATATTTTGTTATTACAAGTATTAAAAAAAAGAGTTTTTACAAAATGAGTAATGTCCTTTTTAAGTCATTATCTAAAAAGTTCAGAAATTTATTTATCCAAATATCTTAACAACTTATAAGCTTTTAAGATATAAGATCTTATAATACCTTATAAAACTCTTTAAAATAAATTTAGTCAGACACAGTCTAAATCGCTGCAGCGGGATAATCATTTTTATAGAACAATTATTTAGTAAGAAAGCATCATAACAATAACTCTTCCTTTCTCAAAGGAAAAAAAAAAACAATACACGAACTCATTGCTTGTTTATTCGTATCTTCATATATATTAGTATGTATTTTTGGTCCCATAATACACGAATGCATGAGTAACGATCATATTTTACATTCTTAATGGAAATGTATATGTATTAGCTTTATCTTATGATTTAGGGTTTACTTATTAATTGAAATATATATATATATGAGTTATTCTAAATTAAATTAATGGAACAATGAACAATAGCTTCATAACAATCATTGATGTCTTAACTTCCAACCAATATGGTCTTAATATAAAATAAAATAAATCCAAAATTTTATTAAATCACAAAAAAATCCCATTGGACTTGATCATCATCAGGGTGGTTTATTTGTACTACATTAAAGTCTATTAGACATTATTGATCATCATGATTAGGACATTCATTATTATTAATTAATCTCAACTTAAGCCCAGCTCCCATGGACCCATTATTCCATCACAATTAATTAATTTAACTAATTAATTAAGTCTCCACTAATCCCTTTATATTAAGCTGTAATTACTCTGTCTCTACCATCACCTCTTTCCCTAATTACTTCCCTTTAAATACAAACTCAACACACTTCTTCAAATCTCACAAGTTACACACATTCCCTCCACCTTCTTCCTTCTTCTCTGCTCAAACTCTTCAATTTAGCCCTAGCCATGACAGCAATGGTGATGGACTTTGGTTTTTCTTCTTTTGAATCGTTTGATTACAGCGCCGCTACCACCACAACTACTACCACCACCACTACCAACACCACCACCTCCACCGCCGACGACGGCTGCAACTGGAACGACTGGTCTCCGGTGGTGGATTGGGAGGCGCTCTCCGGCGGCGGGGATGAGGATTTTCAAAACCTAATCGACTCGATGATGGATGAGAATGTGATGTTGCAGCAATCGATTAAACCTAATCAATTTCGCGTGGAGGAGGAGGAAAAGTACAACAATCAGTCCCCAGAGTTCAACATGTCGACCGACGAAGACGAGCTCGGGTGCGGCGGCGCCGTGGAGGACGATTCGAAGGGGCTCCGCCTCATCCACCTCCTGATGGCGGCGGCGGAGGCGATGGCGGGGGCGAACAAGTGCCGCGATTTGGCCAGGGTGATATTGGTTCGGCTCAAGGAGTTGGTGTCGCCCACCGAGGGCACCAACATGGAGAGGCTCGCTGCCCACTTCACCGACGCCTTGCTCGCCCTCCTCGACGGCGTCTCCGCCGGCGGCAAGCACGGCGGCGCCGCCAATTTCAAGGAGGAGCACCCGCCGAGCGACGTCCTCGCGGCGTTCCAATTGCTGCAGGACATGTCACCCTTTGTGAAATTTGGGCATTTCACAGCCAATCAAGCGATACTAGAGGCGGTGAGTCACGACCGTAGGGTCCACATAGTGGACTATGACATCATGGAGGGGATCCAGTGGGCCTCCCTCATGCAAGCCCTCGTGTCCCGCAAAGACGGCCCTCCGGCCCCACACCTCCGGATCACAGCCGTCTCCAGAACCGGGAGCGGCCGCCGCTCCTTCGGCACCATCCAAGAAACCGGACGGCGCCTCACGGCATTCGCAGCCTCAATCGGTCAACCCTTTTCGTTTCATCAGTGTCGGCTCGACACTGATGAAACCTTTCGACCCTCCTCTCTGAAGCTCGTCAGAGGAGAGGCCTTAATATTCAATTGCATGCTACACCTACCCCATTTCAGTTATCGGGCACCAGACTCAATCGCGTCGTTCCTATCCGGGGCTAAAACTCTAAACCCGAGATTGATAACCCTAGTGGAGGAGGAAATGGGCCCCCCGAGCGGTCAAGGGTTCGTGGGCCGGTTCATGGACTCACTCCACCACTTTTCAACCGTGTACGATTCACTCGAGGCTGGTTTCCCGATGCAAAGCCGAGCCAGGGCTTTAGTGGAACGGGTGTTTCTGGGACCACGTATAATGGGGTCGTTGGCCCGTATATACGGGGCCCGAGAGGAGGAGGAAGGGTACTCGTGGGGGCAATGGTTGGGCGCGGTCGGGTTCGGGCCGGTTGGTATAAGCTTTGCCAATCATTGTCAAGCAAAGTTGCTATTGGGACTATACAATGATGGGTATAGAGTTGAGGAAATGACAAGTAATAAATTAGTTCTAGGATGGAAGTCACGGCGCCTACTTTCTGCTTCTATTTGGACATCACATGATAGTGATTAATTTGTAATTTCATTTGAGATTTTTACACTTGTTTTATTAGGCATTGTCACATATTTTTTATGTTCTCGAGCTTTTCACCTTGATGAGACGACTATATATAATGATCGTCTTGTGCTTATGTGTACATATGTTTATATTTGAGATCATGTATATTGAAGATATTTTGAGTTTTTTATTGATATATTTGTTCAAGTTACGCATATTTTATGATTAGAGATGACAAAATTATCGAATTGAATGACACGCTTCTCAATTTTCAAAAGTTGGTTCAAAATTTTTTGCGTTGATATATATATATATGAGGTTCAATTAAATCCTTCACGGATTATCGGGTGAGTGGGCTCTATCCGCTCGATCAATAAAATATATTTTAAAATTAAATAGTTTTAATAAAGTAACCCTTTATGTAAAAAGCAATTTTGCTTATAAATAAAAGATTTTAATTTTAGTATATTTTAATTAAAATAGATAACATAACATATGGGCCTAATTTTTTAAACCTGAAATCCGATCATTTAAGATTTTTTTCTAAAAAAGGTTTTTAAGCTCGGTCTTTTAAGCTCAATCTAACCCAAACACCAAGTATCTCGATTGTGCACACTATCCTGAACCTGTTTTATCAGCTCTATTTATATGACACCAACTCTATTGTTTATTAACTATATATGTCAAACTTTATATGAAGTTGTAATTTGTCTTGCATTAAAATCCGACACCAAGAACCTAAATCCAACTTGTCCACTTGTCTAAATTTCAAGACGATTCTTCTATTTTACATAAGTATCAAAACAATGTAAGTTTTATGTGGCGAGTTTGATTCAATTCTTCTTCAAATTCCAATGCTTCTTATGAATAAACTTATGTTGAAGTCATTTTCGAAAGACAAATTTTTAAATCCAGATTCCAAGGTTTGCCTAAATTATTGAATATTGTTTTTCTTAGAGATTTATATATATATATATATAAAGAATGAACAATGTATAGAAACGATGTATTGATGATGTGATATGTTTTGTGAAAGAAGCATACCTAATTTTTGTTAACAAAAGTGATACTCCTACATATTACATAGTCTATGCTACGTGTGTCTTATAAAATTATTCTTTGTACCTATGTAATTATTAGATTAATAATAAAACAAACAAGGTAGAGTGTTACTTTCACTAGTTCTTGTCTTCAACAAAGACAATTTGTTATGCTAGTCGATTTTAAATACTTCATCAGACCACGAAAAGTGTATTGTGAGGGAATCGACACGAGTTTTTTAAAAGAATTGAAAAGGTGTGTTTGTAGTGGAGAATGGGTTCCCACAAAATAGAATATATATGAGGTTTAAAATATTAAGTGTTTTATGAGACATTGTCTGAAAATTGCAAGAATACATTCTTTATAAATAGTACAAATAAGTAATAAAAGTACATTATACTGAGAAAATAGTAATTTGGATGGAAAGTTTATTAATGAGAGTGTAATTTGATCCTATTGGTGTTGAGTTTGTGTTTTTTGAGTGTTTGTATGTACATCTTCTACTACTTGCTACATGATGTTAGTGATTGGTTCATGATATGTAAAATATCAAATTAAACAGCATGAAGTGCTCAATTTTTGAATAAATTACATAAGTTACATGATGTTAGTGATTGGATCTCTACTTGTTTTTGTTTCTGTATTTTTTTTTTTTAACTAGATTGGTACAAACCCAATGTGTGTGGACCATTAGGACTAAAATAAGTTTGACTAGTTTAGATGAATTCTTTAGATGGTGTGTGTCTATGTATATGCACCATTTTATAAGCTCATTCTAATATTATTATATGATTCAAATGATTCTGCGCTTTGAAATCTTGAATTTGATAAATATAAGAGCTATCATCAAAAAAACAAAATGAAGTTTTCTAAACCAAAAAAAAAAAATCATTGTCATTTAGATTAAAAAAAAGATTGATTCTTATAAACCCAAGGGGTCATTTTTCCCCAAATCAGACAAATTAAAAAAGAAATCTTGTTGAATAACTACGCTTTCATGTTTATAACTCTGTTTATCCAATTACTATATGGATGAGCATGATTCAAACAACATTACCATAAAAGAAAATGCATACTAAATTGATCACAAGAATATTAGTTACATCGTTCTATTAGTATCAGTCATTTACTCCACTTCCCTTTCAATTTCATCAAATGATTGTGCTAGGAAGATAAACAATCATATTCACTATATATTTTGGTTAGAGAAAAAAAAAGAGGGAATTTAATTATAAATGATTTTATATTTTAATAATGAATCTATCAAAAATCAATCCTCTCCGGATGAACCAATCCAAAATTGGTCCAAAATGGCCTCAAGTCTAACTAGTTCGGTTCATTCCGATCAATTTTGCACTTATACTATTATTTCAGATGGGAATATTTTAGAAATTTTTGCATTCGGCTCAAATTGGATTTTTTTTGTTTTTTCTTTGGTCTGATGGCGCGGGTTGGATCGAGCATGCTGAAGTATACTGATAATTTAATTTTCGAATATCTTTTAAGTTTTTATCAATATATCCTTTTATAAATAAAAAAAAATTGTATAGGAATACATAATAATCACAATTTTATTGGCCTAAGAAGTCTCAAAGTCATGGAAGCCTCAAATAAGAATGAATAATAACAATATCACTCTCATATTTTTGGTTGGTTATCCAAGTTGAAGATTCACTTATTTGGATAAAAGATGCTTTTTGAAGGATAATGGTATTGTAGTTATGTCATGATCACAATTAGTCTCTCATAAATTCATTGGTTCCTAGTTCTATTGATTTAAGTTAATCATGCATGGTCTCAAAGTTATCAAATTTGTCTACTAGTAATCCTTAATTTAGTAAAATTAGTTAGGGTTCTTGGTATCTCTAACTCTAGTGTAACTAACACCATTTAATTATTAGCATAACCTAATAGTATGGAGTAAGAGTAAGTGGATTGAACTTTATTTTTCTTATATATAAATGGATCATCCAAGCAATGCAACTTCCCTCAACTAAAGAACAATTAAAATAGTAATTTATCTATTCCGAAAAAATATTTTTGTTATTTTAATTTATTTTATAAAAATATGATATTTTTGTTTAAAAATATGAACTTATATTAAGTATTTAATTTTTTTTTCTTCTCGTTATCATAAACAATTAAAACACATTCATATGACATTTACTTTAGGTAGTGTTTATTTAAAGTAATAAGTTGGATTGAAAAAATATATGATTGATTATTTGGATGACAAGATTATTAAATTAATTTAAATTGAGTAATTTATAATTTATACATCAAAATAAATATTAGATTAACTTGAATTATTTTTATTAATTAAACAAATCATGCAAAGTAAACACTATCTTATTATTCAAGAGTGTAAATTAATCCATGAGAGATTAACGCAATAAACAAATACACGTAGTCTCGATAACTGTTACGTTAAAAGCTCGCGAACTTAGTAAAACATAATTAATGTATATATCCAAGAATAAATCGGTAAAAGTTAAATTATTCCTTTGATAAGTAAAATAAAAAATACAAACTTAAAAATAAAATATAAAATTTACTCAATTTAAAAAATAAAAAATAAATATACTCACTCATATATAAGCATGTGAATAAATTGCTCATATATTCATACTATGTTAACACGCTAGAAAATTCATCATTCTCACTGACAGACTCACCCAGAACACTTCACAGTAGGTCACTATTCATAGTATTGCTTCAAATCAAGTACGCTTAACCTTGGAATTTCTACTAAGAGGTCACCTGAAAAAATGATACACCATGTTGGTATGAGTAATACTAATCAATTCATTTAATCTCTTGTCAACAACAGTAACGCACGCCCTTTTTAATTGAGGCAGACTGCATTCTCATAAGCTCTTTCAGATACGATACATGGAGAACCTGCATTCCAAAAAGTGCTGGAATCCACCAATCAACAATAGTTATTCCCTATTACTATTATGAAAGAAATTAAAACACATGAAAGGGTGGGGTGAAAAATGAAAAATAAAATAAGGCATGTTGACAAATTGAGTAGTTGGCATATCTCTGT
Organism: Leonotis leonurus; assembly: GCA_026898415.1. Classification (NCBI taxonomy): domain Eukaryota; kingdom Viridiplantae; phylum Streptophyta; class Magnoliopsida; order Lamiales; family Lamiaceae; genus Leonotis; species Leonotis leonurus. The sequence continues at coordinate 1,463,088 of JAPKLX010000047.1, forward strand.
CTGACACGTATTAGATATAAAAGAAATAGTGTTTAATTTGTTTGTAAGTAATAAAGAAACAGTAATTGGATGATGGTATCTCTGGAACATGGGAAGATTCCTCGAATGTACCTTCATTAAACCAACTGTTCTAAAATTTCATTACATCACTGCATTATTATTAAACTCTCTTCATTATTATATACTACTCCCTCCGTCCCAACTAGCTTGGGGCACTTCTTTTCGACACAAAAATTAAGGAGTTAATGAGTGTATGTTGAGTGTATGTTTAAAGTATAAAGTGATGATAGAAATATATATTATTTAAATTTGTGTGTAATAAAGATTTCCTAAAAAGGAAATGACTCAAGCTAGTTGGGACGGCTCAAAAAGGAATACGACTCAAGCTAGTTGGGACGGAGGGAGTACTTCACTCCTATTAAAAGATTTATAATAAAAGGTGATTGACTCACAAATTTTAATGACTTACTTTTCACTATTTTTAAAACAAGTCAATAGTATAAGAGTAACATTATGGGTAGTTTTTACATAAGTGTTCGACCATCACACAATAAAAATAAATATATAATGAAAGTACATGTTGGAACGTCCAAAAAAAAAAAATAGACCAATGATGGTCTCTCTCTCCTCTTCTTTGTGTTAATAAAGTGATGACATTTGTCATCATTTTATTGGTTTACTTAATTTTAATTGGATATATAATTAAAATCGAAATAATTTTTGTACAATATATTTTTAAAAAATTAAAAAATATGTATCTAAATTTTTATCTTTTCATTATTATCTATAAATAGAGACCAATCTTAATTAATTTATATTGTATTTTGTCAAAAAATTTTGATTTATATGAAAATGTTGGTTTGTGTTTATAATATTTTTCAATGATAGTAGTTTATTTTAATTATTTAAAGTAAAATCAGTTATCATATGTATAATAAAAATAAAAATAAAATTATTACATATTATGGTTGCATAGTTGAATTGGTCATTGATAAACTACAAAAAACTTGAGGTGGTTGGATTGAATAAAATTAAAATAAAATAATGTAAAAAAAATAATAAAATATTAAAATGGTTGGTGTTTTTAGTGGTCATTGATAAACTTAGTCTAACAGATCGGAAAAAAAAGTGAGTCAATATTAACGGAACGAAAGGAGTATTAAGTACTTAAATTTTTAATTTCTTTGTTGGGAATTTAATTATATCAAAATTGGTGAGTGAGTGTGAAGCGAACCAAATTATTCGAACTTTGACTTGATAAATGTTCATCACTAAACAAATCAAATTTGATGTTCGAAACAAGTTTGATTTTAAATGTCCGTGAACATATTTGAATTTAATGTGCCGAACTTCAAATAATTTATGAATTTTGTTAATGAGCATGTTTACGTGAAAGACGGGATGAGCTTCAAATACTTTACAAATTTTATATATGAGACAGTGTACAATCTTATCATATTAATACAAATATATATATATATATTATATAAGTCATAATTTAATTAATGAGCTCGAAATATAATGTTCTACAAATTTGTATCGAGTTTGAATCCCGGCTGAATACACCCTTAAATCAAATAATTAACAATTGAACTCGAATATAATTTACAAAGTTCAAACTAAGCTCGAGTCAAACTAGAACTTTCAAATTTTTTAAAGGAGTGTAGTCGAACCTACCATTATTATTATAATTATTATTATTACTGTTGGTCCCGAAACGAGTGAAACTGAGTGTATGGGGGGGGGATACACTCAGTCAGTTTTTGTCAAGTTAAAACCTTTTC
>JAPKLX010000047.1:1464881-1496100 GCA_026898415.1 Leonotis leonurus
AGAACTCCCTAACAAGTGAGTTCTTAAGACACTAAGATTCAGTATTGATCTTATAACATCTTTTCAGGGGAGGTATTGGAGTCTGAATCAAAACACTTAAAATATTTCCCAACAATTACTACTATTACAACTACATGGACAATAATACTTGTGGTAGAAGCTTAAAAAAGAATTATTATAAATGACATTGGAGTGAATAATGAATTCCAATGCATAATCCAAAGTACTACGACTTCTCAATTTTAAATTGAGGCACAATTAGAATTTAAGGGGTTAATAGAACAAATGAAAAATTGAAATGTAATTTAATTAATTTCACTCAAAGTTTATTAATAATAAGCACATTGAAATAAATAATATAATTTTTTTTCCTTGAATTAAAATAAACAAGACAGGGAGTTTTGGAATGAAGTCATCCACTGCAACTAACTTGTATTTAGTTAATTAATCACTAAAACAACTGTTTAAACTCAATGCTTACATGTCGTTTTGTTCTGGTACATGCACGCTTAATCCAGCCGCAAATTAACCTTATTTAACTCTTTTTTTTTTTCTAAAGAATATTTTCTGCCACACGAATTAAATATTTAATATGGGTTGTTGCAATAATGCAATTCCAATTGTCTTCTTAAACACAATATATTACTGCCATTATAATGAAATGTGATTGAGATAAGCTTTATGTGTTCATAACTGATGTGGCATACCACATAGATAAATAAATAAAAAATTATTAATTTTCAATTTATGAATTAAGATTTATTGATTATGTACCGTTTATATTTATTTAACACTCCCTCCGTCCCAGTAAATATAGCAGAGTTTATATTCAAATGAGTGTATTAAAATAATAAATTGTGTCAAGTTTATTGAAACAGAGGTAGTATAAATAATAAACAATAAAATTATAGTGATTTGTGTGTTATACATGATATTTATCTAATATTATTATATCACAGACATATTAAGTTAATGTAGCATTATTCAAATTAGTTGAAAACAAGAAAAAGGAATTTAGCAACAGTTTGGGCCTTAATTTATGTGGCCCAAATAAGTATCAACTAAACTAGCATTTAACAGTTATTTATTTAAAGCCTTCAAGGCCCGTTTTTGATAAACTCTTTTAGTTTTTCTTATTAAAAGGTGATTCCTATTTAGTTCGAAGTTTTAAAAGAAAAAAATGTACTTTTGTTGAATGAGAATAATAGCTTTAATGAGAGAAATTTTCAACTTTTTCATAATATTAAGATTTGTAATAGTTAAGAGAATCTTAAGTGACTAGTAAAATAATTATTTTCATAAAATTAAGATTTATATATAGTATTTAATTAGTAATCAATTTTGTGATCTAAAAGGTTGCCTCCCTTATCTAGTTTGCCGCATCATTTATCGACATGTTAAATTGTGGACGTTGTGGATAAGGAAGAAATTCTCGTGTGAAAATTAACAATATTAAATCACTTAAATTTAACTTCCACATAAAATATCTAATTTTGGAAGACAAAAAGATGTGTAACCTAAATTTTTAGCTTAGAACATTAACCTCCTACTCTTGTATAAACATATGTTTTCTTGATAGTATATGCAAAGATGAAGAAACTCTTCCAAATGCAATTGAGAAGATGAAGAAGCTTCAAAAGAAGCAACTCTGATTTTATCTCATGCAGTAAAATCTATGGGCCTTTTTAGCCCAATTGAGGTTGTAAACTTGAGGTCCATAAGAAATTGGCCCGGCCCAATTATACTTCTATATATTGTTACAATTTTGTCGGCCCAATTACACTTCGATTTTGTAAGAGGCCGTTTTGAAATTCTATATTTACAAATCATGAGCATTTATTGTGATTCAAATTATTTAGTTGCACCTGCATTAGCTACAATTTAGCTCAAAATTAAGGATTGACTTAGTAAAAATTTGAAGCTGAACATGGTTAGAGCTAAAATTTTATATTTCGATTTTTTTAGCCTTAAAGGATTAGATAGGAATAATCTGAATCCGATAGGGCTAGCTAGAAAATCGAGTGAGTTGACTTGATTAATCGAATTAAAAAATTAAATAAAAAAATGTGTGGAATATATTTGATTATATATATAATTTATGTTGTATTTATCATACTCAACAATTAATCAATCGATTAATAATGATAAGTATGACACACTTTTTGTTACGATATCATTACATTTTTCTAATTGAATTTATTCATAGTTAAATTTGATTTTAAACGTGTTAAAAATTTATTTTTTTATCATATTTTACATATTTTATGTTGGTCCCGAAACGAGTAATTAAAGATTTTGAAATGCGGAATTTTGGTGGTAAACTCGTTTTTATAAAAAATCAATCAAAATCAAACTTTCAGTGAATGATAGATAATGAAAGAATAAATACTGAAAGCAAATGAAACAACACAGAGTTTGGTTTGCATGGTTCGGAGATAAAAACTCCTATGTCCACGAGTCTCGATGTTAGTCGAGGGTTTCCAAATTAATGGAGAAATAATAGCCTTACAGTAATCAACCACAGTGGGTTAGATATACAAGTATTATCTGATCACAACTAGCTTCGAACTTAATCTAATGCTAAGACTATTCCTCGGTTACAGATGTATCGCTAATATGAACATTTTAGAAAATAAGAACTGAAAGCTAAGTGTTCTAAGAATTTGAGAGTTGAGAGCGATAATAGCAAGTGTAGATTGGGTAACCGGTTGTAGTTGAAGCGTGAGAAGTGTCGGGGTATTTATAGTGCTCTCTCAAAAAAATAGCCGTTGTGAGATAGAGCTTCTTTTGAATTCTTCCCGTTGGAGTAGCCGTCCTTTTTGTCGTATATGATTACATCTATAGCGTAGGTTGGACACTCAGTGTGAGCTTCAATTTAAACATGGCCTTCAATGGCCTTAAACTTCACTTTCAGTGGCCTTAAACTCAGTGGCCCTTCAGTGGATGGCCTTCAGTAGCCTTAAAGCCTTCAGTGGCCAAGGGCCTTCAGTGGCCTTAAAGGGAGACTTTCAGTTTCTGGCTTCAACTCCAAAACTTCAGGATGGACTTCAATGGAGTAATCCTTCAGTTTTGGAATGACTTGAATCTTCAGTGGAAATGTCCTTCAGTGTAGCTGAAAATTTAGAACTCCCTAACATATGAGTTCTTAGACAAAAACACTAAAATTCAGTACTGGTCTTATTACATCTTTTAAGGGAGGTATTAGAATCTGAATCAAAACACTTAAAATATTTCCCAACATTTTATTTGACAAATATAGAATATATAACGTATATGTTAAACAATTTCGTACCCACTCTAGTTCGATTAATTTGAAGGACTAGCCCAAAAACCAAAGCTTTATTATTAGAGTTTTAATTTTTCAATCCGAAAAAAATTCAATCTAAACCAAATAAATCAACCCAAACAGATTGGTTCGAAACCGAATGGATTGACTCAGTTGACATCTTTAGCTGCGAGACATAATGACTTTTTCTTTTTTTGGAATTAGAAAGCATATAAAATTCTCTTAACACCAAAAAATAAGTTCCATCATTAAAATATGCATGAGGAAATGAAAGATACTGACTGACTATTTGACTAATAAAGTGTGTTGATTACTATATAAGTTTCATCATTTTACCATTTGAATGTGATAAATTTTTTGCAAGTGTAGCTGAAAATAGGTTCTTGATTCATCTCGTTGGAATTATTCATTCTTCTTTAGTAGATGCAGCTCTCTTTCACATTCAACCATTCCATTCACTTTAACCCATAAAAAAGAAAAGTTGTTTCATTCAAATATGCATAAGGAAAGATTCTCAATGACTATTTGAATAATAATGTGTGTCAATTTTTATGTAAGTTTGGTTGCATTATAGTCTGATGGTGTTACCATGTCACACTTTAAAATTAATAGCTTTATGATCACATAAAATATTTTCACATGTTTTACTTTATAATATTATATAAAAAATACCATCCATATTAATTTGAAATTAACTGATTCTTGTACATATATATGGTCGAGTTCTGGTAGAAATAAATATAAGAAATACGAACCAATGTTGATGGTTGATTTGTATTCATCCAATGGCTATGATTAAATTCGATTTTTTGTTGTATTTATTTTATTATCTACATTGCTTAAACAATAATTTAAAAAGGTAATTTGGTGAAAATATATATACTTTGTGAAAATTAAAGAATTCAAATCTACTTTCAAATTTAAAACCTTCAAACCAAAAAACTAGTGTAAAAATTAAAATCGTCAAAATAACAATGCATGATTTGTAAAAAATTTGAATACTTATTTTACGTATATCATTTAAACTATGAAGACATATTTTACGTATCTAACAAAAAATCAAACATTAAATTTTCAGGCGTCATTCGTGTTAAAGTGTGATATGCAGCAGAGCAAGTTGATACGTGCAAATGGATGTATTGATTTGGTACATCGATATACTGGAACAAGAAATAGTTAACTTGATTAATTTGTTGGAAATAATTATTATGTTGTAAACCCATTTTGTAATTGTGTTAAAAAAATGATTATATTTTATAATCTATATATAATCATAGCTATTGTGATTGTAAAAAAAAGAAACTTGTATACGCGTATATTTACATCTCACCATAAATTATTGCAAATATTTAGTTGCAACTTGACTTAGTACGTACTATTTAGGTGATATTAAAATTAAGGTTTGCATATAATGTGTTGCTTCCAATTAACATTCTGGAGAATGACAATTTTATTAAAATGTTTGAGGTTCAAGTTAATGAAATCATTACAATATCAAACTAATTAAACTATTTCTTGAGACTATTTGTAAGACTTTTCTTTTAAACATGATGTGATGATGGCATGATTTGAATATATGAGACTTTCTTCCTCAAAAATTGTCAAAAATTAAAACCTTTATCTAGGTGGGTGAATTATTCTCACTTGAAAAAAAAAAGAAGAAAATAATAATTTGGTGCATCATGGAACATATAAATCTACGCATATACTCTCTCCGTTTTTTAATAAGTGTCATATTTCATTTATTTACGCATATTAATGAAGTATTACATTTACTTATATAACCTCATCAATTTATTATATTCACACTTTTATAAATACATTCATACACTTTACTTTCATATTATAAAAATATTAAATAAGGGTAAAATGAGAAAAATGATACATTTTTTGTCTAAATTTTTGAAATGGGACACTTATTAGAAAACAATAAATATATCAAAATAGAACACTTATAAAAAAACGGAGGGAGTAATCGTTAATGATTAAGAGCAATAATAATTTCTTGATTTATTATGAGTTGGGTTGTGCTATAAATGTGAGTTAATTGATTTAAATACTTAATTTATGGAGTAATAAATGGATCAAATGTGAATGCCTAATTCCCACCCTACACAATTTTCCTTAATTCTCCACATTTTTTGTTCAAATTAAATATTCACACTTTTATTAAAACTAAACTTAACAGAGAGCAAATTAAGGTAGAAGACAAACGTTTTTCGTACAATAATAAGAAAACGCAGTATTATTGATAAAATATGCAGTGTCGTCTAACACATCAAACTCGGTATTTGAATACCGAAATAAATTCCAATTATAGTAAGAAATGAAATATCTAATATATTTTTACTATTATACGAATTATCTAATGTATTCTAACTACGAAACGAAATATCTAAACATATACTATTGACTAGGAAACAAATCGAAATTAAAATAAAGTATTATAGCTAATTAAAAATAATAAAACAATCAAAATGGCTAAAAAAACGACTGAATTTGGACTCGTGATCTCATGTGTCACAGCAAAATGATGAATTTTGGTCGCATGGTCGTTTCACTTCCAAAAAAGGGTTTTAATATATTTTGTCCTCATAATCAAGAGATATGCTCATTTTGATTGAAGGCAACGACGACTCTTTTCTCGATCTTTAGTCGTCGCCCACCGGTTATTCCACATCAATTGTTGTACCAATTTATCATGAAACAATAATATTAAACTTTAGAAAGAAAGAAAACAAAGACTTATGTGTGGTGCTTGAAATTTTCTTCAGTCTTTTAAGATAGTCAATTTTGTACAATTACTTTAGAAATGGTCATAAGACTACACAATTAATAATGTCAAATGCCCCAACTCCAAACTATACTTTTTGCTGTACCATTAATATTAATTTATCATTGTTTTATGATTTAATTGGCAAACATAATTAAGTATAACTATTATGTGGTGGTTTATTGAGAAATCTAGAGATATTGTTCAGAATATTTTGAATTTATTTACGTAATACAACTTATATTTTTATTTTTTCCACAACGATATTTTTTATCACATTTAATCCAACATAACATTTAATTTATATGCATATTAATATAAAAGAACAATAATTCAATATAACACGTTAGAAACATCAATTCGTGAAAGAAAAAAAATCATAAATTCATTTTGTTATTAATTAAATTAAAAATTATAGAAAAATAATATTTTCTAAATATGTAAATTTTGAGACACGTAACGTTCATAAATCAAATTGCAATTTTTAAAAATATGGAAACGTAATAAAGAATGGCCATATAAATAAATGTTTAATTAACTTTTTAATTCTAACAAAGCCTTAATAAATTATGTTTCTTACCAAAATTGGTGTTCTACATTGGATACATACTATCACATCCTTGTTCGTTTCATTAAAAACGTTCACATTTTCTTATTAAAATTTTCTATTTAAAATAATTAATTTCCTAAAAAAATATATCTAATATTCTAAAATTTTCCTTTTAATAAAAAAATCTTATTTTTTATTTTTAGTGCTAATTATATTGTAGCCACCATTAATAGAGTAGTTACTGCTCCAAAATACTGAACATTATGATGGTCATTCATTATCATTCATAAATAAAAATAGAAAATTATTAGAATTATAATAACGTTAACAAAATTACTAAAATTATCTTAATTGCTCAAAATCGTCAAAAAAAAAAACACATAGTAAATCAAACAAAAAATAAAATATAAAAAAAGAGTTAAATGCATGTAGATTCAAAAACGTTTTAGAATTTTAGTTTTTTTCCATAATTTTTTATTTTGGCAAATTAATCCATAAACTCAATATTTCTTTTGATTTTTTTTCATGATATTATATTTTTTTAACAAAATTGATGTGTATTTTAATTAATTATATAAAATAAAAAATACATGTGTGTTAGAATTTAAAACGTAATCATTTCATAAAATGTGTAACGATATTATTTTATTAAAAATACATGGTCATTTCTCGCAATCCTTAATCTATTTACCTCGATTTCTCGCTCTCCTCCTTATTTTGTATATCTGTCTCATTTTCAATCTATCTATCTTCTAATACAATTGGAGATAGTATGTATTTCATCTCTTTTCTAATTTATCCAACTTGTTCTCCAATATGGTCACCTTAGAATTTAAATTACTTTATTTTAATTTCAAATCAAAACTATTTGCAATAATTTATGGTGATATTTAAATTACTTTATTTTAATTTCTAATCAAAAATAATAAAACAATCAAAAAAAACATTAAGTTCGTGAATTAATTCACCAAAATAAAATATCAGAAAAAACCCAAAATTACAAAAAAAAATTTTGAATTTACACCAAATAACCCTAAAAAGCCGCATATAGATCGAACGATTGAACATTGCCGTGGATGCCGGGAACATTGTAATCGACGGCTGGTAATCATTGACCAATGTTGACCCGTAGATCCCTCATCCACGGTCCACGTCAGCTACAGGCGGGTCCCACACACCCCACTCTTCTTCATTTCCAACATATAAATACCAACACCCCACTATAAACTCGGTCCACTCTCTGTAACAAATTTTCCATACCCCCAAACTACCCTTCCTCTCTCTAACTTTCTCTCGCACATAACACACAGCCCCTCTCTCTGAAAAAAAAAAGTAAAATAAAATTAATTAATTAAATTCAAATCTGCGCACTTGCTTCCGCTTCCGTTGCTTAACCTGCGCCCCACCGGAAATGAAACCGGCGTCGGAGCACATGATACGGTTATCTAGGTACAGGAGGTGGTTGCACTAGTCTCGCGGCGGAGGATGAAATTGGAGAGCTTCGATCATAAAATGGAAGGTCAGAAAAGCCATGGGAAGCTCACTCGCACGAATTCCTCACTCCTTCGTTCGTCTCCCACCGTGCGATCATCAATCTACAGCTTGTCTTCGGTGAGTGAGATCGCTGCAGATTCGGAGACGGAGGACCTCGAGGAGCAGAAGCCACATAGTAGACCGGTTCGGAAACCGGTCCGTTACGGTGCCTCGGGTGTGGCGCCGGTTGCTGGCGTTATCGTCCTATCGGTCTACACGCTTTACGTTTTCTTCAACAGTGAAGACGTGGCGACTTCGGAGAATCTGCTGTTAGCTTTGATTTTCGTCGCGGTTTTGCTGTTTTTGTTCTCCAGAAACAAGGCGTTACTCAGCAGGAACTTTTACTTTTTCAAGCGAATTTGTAACGAGTACGGTAAAAAGTTAGGGTTCTCGTGTTTCGCGTCGAATAGTCACTCGAAACCAGTGCAGTGGTTTATTGGCGAGGCTGAATCGGGGAATCTGGAGAAGAGCAAGCAATGCAGGAAGGAGAGAAGCGCTAGGAAGATTATTAGAGAAGGTGTGGAGTTCTACAGCAATGGCGATTTCTACGAAGGCGAGTTTCATAAGGGGACGTGCAACGGGAGTGGAGTGTATAATTACTTTGTGAATGGAAGGTATGAAGGGGACTGGATTGATGGGAAATATGATGGGTATGGGATCGAGAGTTGGGCTAGAGGTAGTAGGTATAGGGGGCAGTATCGGCAGGGGTTGCGCCATGGATACGGAGTGTACAAGTTTTATACCGGAGATTCGTATGCTGGACAGTGGTGCAATGGGCAGAGTCATGGTGTTGGTGTGCAGACTTGTGCTGATGGGAGCTGCTACGCCGGAGAATTCAAATGTGGAGTTAAACACGGTCTTGGGTGCTATCATTTCAGGTAACCTTCTTTGATTTTCTGCTATTTCAAATTTATTATATGAGATTTTTATATGGATGTGATGTCTGAACTTGGTGTTAAAAATGTTTGAATGGAGATACTTGGAGATAAATGCTTGCTTAACTTTTTTAGTTTAGATCCTTGTGGAATCCATGTGTTGATATCGGCATCTTTCCTTTGCTTCGGTTATGTTATGCTTCTCTTTTGGTTTAGGCTACTTAGTTGAGATTTCTCTACCTCAAGATTATGATGTTTAAAAGACAAATTTTGGGTTTGGTACTTTGGTTACCTTACCCGTTAATGAATGGGGAAAACTTCAACTCAAGTTCACCGCATGATGGAATGATAAGACTATTAACATTCATTAAATGCTACACCAACTCATAGATGCTTCTGCAGTACCTTTAATCCATATGAAAAGTACTTCACATGCTAATTGGTTCTTGTTGTGTTTTAGAAATGGAGACCGATACGGAGGGGAGTACTTTGGAGATAAGATTCATGGTTTTGGGGTCTATCACTTTGCCAGTGGCCATATATATGAAGGATCATGGCACGAAGGGAGGAAGCAAGGCTATGGAACTTACAGTTTCCGAAGTGGTGAGGCCAGATGTGGAGAATGGGACGATGGCAATCTGAAGGTTCCCCTCGCCCCACTCACTGATGCAGTTCTCCGAGCAGTTCAGGTTAATCACTTGATAACACCCCTACTTAACATAGCGATTTTTCATTTCAACGCAAGTTCAACACTCTTATTGAACTCTCGTATTTTGCACTCTGCAGGCTGCTAGAAAAACTGCAGAAAACGCAATCCACCTTCAAAGAGTCGATGAGCAAGTGAACAAGGCTGTGGTTTCCGCAAACAGGGCAGCCACCGCTGCAAGAGTTGCTGCCATCAAAGCTGTTCAGAATAGAATCGATGGGAAATTTTGTGACACTAACATCTGAGGTAAAATGTAAATTTACTACTGAATTTTCCATACGAGAAAAATCGAAACTTTAGCACCCTGGTGAGGCTGAAAGCAGCAATGCCAGTGGTTGAGAATTGGTTGACCATTTCAGTAACTTGTAGATAGGTCATTGTATACTCTAGTGCACATATTATGTCTCTTGATGAATCAATCCAACCCCCCTCTGTCTAATTGTAGCCATATTTGCAAGAAAATAGTTGCCTTTTCGATTCTTACTGATCCATGTTTTATGTTCTCCATCTCATATATATCTATATATATAATATGCTGATTTGCTGATATATGTAAATACTCTAAGAAAGGCATTAAAACACGAGTTCTAGTAGTATTATTATTTGGGTTCTCTCTCTCTGTGTGTATATATACACACACAATTGTTTTGCTTTCTTTGACGCAATCTTTTCTGAAATGATATTTATGACTATTTACAGTATTACTTATGCAAAAGTTGTTGATTAATTTCTTGAATGGAAAGAAGTTAAATGCAGGTGGAAGGATGGAAAATTATTGTAGTATTGTAATTATTATTAAATTCCTTTTATCGATACTGTTTTGCTTCAACAAACTCATGCTATGTCGTGTTAGATTTGTCATACGTGCAAATTGGGAGATTCTAGATTAGTAGATTGATAGCAATAAATATGATATTTTGGTGTTGGGAACAAAACTTGACCCACTTTGCATTGTACAAGATTTTGACTATTTCCAACGTCATATACAAGAGAGAGCTAACAACGATTTATTATAAGTATTATTTTTTAGTGTTTTACGTGTTTGGATCGGATCCCATGTCCAACAATATTGTGTCCTTACTACTATTGGTTTTTATTATTTTAACAATATTTAATCATATAATTAATAGTTTATGTAATGAATCTTAATTAAAACTAATTATTAAAAGTTTGAATAATCAACCATTAAGTAAAGAAATGTATGCAATGTAGACCTTGATTGAATTAAGGAATCTTAGTTGTTTAGAAACGCGTTGATCAACCTTGGTTGATAATTATGAAATTTCTTACTCAAAAATGTAATTGAAAAACGAATGATAAAACCCTAAAATACATAAGAACTTATAAATGTGTTTGCATGTCTTGGTCTAGTGATACTCCTGAATGGACGGAAAATTTCAAATTCAAATCTCACTACCACTTATCAAAGTTTAATTCAAGTACTCATTTACCAACAATAAAAACTTGTAAAGAAGATACAAATCATAGTATTTGTTATTCATATTTGTAACTTTGTAAAAGCCTAGCTCTAGAAGATTATAAGTGTTCGGATTCAATCTTAACTCGTCAAATTGTCTAACACGAAGATCTCTTAAATACTAATATTATCTTTTATTGAACCAAACATCTATTTCTTCATTACTATTTTCTTCCACAAAACTCTCAAATGATGTACTCCTTCCCCCGTCCATGAATTTATTAAACATTTCTCCATTTTGGTCCGTCCACGAATTTATTACATGATTATTTTTTTTTTGTCGATCTTTCATTTTATACACACAACTCAATTAGATATAATAAATCAAACAATTTTTTTTTAAAATGCGTGTCAAACTAAACTGAGTAACAAAATAGTGAACAAATATAGTATCCCATATTGTTTTCTTTAAACATACAAAAAAGATCATGTGCCTTTTTGATCTGAAGATGAAGATATAATGCAAGTATATCTTGTCATTGTTATATCAAAGCACATGCATAGTAGTAGTGGTGGGGTTTTCTTAGGTGAAAAATGAAAATAAATTCCTAACTTTTAAAATTCTATTGTTCAATGCCTGCTTCCTGTTTTCATGTAATATATTTTTAGTGAGGAAAAGGTCAAAAGTTTTTGCTTCTTTTTAATTTTCTAATCTAAGCATGTTTAGATTCTTTGGCTCTTTTTTCCCTTTCTCTCATTTGCTTTTTAGCTATATATTAAAAAAATTCAAATCTATTTACTAATTTGTTTTATACTTCCAAGAACGAATCAACCACCCTCCACATGCATCTAATGCTGATATTAATTAGTTTGATAGTAATTAATTTTTATGATTGCATAATTAATTTTTGTGCTTCTTTGACTGATGTTGTGTGATTTGGTTAAGGAATTGATTGGATTGTGTGATATTTTGCATTAATTGCCACTGCTTTGTGTTTGATAGTATAGTTATTATTATATGGGCATAGCTTCGATAAATATTATTCTCTCACTCCCACAATTATTACTCTCTCGTTTTCACAAAAATCGAACATAATAAATTTGATACGAAAATTAAAACAAGGAAAATATTGTGTTTTATAAATATAAGAATAAAATATTTAAAAAGTAAAAAAAAAATTAAATAGACAATTTTTAATGGGATAATCTGATAACTAAATGTGATCACTTTTAACTGAATGGGGGAGTACGATTAACTTGCAAATTACCCCACTTTATGTATATAGAAAAACGAAGTTATGAAGATGTATATATAATATAAACTGCAGGTTCGGTTTCGTATGGTCGTTTCTTTTGCAATTGTTCTAAAATTCTATATTTTTATATTAATTTACAAATTGATGTAATTTTACAAGTTATAAATAATTGTGCAAATATATATTGAATTAGGGTTGAAAAAATCTAAAAAAAATGTTTCTTTGCACGGTTATGATTCATAACGGAACCATCTGAGACAATTTCAATTCCTAAAATGGTCGATTCTTATTCGATTACAATTATTTTGAACACATATAATGTAACATAAAGAAATGTTTTATATAAAGAGCTCAGCTAAGAGGAAGAAAAAAATATAAAAAAATAAAAAGAAAATGCAAACAAAGATTTTGAAAGGAAATGAAATTTTATCTACTAATTCAAAATAAGGGCGACTAGCCACCTAATTAATTTAAATTAATAAGAGTCTTTATTTATATTTTGCACTTGACTTACATGCAATGAGATACTACACTTCTATGAATATTTACTAAAATAAAGAAAGTTTTGAAAAATATTTAATCGAAGAGTTTCCAAAATATTGATCTTTTAAACTTCATTGTAAACCTAAAATAACTCTCTCTTTCTTTTCTTTTGTTACTATTTATGACCATCTGATTTATATCAACTAAATAAAATAAATCAGTATTATATGGGTATATTGATGAGGAACAATTAATCAGTCATGACTAGTCCCATCTTTTAAATAAACTGTATAAAAAATATATCTTTTAGAAAAATATCACACCATAAAATAACAAGACACATCATTCTACACACATTTAAATTGAATTTATGATTCTGCGTGTAATGTCGTGTAGTATGTCTCTACATTAAAAATAAAATCAAATTTCATATTAAAATAAAAATTAATAAAAGATGATGCACCCTTTTGGGGGTTCAAATTCTGAAAATTCACATTACCCATAGACCTGCTTTTAATTGTTTATTTATTGTTTATCATTCATTTTCTTGAATTCATGATCTGGTCAAATATCAAAAAGAGACTATTACTTTTTAGCTGATTTTCTTATTTTAATTTTTTTCATATACTTTTATTAAAATTTAAGCCCTTTACTTTCCACTGTTGCATCAATTTAATAAGTGCTATAATATTAACTACAGAATTATCAAAATTTGTATAATGGCTCTGCACATTTTTATTATTCTTAATTTTGTTTTTTCCTTTTAGCTGCCTCATTCTAATATTATATATGAATTATGTCATTATAATTGAGAATTCCTTTGTTACATTATTAATAGGAATATTTATTTCTTAAGATTACACTTGTATATATACTAACTTCGCTATGCCTTTTGATCTTTCACTGAGAAATGATAAGATCTATAGCCTATATATAGTATTTGAAATTTTGAAAGAGTACAAATTAATTATAAACAAATTAGTTTGTCATTTCCAAAAAAAAAAAGAAAATACAAATTATAGTATTTTGTAAAGAGTTTAGCAATCGATTTAATTTAATTTTATAAAAAGTACAGTACACGCACTCTTGTAAAATTATGGAGATTTAATTTAATCTTGAAGGTTCATTAAATAGTTGTAAATTTAACACATTGGACGTGACAATACATTCCATGTAGCATTAAATAAATTACTCAATTACTAGTAATATATAATCAAATATGCCTCGAATTTTGAAAATTAAATTAATTGGTAGATAGAGACGTTATAATAATAATAATTAGGGTTCGAGTAATAATGCAACGGCTTAAAAGTTGAAACTTTTAATATAAATAAACTGGTAATGCAGTTCCCGCCTTTTCCATTATTGTTCCTACTTGCAATTATTTATTCATCTTCTACTTAATAACAATCAATTTATTTTTTTACATAAAAATTAAAAATCACTCGATCAATAATGTACTTATTACATAAAATTTCATATATTATAGATTTTGAAAATTAAAACTTGTAAATCATACAATTGTGTTGGAAGATAAATACTGTAAATTATTTTAAAGTTAAAATTTGAAAAAAATATTATTGTTCACTACATATGCCTACAATTCAAACAACAAATTGAATCTTCTTGGTCAATTTTTGTTTCGATTAATATTTTATTGTTACGATTTAATTTTGAGTTCACGAGAATTTGAGATGGTGAACCGGTGCAAACCCATACTAATATGTAATAAAATGTTATTGTTGCATTTTTCAAATAATAATAAATACTCTCTCAAATATTGTTTTTAATAAGTTCTATATTTTATTTTTTTATTGTTATTAAATATGTGTCATATTTTAGAAATAGAGCATAATTATGATATTTTTCTATCTTTACCTTTGTTTAGTAAATTTTCAAATTAGTAATTAGTTGTATAAAAGTATTTATCATAAGGTAATATGTGTAAATTTAATTATTCTATTGATATGTGTAATTTGATTGGAGGGGGAATATAGGTGTTCACGATTTCGAACCGTAATTGAACCGTCACTTCACGGTTCTATTATTTTGAAATAATAATCAAATTGTGGTTACTATGGTTCACGGTTCGGAACTGAAACCGTTCAAGTTGGTTATGTTTTCGAACTACCGGTTTCGGTTATGAACCGATGATGCTTTAAGAACTGTCACTAAAAATGTGTAATTTTACATGAATTTGCAAGTTATAATGTTATTTTATGAATTGAATTTTGGATAGAAATAACCTATTAAAACAAATGTTGAGAAACTGACGGTTTGAAATTGCCGGTTCACAGTTCTGAATATTTTGAACCAAAACCGAATCGTTCCCTACACGGTTACGGTTCGAAATCGAACCGCAGTGAATGATTATTGTTGGGAAATATTTATAAGTGTTTTGATTCAGATCCCAATACCTCCCCTGAAAAGATGTAATAAGACCAATACTGAATCTTAGTGTTTTGTCTAAGAACTCATGTGTTAGGGAGTTCTAATTTTTCAGGTACACTGAAGGACATCTCCACTAAAGATTCAATGCATTCCAATACTGAAGGACCTCTCTACTGAAGTCTCCCTTGAAGTATTGAAGTTGAAGTTAGAAGCCAAAAGTCTTCCTGCCACTGAAGCTCACTACTGAAGTCCTATACTGAAGTTTTCTACTAAGTGATAGCCTAGTCCGTAGGCATTTCTATTTATGGCAAAAATCTTGGTAGGTAAACAAAATCTTCTTGCTGACATCATATATGGCAAAAAGTCAAAGACTCCAACGGGAAGAAATTCAAATGAAGCTCTATCTCACAACAGCTATATTTTTGAGAGAGCTCTATAAATATCGCGCTGATTCAAACACTTCAAGACACCGGTTACCCAAAACTCTCAACTCGCTATCGGTATCTCTGCTTTCAAGCTCTCAAGCTTTCAGTTTTCATTTCTTAGTGTTCTTAGCGATCAATTTGTAACCGAAGAATAGTCTAGCATTAGATTTAGTTCGAAGCTAGAAGTGATCAGATTTTCTGTCTATTTAACCATCTGTGGTTGATCACTGTAAGACTATTACATCTCCATTTAGTTGGAAACCCTCGACTAACATCGAGTACTCGTGGACGTAGGAGTTTTTATCTCCGAACCACGCAAACCAAATCACTGTCTCTCTCTCTTATTTTCAGTATTCCATATTCATTGATTATCATTACTTGAACACTGATTAATTGAAAAGAGAAACATTGCATTAAGTTTTCTGAAGCAAACGAGTAAGATTTAAATCCACCACATTCCGCACACTTAAGATATTAGTCCATCAGTCAAACACTCAGTGTAGACTGAAGGATTCCTATCTGAAAGTTCATCTCTCTCACTGAAGTACCTCCCTTCAGTTCAGGAGTCACTCAAAGTTTTTAAACTTGAAAAATCTGACTGGTGTTTTCCCCCCCCCCCCCCCCCATAGACTCAGTTCACTCGTTTCGGGACCAACAATTATGATTCTCAAGACTACTGATTACAGTTTGATTACGATCTGATTCCAACGATTACTGTTCTTTTGAGCACCTATTGGGACACTTTGATGGAGTAATCAAATAGAGTACAAGTCAAGGATAAATATTTTGATAACAAATAAATCATGCATGAAGTTTAATTAATATGGATCAATGAAGACGTTATGCTAAGAATATATAAATTAAATTATGTCTAGGCATGGTAAGTTTAAATAATATATATATCATATGTAGCAAGCACTAGCTAGCATGTGTATATCATATAGTTCACTAGCTTTGATCATTTACAAAACAATTTAATCTTCGCATTGTAGCAATTTTCAATTTGTGAAAAAGGCTACATGTGTCTACACTCTAGAACATATGTAAATTTTCAATTCATAAATTAATGTGTACATGTGTTGTGTGAGAAATAAAAAGGATATTAAGTAATCGTCAATATTATTAATAACTAATTAGAAAGTTGATTATATTAAAATTCAAAAATATCTAGGGAGCAACATCATCTTTTTTGTATTTTATTAATGAATCTAATTAGATTAATTATGTTATCTATTTGATATAAATATGCCAAGTTGGTAAGTAAGATTTCATAAAGATGTCATCCATGATGACTTTACTGTCGACACTTATTTTAATTGATAAGTTAATTAATAAATTGATTATGAACAAACTTTTATTACGAACATTTAATTAGTAGTTGTTTTAAAAAAATAAAACGAAAGATTTAATGACCTAGGGTGGAGGCTAATTAGGAGAATTTGACCATTTATTACAAAATGAAATAATTTTTTTTTAAAAATAAATAAATTATATTTAGAAATAATCCTTACTAGATATATAATAGTTTTATTTATTTTATATGGCCAATTAATTAATATTATTATACTATGGAATTTAAACGAAAGAGATTAATTAATTGATTGATTGATTTAGTTGAAGAAGATTCTGAAAATGAATTTTAACTATCCTTTATATTATTTATTTACATGCTATATAGTGATCTGATTTTTTGAAACTTTCCAAGATATTCATAATTAAATGCAAACAGCTCAATTGACTTTCACTTCCATATGGCATTGAATTTCAAAAAAAGATTTTCAATTATTTGAAGAGTCCAAACATTTATGAATTTGACTTAGATAATTAAAGTAGGAAGAAAGAAACCTTAGGTGATGGGCAAAGAAAATAAACCAATAATTTATCCATCAAATTCATTATTTGTTAATGAAAAAAAATATTAATGAATGTGGTAAGTCACCTAACACAGTCTCTCCTTTTGACTTTAACACAAATGTCGGTCTAATGAATTGAGATTTTTGCTTAATGGAAGTGTCTTGAAAATCACCTTCTTAACTTCTACCTACCTATCTTTATATTTTTAGGTTTACATTATTGTAACATGAAATGATATCTTTATTTTGACTTTTACTATGTTTACTATGGATGGATATAATGTGATACCAACTTTATAAAAATCTTTTGTGTATGGTTACGGATCACAATTTTTAACACGACACGATAAATTGATATGTTAACAAATTTAGATTGATTTTTATTAGGTTCAGATCTTTACTAAATTGACCAAATAGGGACCATAAATTTTTGAATTGGGAATTCTATGTGGATATCATAAGTAGGGATATTAATCGGACCAATCCACTCGATTTCAGACTATTTTCGGTTCGGGTCAGTTGGCTTTTTTATTTAAGTTAGGTGATGGTATGTGGATATTATTTTATGCTTATTTTAAGAAAGTAATCAATAATGATGAGAAATTAATTCGTCCTTGATTTGATTTAGGACTTAAAAGCCTAACAATTAATGGGCTTTATTTGCAACTTTGTTTTACATGGTTTGCATTCTTAAAAGGAGTAAAAAGATCAAATTCATCAAGTGAATAAAACATTTAATGCATGAAATAGTCACAGATAAATGCTAAATATGTTCTTTCTAGGACGCAATATGATATATGCAACTATTGATTGATGAATACCAGAAGAAATGTCATTCATACATTTTATATATTCCTTACATTTTAACTGACTCATTTTTCTTTTTTGAATGGTTTCACTAATATTAATTTACTTTTTAAAATATCAAAAAAATATATATATTTTTTAAATTATGAACTACATTACTTTTTCATCCTTTACATTATTTATTTTAAGGATTTTTTTTAATTTTTAACGGAACATAAAGAATATATTTGAATATTTTTGAGATTTAGTTTTCATATATAGAATGAAAGTGCACTTAATAGGATGCAGAAGCAGGCCCAGTCCAATTGAAGCAGGAAACGTGAAATTATGATTTACTATTCACTATTCAGTATAATTTACCAACTTTGCCCCTACTGCAGTCTTGCTTCAACGATAGATACATTTTTTTTAAAAAAGGAGGCCCATATGAGTATGTGATTAAGGTCCATATGACTCAGGACTCATGAGTATTTGATTGTAGACTATATTTTAATCAATTTAGTGTAAAATAAATTTTCTACCGACTTCAATTTGTTCTATAATCAATAATTTTTTGAAGAAATACAAAAAACTTTCACATTTTTTTTTTCGATATTTTTTGCAAAATTAATAATGACATGGTCCTTAAATGGCTATTTGTTGCACAAATAATTAATTTTTGACATTTACATTAAACAAAATTTTAACACATGTACAATTGACAAAATGAAGCTTACATTTCAAAACTCTAAATTTATGTGAATAGATGAATTTTAATTTAACTTCTTAATTGTAATTATATTTGTTATCAATATTTTAATATCTTATATATAAAAAAAAATTCAAAATCTGAAAAAATGTATGGCAATATGTCCATGCCATGTCAACACTTTAGTTTTGGCAAAATTTAATTTCATAGAAAATTTATAAATATATGAAATTGTGTGCATTTACAAGGGAAAAAAAATCAAAATTGATTAAAAGGTTATATATTTATATTAAATTTAGCCTTTTAATAAATTTCATAATAACGTAACCTGAATATGAGATTATCTATCCAAAACTCAACTTAGAAATTAATTGCAATAGCTAACTTGAGTATTTGACCAAACAAATAAACATCTGCTAAAACATAAGCAAAATTCTTGAAGGCGAAACTCTCAAAATCGATTTTTTTTTAATTAATATATGATAAAAAAAAACTTGGAAAGAAAATGATGAGTTAAGATGAGAGAAGTGGACTTCCCTTTTCCCGCGCAATGCTTTTCTTTGGAAAGCAGGCAGTTAAAGAGAGGGAATCTCTTCCTGCACCTTTGTAAAGCCATCCTTTTCCCCTACACAACTGTTTTCATCACCCTTCTATTTAACCCTTCCATTCTTTTCTTCTTTCCATCTCACCTTTCCACCCTTCCTAATCTCTTCATGTCGTCGACCCCTCCTACATCCAATGGCAATGGCAATGGCAACTTCATCCTCTATTGGTGTTACCAGTGCCATCGGACGGTGAGGATCACGTCCGAGAATCCATCCGGCGTCCTATGTCCGCGGTGCCTCGGCCAATTTCTCTATGAAATCGACATGGCGAGGCCCCAACCCGTTCTTGAGTTCACCGCCTATGATCCCTCACCGGCTGCCCGGATTCTCGAAGCACTGGCCCTCATGTTTGATCCTCCAATTGGTTTGAACAATCCTAGAGCTGATGACCCGACTGATCGGGCCTCGATCATGGGCCAAACACGGGCGCATGGGCGGAGAAGACGACGGTATAGGGATCCGGAAGAGGAGGGGAACCAGAGCTGGTTCCGGCGGAGGAGGGGTCCTTTGTTTGGTGAGGAAGAGGGCGACGATGATTGGGGTGCAGAGAGTGGGATTATATCCCGGCCTAGAACGTGGATTATTCTTAGGCCCACGGGCCAGATTCCGGCAAGCAGAAATAGGCCGAGAGAGAGGCTGCTCCCACCGGGAGTAGACCATAGGAACTACTTCACCGGAACGGGACTGCAAGAACTCATCGAGGAAATAACTCAGAACGATAGGCCCGGTCCGCCACCGGCTCCGGATTCAGCTATTGAGGCCATTCCGACAATTAAAATTGAACCAACACATTTGGAGATGGATACAGAATGCCCAGTTTGCAAGGAAGAACTAAAAGTTGGGACAGAAGCAAAAGAGTTACCTTGCAAACATATCTTCCACTCTGATTGCATTGTTCCATGGCTGAGGCTCCACAATTCTTGCCCCGTATGCCGCCATGAACTGGAGATTCAGGGTCAACCCCGTGAAGACAGACCCCACCAGCTTCTTGATGAAGATAGGAGGGGCCCACGGCTGAGGAGGCTAGCTGACATGTGGCCGTTCCGATCCAGATACCGTCCACGTAGCGACGGGACCGGACATCAGCATGGTGAGAACTGAAACTGCACTAAAAAGGACTGTGATGAAAACTGTACAAATTTCCAAAATGTGTGAGTATATATCAAATTCAGTATATATCAAATTCAATAAAAAATTCTAATGCGGTGTTTTCAGCAGCTGAATCATGGAGGTGTAATATACTGTAGAGCATGCAGCAAAACAGAGAGAAGACAAATGACATTTACCATGGTTCTGGTGTTGAGATCAGCAATGCTAAAGTACTATAATAAGGGATAGGAATTCAACAAGAAAATTACTATTTGGAAATGTCATCTTATGTCCAATTAAATGAATTGAATCATCAACTCGAATAGCAAATGAAAAAAAGCAATCAAACAATTATGTTCATATTTCACCAGCTAGCTTTTCCTCCTGTGATTGGTTTATAACTTTCTATGCATTCTCTGTGGATGTGGACGCTTTTACATTCTCTTCGGCTGATGATTAATACCAACTTTGAACCCTTCTGTATATGCCGTACTCTTGAATATTGTCAGCAACCATTTGCATGTATGTGAAGATAAATTGGAAGCTAATTAATGGATAGATAAACTTCAATGAAGCTCTTCACCTTCAAAAGCTAACAGAGCAATTACAATACAGTTATACAGATATATGATCTGACTACAAGTAATACGGGTGCAAAGGAAACTTTGATACTTACAGCAAGGTTCTTCAACTCTATGTTAAGTTGATTACTAATATTGTTTGAAACTGTAGTTGCCAGTTGCTCCCTGCATTTCTCCACACTCCCTTCATCTTTAATCTGTTCAGAATATGGTCAGATCTCACAGATAAGTCCCTGAACTGATATAGATTCAAAAGACAATAACCTCCGACAGAACTATGGTTCTTGTCTTCTCAAGAATCTCTTGAACAAATTTAGCAGGGTCAGGACTCAGCATAAGTGATTGACATTTTCACATCACTGGATGCTTTCTCCTTTAAAGAAGCGTTGGATGGTTCTGCATGTTCTGCCCCTTTATAAGATCAAGAATCAACATTAAATTTTATGCTTCATCTATGATACATAGCTATTAGAGGAAGGAAATAAGAAAAGTAAGAAAGAAATATGTCATGATGGATCAACAGTTTCTCATAAAAAAGACAACATCAAGGAAAAATAATAAATATCCACCCCTTATGCAGCTCAACAGATTAATCATCTAGTCATTTTATTGGTTATTCCTAAAAACTCTTGATATAAGCTTGAACTCTTTGTACTTCTATGAAACACATTCTAGCATTAACCAATCCATGAGAATGAAGTGTAACAGTGTAAGGAATCAAAACAAAGAAATGAGAAAAAAAAAACAGATTATATTTATATATTTTACCTGAAAAGAAAAGGAAGCAATATGAAATATACCTACAGCATTATTCCCAGTGATGTGATTTTTTTCTTGACCTTGAGAAATACCCAAGACTGTTACAGCAGAAGGGACAAGACTAGCTAGATCTGGAGGTTGATCTTTCCCCACAGTAGGGGTAGCCTGTGAAAACAACTCCTGAAGTTCAAATTTGACTATATTACTAAGAAAGTAAGCTGACTACGATGATACTAAATATTACCTCCAGATCCACATAAGCGGGAAATTTTCCAATTGAATTCAGAAACTTGTCGAGATCATGAGCATTAAGAGCTATAGAGTAGATAAATTGTGTTTAGACAAAGATCATGATATCGAAGGATAATGACTACAGAAAATGCAGGCACAAGATGGTCTGACATTTGATTGAACTATTCTAGATAAGCACATTCACTGATATATTATGAGCAGTACACAGAGTGACATCAGGTGGAAAGATGTGTTTCGATTCTATAAACATTAGACAGTAATTTATGAGGATTTCATTTACATAACAATCCTTCTTTTACCACTCCGCAAATTTGATCTTCAGTCTCTTTTATACACTCAAGAGATCCCTATCCTCAAATATACTCTCATTCTTTCTCTCTAAGCATTCCAGCAAACTGCATGTATCAAGATTCTCTACACAATCCCTCTTTTGGTAATCCAGTTCTGAAATCTGATGAATATAGGTACAACTTTATTTTATATTTTAAAAGTCCAAACATTCTAATCACTTACCAATTGACATGTCATTTGACAATGGATGGAAGAAACAGCATTCTTGAGTTTTAAATCCTTTATCCAACAACAAAGAAACACACCTTCACAAAAGCAAAAAGGAACTGCTTCAATATGCAATTCGTATTCCAGAGATGGGCAACACAAACTTATACATTGAGCTCAGAAAACCAAAAGGAAATATAATATGCTGATTCATTCACAAGTGCAAAGGGAGTAACACAACCTAGGGGCACCTATAATAAATTAATTAAATGCATAAAGGTCTAAGTGATATCATAATTAAAATCAATAACTACTAAGTGATGAGAATTAGATGAATAAATGAATATTACTGCAGAACTATTCACATCATTTCCAAAACATTCAATTTGAAAAAACAATTATCTGAAAGAAACATGCATCTATCTCAACCAATGATGTAAAACTGGAAACTGGGATAATCTCTCAAAATCTTGGAAAACAATAATATAATTTTTTTTTTCTGTTTACATAGTTCATATCAGACCTTAGACATGCAGTATGAGAAACATGTGATGATATGTGGCTACCACAGTATTGGAGATTGTATTATTTTTGGGGCATATTAATTACACGTCCTAACTTTAGAGATCAGCAATATCCATACAAGACAACTTAATTATATTACTCATAATTTCACTTCCAATTAAGACACAGCTGAGCCACTTAATGTTGAGATTCATAAGAAGTTGAGAACTTGTCAAAGACAAAAATAGTATCCTTAACCATGCAACAGGAGAATGATATATTCATGAGCAAGAGACAAAACGATCTTCATCATTTAAATAAGCCATGCAATAACATCATTAATATACGATCAGATAGGTTGCATACGAGCATAGTAAGGCAAATGGTAAAAGCACGCACATGAAGAATCTCTAAAAGTGCTTCTTCTGGAGCCATTGTTAGACCTCCTTTTCCCAGACCAAGTCTCTGAGACAGAACTGCATAGTTCAAATGGAGAGATCCGAAGCTATTAGTAAATTGACATTACAAAGTTTCTATTCTTAAAACTTAAGAGAAACTAAACTTTTGAGGTATAAATTCTTCAGTGGAATAATAAAATGAATCTATGCCGACCTCAAAAGCATAGCTACGAGTAACGGTAAGCCGATCGATGGGAAAAAGCATTTATACCTTTCAGATCTATCTTTGTATTCGTTAAAGCAGAAACGATGTAGTACCGTTGTTTCTTGTCCTGTATACACCAAAGAGAAAGCATTAAAGATTTCCGGATAAACAAGTGAGAACAACAATTAATTATCTATCACCATCTAACCTTCAAGAACTCTCTTCGAGACCGATCATATCTTTTAATTCGTAGCAATTTCATAATTTAAACATGAGTCATATATTTAACATTCTGTCTTACTTCATTAATTCCACTTTAATCGAAAAGCTCAAAATGGAACTAAAGATGTGTGAGAGAAAAAGTAATAATATTGTCA
Organism: Leonotis leonurus; assembly: GCA_026898415.1. NCBI lineage: Eukaryota > Viridiplantae > Streptophyta > Magnoliopsida > Lamiales > Lamiaceae > Leonotis > Leonotis leonurus. The sequence goes on from JAPKLX010000047.1 coordinate 1,489,193, forward strand.
GATTGAAACACCACAAAAGATTAATATTCCCCAAAGAAAAGATACACACATGGCAATCACAATTGTAGACTCACATTAAAGAACAATGTATTTCTTTCTACATGAATAGATGCTCCCATGCACATGCACATGATATGTTGCAAAGAATAAATTACTTCAAATAATAAGTTTGTGGGCTCTATCCCATGTTCACTATAGTATAACTCTGCCCAAATCAACATTAGATGTTATGCTTATATATATATAATGTTAATCTTTGTATAATTTTCATTTTAAATTAATTAACAATGCATTTATATATAAAATGAAGATGCATTGTCTAACAGATAAAAGTACATTATCATATAAATATGTCAATAGAAAACTACTTATGATGCATCACAATAATCCATAAAATACACAGAGTTTGCAAGTTCCTGCACAAAACTTATTTCTTATCAAATCACAATCCTATATTATTCACAAATTTATCAATTCCTAACTTTTTGGTTGGTATCATCATAACTTAATTTAATTAGTAGTGGAGTGTGATATAAAAACCAAATTCCATGCCAACCAAATCTAAATACCTAATAATCATTAATACAATACAATAAAGATTGGTCAAATTTTAAAATCTTGGCATGCATGACCCACAACAATTTAATTCCATTTACAATGTAATATAATACTCCAAAAATAGACAACATCATGTGCAAAATGGGGATTGTATCAGATATTAACATTAGTCACACAAATTATTTCATTATAATTTGAAATGAAATTTAAATACTAAAAATATGACAGAATTAATTAAATAAAAATGCAAAAAAAATACACTTATATATTTCTTTCCCAATCAAAAGTCAGTAATGTCTTCATGAAATAAACTGAAGATCATCCAATTAATGAACAAATAAATAGCTACTGTAATAGTATCTATATAAATAAATAACAATAACAATAAACAAAATAACCAATTTTGTTTTCTTAATTTACGAAAAAACCCTCAGCAGAAGCTCCATAAACGAATATCGCTATCTTCAAAAGAGTAATCCTCCATCATCAAAGGATCGAAGAAAACCCCATTAAGCATCTCGTTGTACTTCGGGGAGTCGAAGTTGTACCACGCCGCCATTCCCGCCTCCTCGAAATGCGCCTCGTAGTCCCCCTCCGAGCAAACCGCCGCCGCCGCGGCCGCTTCTTGCGAGATCCGATCCTCCTCGATCCGCACATCGGATTCCGGCGTAGACGGCGACGGCGATGAGCTGCACGTGGATAACGTGGACAGCGGGGAGGGAGGGCCGGAGCTTCTAGAACCTTCAGCGGAGTCCGCATTGGCTGCGGCGGCGGCAGCGATTTTCTGTATGGACTTGGGCGACATGGCGGCGTTGGGGTGGGGATTAATGAGGGTTTCGTAGGGGATGGCCGGGAAGTTGAGATTGGCGGCGGAGCCCTTGAGGCAGAGGAGGGCGGCGTCGTAGGCGCGTGCGGCGGCCTCCGCCGTGGAGTAGGAGCCGAGCCAGATTCTGGTTTTCTGATTGGGGGCTCTGATCTCGGAAACCCATGATCCCCAGCTTCGCATCCTCACCCCCTTGAATCTGTTCTTGCATTGGGGCGTTGGGGTTTGTGGGCCCAAAGACGACGACGAAGATGATGACGTCAGCTTGGTTTCAGCCTTCACCATTGTTGAGAAAGTAATTAATGTTGTAGTTGTATATATTAGCTTGTTTAGGTGCTTCAAATGGGATATGGAGTAATGGTGTTGTGGAGGAGTGAAGGATTTGGTGATATTTATAGATGGTTTTTGTGGGGCCATATGTGGAAATTCAAATTGGAGAATTATAATAATCATAATTAATGAATTGATTTAGGTTGATGTGTAGTTAAATGGTGACAGATATTTGCCAGTGTCAAGTGTGAGATAGTAAAAGGAAATTAGGGGAGAAGAGGGTTTTTCTTACTTGCTTCATATGATAATGACTTCTCTAACCAGCTACTAATTAACTAACTACTACTCTAATCACTAATTACTGATAATATAAAACCCTACCTACTTAATAATTTTTATAGAGCACTGCTCATATTCTTGCCGTGTGCACCGCTTAATGTGCTCAACATAAGACTCATTATTATTTTTATTTTTTATTTTTTTATATTTAATAATATTAAACTATACCTTAATGAATAAATTCTTGTTGGAAAGTGATCATTAATAAATTTATTATTAAAAATTTAATGGTTATTGAAGAATGTGTGTATAAATACGATGTTCATTGAATCTTTATTTAATTGTGTAGTGAAATATAGGGTAGTAGAATAATATTGTGGAGTTTGATAATGGAAATAGGTATATTTTAAAAAGTGTAAACAGGAGTTAGGGAACTTTAGAGGTGTGAAAAGAGATACCATATTAAGAAGCTAAATAAGCTTTAATTCACGAGCAATTACTAACATAACATAAGAGAACATGGTGAGACAGCTGAGAAATGCCCAAAATTTCAAAGTCCAACGCTATTTTGCTCAGAAAAAGGACAGACTTTTGCCTGTTTATTAATTAGGAAATTAATTAATTTTCATTCCCATTAAATACATGATGGCTTAGACAGCAAGCAATCTACCTTAAACCGTGTTATTCCTATCCTCTTTATCACTTTAGATATTAATTATGTCCTTCATTTACTCTCACATTTCATATTGCAATACTTTTTTTTTCTACTTATTTTACTATAATATATTAGCTCCAATAATATATAGTGGCAACCAAATATTAGTAATTAATTAAAATAATATATTTATTGGAACGCGGTTAATGAGACATTGGTTTTTGGCTAAGCTTATTTTATGGAGCTTATAAGCTATTGTAAGAGTTTATAAGTTGGGAAAATAAGTTGGGGTGAAACTATTTATTTTTTTAATAGTTTATAAACTCCAAAAACCTATTTTTTAACTTATAAACTTTCAAAGAACTTAATTTGTCAAACACTTTAAAGGAACTTGTAAACTCTTAAACAACTTATAAGCTCTTAGAGCTTTTAAACTTAACAAAACACCCTCATAATTATACATACAAATAAGTCATGTTATTACAAAAGGATAGCCAAAAAAAGTACTCCATAAACCAGCTGTATGAATAGCAAGATTCACACTTGAATTTAAAAATGCCTAATTTTATCTTTTTTATTAAATATGTAGCTAAAATTTATTTACTTTTTCACAAAACTGTTTTTGTTTAATTTTCTTCCCTATATAAATAACCCAAACCGTTTTTTACTGCATCTAAACTTATTATTTTTACTGCATATAGAAGAACCGTTATCCGAAGCAGACACAACTTAACATGTTCGTAACTAATATAATAATATCATATACTATAAGTCTATAATACCACATAACCATACGAGTCATTATAAATTTCATTTTTTATTTTTAATTTATTATTTTATATAAAATAAATATTAAACTATACTCTAATTAATAAATTCTAATTGAAAAGTGAAAATTAATAAATTTTTATCTATTTTAATTTTTTTCCCTCTATAAATCATACGAATTGTTTTTAATTACATCTTAACTTATTATTTTTAGTGCATATATATATATATATATGGGGCAGTATATACTAAGACTACTTTATGATGTTCTTGATGAAATAAATGAAATTTTATTTCTTTGAAACTAACAAATGTCAATGAAGACATTGTTATTTTATACTAGAAAGCATGTGCATTAGCAAAGAAAACAAGAAATCTAGAATGTATAGAAAAGAACACCTAGGTAGAACGAGTCTTAGTAAAAAAACAAATTGAGTTATTTTTCACCATAAGTGACAATGAAGTCACATTTGGTCACATGGGGTGGCCTATATTATAATTAGATATAAGGTAACATATCTTAGACCAATTAATTTAGTACTACTATATATAATAATTGGACTAATATATATGAATATTCTACTAGTAATAATAGAATATTAACAATTTAGTGAGAGAAGTACTTAGGATTCTGCTCTGCAGCTTCCATTATTTTGCAAGCTTATTGGGAGAGGGAGTGTGCTGAACAGAACATATATAGTAATTTCATTAATTAATATATTATTTAGATCAAAGAATACAATTCTTAATTAATTTTTAATTACGCGCTAATTAAACATAGTACTCCTATAAGTATTTTGTTTAATATAATAAAAACAGCTGGTGGTTTTCTGGCATCATAAAATGAATTAAAAACTCCTAAAAACGCGTCTCCCCTTTATGTTAATGGTGATGGTGTACAGGAAAAATCAGTTTGAATATTTGGAAAAAATAATAATGTTAATAAATTAGTAGTCTTGTGTGCAGAGAATATTAATTAGGAACTGATTAAATTATATATATTTAGATAAGAATTGTATACATAAAATATAGAATTTTCGAAAATGGATCCACAATCCAACCCAAATAGAACCCTCAAGGTCGAGTAGAGTGTTACAACATATAATATATAAGAGGATATTTCAATCATTTTCAAAAAGTCTAATTCATTGAATCGGAGAATATATAGGTTTGCACTCTCAAATCTCAACCTTTTATAGTTTATACTTAACTACTAATTATACATATTTCAAGAAATTAATGTAGTATACATGCATTGCCATTTGTATACAATATGTTTATCGTATTTTTGTTATGTTTTTAGTTGTGGTTTCGTTGTGTCTAAACTCTAGGTTGTGTTGTTTTCATATGTTTCTAGTTCATTTTTACGCCGGTTTTTGTGTTTTCGTGTTTTGATGTAGGATGGTAGAATGAGAAAGGATTGGAGCTAGAAGTGGTGTCATTTGTGTCATATGTGCAATGCCGAGTGAAGCGGGCGCTGAGACTCCAGCGCTCGCTAGGTTGAAGCTGCCAAAATTTCAGAGAGCAGAGCCAGCGGTCGCTGGCCTTGCAGATTTAGCGCGTTAGAAAGGAGAAGCCAACGACCGCTGGCTCCTCAGTGGTCGCTGGTTGCGCTTAAGTGGCGGTTATGTGTAGGTTTTTACCTTTTGTAACTCGAGATACTATCCAAAAACTATTTTTACTTGCTTTCCGAGCGTAGATTTAGTGAATTCCAAAGGATTGAAGTAGATTTCAACTTGAAATTCTTATATTACTTTTAGTAAGCTTTCTTTTGATGGATTCATTTTGTGTTTCTACCATGCTTATGATGTTTGGCTAGATTCTCACTAGGGTTGAATATTAACTCTCTTATTTGATGTTATGATTGATTCATGCTTAGTTGATTAACTTGTTTTGGATGGAATTTAGGCTTGATCACCGTTAGATTCACATATGTGTTAACTTAGATTGAGAAATTGTTTTGACACTTGATTTGGGGTTAATCAACATTATTCTTTAATCGGGAACGTTTGAATAAGAGTTCATATTAACTTAACTGATTTCTAGAGGTGTGAGTTTGGTACGAAAGTGAAAGTCACGGCTTAGTATATAAATACGAAAGTGAATTGCTAAGCTACCTTTTGAGATCTTAAAATTCATATTTACATCTCACCTCAACTCTGCAGCTACTTTTATTTATTTATAAATCAATATCAAAACAGAAAATAGGAATTCACTAATAGATATTGAATTTACAGCCAATTAACCCAACAAATAATGATGAAAAGGTAACCCAACAAATAATGATGAAAAGGTAACAATTTATTTATCTCACGCTCTACGCTGAGTAAGTTTCTTTCTCCTATATATCTTTTCCTGGATGCATGCTTCTTCAAATACTTTCTTTCTCCAATTAATATGCATCAAATATTTCTTAGTTCTTAATATGCATTCAAACATAGACTTGCAAAATTAAAAGAAAACTCAACCTTAAAAGTGCAAATCCAGAACAAATGCGTCCAGACATCCGAGACCATTATTCTCGGAAACAAACCCACGCCACGATATCCTACAAAAAAAAGAGAAAAAAAATCACGAATTAAACCCTATGCCAGAAATCAAATCCAGTACAAATCAAACTTTTACTCACCACATAAAAAATACAATTAGGATGGCAAGAAAAAGATGTATGGCAAACGAAACACAGAGTATTCTTAGAGCAGCAGACGGTTTCATGTTTTCTGATGGGAAGAGGAGCGGCGGAAGATGTTTTGTGACGTGTCGATGTGAATAGGGTTTTAGGGTTGTGGTAGAGGAAGTGTAAGAGAAAAGGCAATGCGGACCCTCAAAAAAATTATCCGGTAACCTATCGAATATTATCCGACAATATATTATTATGTCAAAAGAAAAAATATTATTATCGATATTATTATTCGACGTCGAATAGTATTAAAAATATAATATATTATTATTAAAATCACGAGGAATATATTCATATATTATTAAAAATATATTATTATTAAAAATGAATATAATATATTTTGAGTAAAAATATAATATATTTTTAATAATATATTATAGTGAATATATTTTCCAAAACCCTAGTTCCCATTCACGAATCAGCAGCAGCGCGAGTCCATCCCCGTCGAGTCAGCAGCAGCAGCGCGAGCGCCGTCACGTCGCTACTCCAACCCAGCCCCGCCTCGCCAGCCCTGGTCGAATACGTCTGCAACTCTGCAAGCAGTCTGTTCTCTCAAATGAAGTATGAGAATTACATTAAATACGGCCTTAATGATAATGGCGATTGCTTCGACAATCGATCTCCTTTTCTGCATCTTATTGGGGTTGTTAGTATGGTGAGTATAATTTTTATTCTGCCTTAGGGTTATATTTAGGGGTTTGATTACTTATTCATTTTTTCGCAGGTATTTCCTCCGTAGGTTTGTCCAAAAAAAGATACTCGAGGATCCATATAAAATTCACGCATATACACATTATTAGGTCATGATTTCAATTTTGAAGTTGGGTGTTCTTTTCGTTATCCCTTTCATTTACAATATAATAACTCTTGTTTTA
>JAPKLX010000047.1:1502529-1535453 GCA_026898415.1 Leonotis leonurus
GATTCTAATTTGAAAAACTAACATAATTAATGTATATATTAAATAATGCCTAAAACTATTAAATATTTCAACCCATTGCTCTTCCACCAAGCTAAAATATCAAAATCTGATGTCCTAGGTTGAACAGCTTCTTCCAAGTAGTACTCTATCTCAGACTTTGAAGTATCTATATTCGTTGTGCTAGTAACGAACATGGTCATTATTCTACGTCGAATTCACCAAATCAAGACACAAATTTCGAACTCTTTCAATTTCAACTGAGGATTCATCACTATAAATTCGAGGGTAGTAGAACTCAATCAACTTCATCTTAAATCTGGGATCTTAGCAAACATGTTGCTATATACATATTAAATTCAAAAAACCTTCAAAAACATCACGAACAACTTATAAACTAATTAGAGAATAGTATTCTACGTCGAATACTCCTTCACCAAATCAAGACACAAATTTCGAACTCTTTCAATTTCAACTGAGGATTCATCACTATAAATTCGAGGGTAGTAGAACTCAATCAACTTCATCTTAAATCTGGGATCTAGAATTGTTGCTACATCCAATACCCCATGTATCGTAGCCCAATATTTCTCAAACTTGCCAATCATGTTTTGTGCCATGACTTTTATCTCAAGATACTCAGATCTAAGGCATTCATTCAACATCAATTTAATCTTACATATCGTGGGGAAGAAAAGATTGGCAGTAGGATATTGGGACCCCGAAAATATCTCAGTGACTTTGTTAAACAATTTCAATTTGTCACACATGACAGTCGCCAAGAGCCAATCACGTTCATTAGGCAAGTATTTATACTTTTTGTCAATGATTGTTAGGCGACTAAAAACATCCTTATAAATCAAAGCACTAGCAATCATCGAATAAGTAGAATTCCATCTAGTACTACAATCAAGAGCCAATGTAGTAGTGTATGGGACTTTGATTTGTCTTGCTGCTTCCTCAAATTTTTCAATTCTTTTTGGAGTTGCTATCCAGTAAACTACACTCTCACGTATATTCTCAATACCGTCTTCAATCTCATACAATCCCTCCTTAACTATCAAATTTAACTAATGAGAAACATTGTGCTATTGGATTTGTTGATACATTGATATCTTTATTTTTCTTTTCAGATTGATAAGCTTAATGAGCAATGGTTCGATCACGCCGAAGTTTGCCGTGAGAAACGTCAACATGTCCTAAATGTCATTCGGGAAATAATAGATAATCCAGAGAATCCCGATGATGTTTCTCATGAGGCACGTCAATGTCTAAATGTCGTCAGGGAAACAATACCTATGAAATATCCGTAAAAGTTTATCTATGAAATACCCATAAAATACATGTAAAATATCCGTAAAAATTCGCATATCCACATAATATTAATCATATTTGTCTATTTTGTATATAAAATTATATATGATTCTTACCAAAAATTATATTTAATATATCTTAAATATTAAAATTGTATATTTTGTGGGAGATGGATACCTACGAGTGGTGGGTTAATGGTATCCAACGGGTGGTGGGTTGCGGATACCCGATGGGTGGTGGGTTGGCAGGTGCCCGACGAGTGATGGATATCCACGGGTTTGTGGGTTTGATTGATTTTTAATATCCACGGGTACCTTCGTGGTTAGAATTTAATATTCATTTAGTTCGTAAATATGAGTATGAATAACTATTATCTCTACCCGTCGTGTCTGATTGTCGGATCTATTCATACCACAACAAAAAAAAGTATATAATTATTTTTTAACATTAATATCATTTTTAATTGATATATATTTAAGGTTGACAAATTTAAATGTACGGTATATAGTATTTTAAAAGGTCATTTGTTTTTAAAATAATTACTAATTATGATTCATTATATCATAATAAATTTTTTATTTTAAAAAATATTAATTAAAACGATAAATTTTATTGTGGAACATAGAGTGTGGGAGACTGGATCTCATCCCTAAATTTTCATCATTTACACAATTATTTAATTTATGCACATATAATTATCCCTAAATATTAATTGTTGAAGGCTTGAAGCTATGCATATATAGTTCCTTCATTGATTGCTGCAGTATTATAATCTATACTAAATTGGTCTTATATATATTCTTTAATTTGAATTGCTAATTATTGGGCAATAATATGGAGCTAACGTGCATGTTGATGACATTTGCTTGGTTTCGTTAAACAATTAGCCTTGTGGTGCATGAAACATGTGTTAAGTTTCCAATTTACATTCACAAGTTTGATTTAAAGAATTATTCAAATTTATATTGTCTAAATTATATTCATTAGAATATGGAACACTGAAAAATATGATACGTTGATCTTTATAGCTGAGATTAATTGATTTGTCATCCTGCATTCACTTAGTTCTATATATATATAGCTCTTGTTCCGCGTATGAGATCCATATATTATATAATCGTGTAATATTTTTTATTTTATTAATAAAAAAAATCATGATATGTAATATGATTGTGATTTAAGATTTAAAAAAAGAAATTATTTTGTATTTTAAATTATTATTATATTATTTATTTTATTGATGCAATAAGAAATGTCAAGTAATAAACGATGCGGATGGCTTAGTCCGTTAATTCATGATAACTTTACGGTATTATGGGTAAAATGCCCACTTTTGTAATGAAAAATGAAAAATACTCACTTTGTAAAAAATATATGAAAAGTGTCCATTTTGATTGTAAATTACCTAAACTACCCTTAATTAAAATTAGATTTGCATCTTATTTTGGAATGTAGTATTAATTAATTATTTTCTTATTTTTTGCAATTAAAAAAAATACTTGGTATATGTTTAAAATTATACACACCCAACACCACACATACATATTATTAAATTAAAAAAATGAGGATATACACAAAAACAAAAACCCGGTCGGTTAAAACAAAAGCTGCCGGGTTTTCATTTTTGTATATACTCCTAATTTTTTATTTAAATAATATGTTAAAATCATGTACTGATTAAATCAAATTCAATTAAATCACACTACATTCATGTTATATCAATATTGTATGAAATCATGTTATATATTTATATATATACCACAAAAAATACAACATGATTTCATACAATATTGATGTAACATGAATGTAGTGTGATTTAATATTAAATTTAAGAATATTTTTGTACTTTTAGATATTTTTCATATAAAAGTTACAAATATGACATTTTTCATGTTGAAGTTACACTATATCACATTTTTCATAAATAACTCATAACTTTATGAGCAATAAATACAATTGACATTCCCTTACAAAGATGAATGTAGAAACATATGTAGTGGGTTCATTTGTATCTTCCTTATAATGTTGATCAGGATTCTATCTCTGTTTATCTTCTCTAACGAGAAAAAATACTACCCCCGTCATGAATGTTTGCTATAATTTAATCCGACACGTGTTTTAAAATAATATTTTGACTTTGGATGAAAGAATGTAGTTAGTGGAGTTTGAGTCTCACTTATTATTATTTTAAAATTGGAGTATATGTGCTATAAATGAAAAGTTTAAAGTGTAACAAACATTAGTGGACGGACCGAAAAGAAAATACGTAACAAACATTGGTGGACGGAGGGAGTAATACGTATTGATTTCTTCTCCGTGGACATAAGATTTATACTCGAACCTCGATAAACTTTATATCTTTATATTACGTTTATCAGTTTATCGCACACTTAATTATTTCATTCGTGATTTAATTAGACTTGAATATTATGTTCAATTATCCCTACAAATATTTTATTAGGGCTTATTAAGAGAGGATATACTTCATCATATAAATTTGATTCTAGTAACCTACTCCCTCCGTCCTACTAAACTTGACACAATTTCCTTATTAGGACGTCCCACTAAGCTTGACACATTCCAAAAATAATAGTAAAAGTTATTTCTTCAAAAAGGTGTGGACCATACCACATTTATCACTCTTACACTACTTTATATACTCTTCTTAATAATCGTGTCGGAAAAAAATGTGTCAAACTTAGTGAGACGGAGGGATACTATACTAATATGCGACAACTTTAACATATTACAATATTGTTATTTTTGAAATATATTTACTAACACTATTCGATTGACCAAATTAACAAAATATCTGAAAAAGATGACCAAAATAAAACAATTGTGGTGACAAGCTACATAGAGGGCGTTTACTCTTAATAATGAATTAGATTGATAAGATTGCTAAACTAGTTCATAATTGAATAACCCATCATTTATATATCAATGTAAATATTAAATTAATTTGAATTATTTTTATCAACGTATTTAAATCATGCTAAATAAAAATCACTTAATTAGATAAGGAAAGGACGGAATGTAGGTTTAGGAAGTCTGAAGTTGTGGTCGTGGGGGCTAAGGACAGTCCGTACATGTCCTGAGCTAGCATAAATTAATAGGAGTATAATAAAAGGACAGTGCAAATATTTATATATGTAGGCCATGCATGCATGGTTTTCATTAATGGAGATATCAAGGCCAGCTATATTGCTTTCATTTGGACCAAATTGTGTTACATTTTGCCTGCCTCATTAATGGTGTCACTATTTGCATTCTTGCATTAGGGTATGGATAAAAAAAAGTGAACAATTTAGATGCTTTGAATCTTGGAGTTGGTAGGAGAAGGAAGTCTCTAGGAAGTATCCTCTTCCTATTCTTGAATTCTTCTTCTACTTATCCACTCTTATTTGCATGATTGATGATGTTGATGTGTATCGGAACAGTTTGGATCTTATATTGTCTAATTGTATGACATCTCGTGTTGCATTAATATGAGGATGACATGTGTCATAATTAATGATTTAAGATTCAATATTTATATATTTCTTATATATACCATAAATTTTAAACCTTGATCATATCACGTGTCAGTCTCATATTATATAGATGTCACACAATTATTCAATAGGGGATCTCATTCGGTATAGGAAAGGGCTCTATTTATAATGTGTTGATGTGTATCATGTATGACATGATTAGAAGATGTACAGAATCATATTTCATTGTCGATAAACAAAATATGATTTTTTTTTTATTCATACATGAAGTCTTGAAGTGAACCGTGTGACGAATTGATGTCTGGATATCCCTGAAAATCGATAAAAATACAAATACGACACAAATACGAGTTCGGGTCTAGATATGAACAAACTTTAAACAGATGTTAGATTAATTCATTGTATGGATTTATTCATGCGATTTTATATTTGAAGTACAAAAGTATGTGGGGATAAATATTGGTGGTTTAATTTAAATATTAGGGCGTCGGCAGCAATATGAATCAATGGTGCTATTACTTTCTAGTGAAAAATATTACTAATAATATATTACTATATAAACATGCATGCATATAAACAACTGTCAAGATTTGATATTTAAGTAGCAAATAATGTAAGGTCATATCATATGAATATATAATTATTAATTAATGTTTTTACTTTAATAATACAAAACAAAATATGTGATATATCTGATTATGGACAGATGAATTTCAGTTCATAAATTAACAGTCCCACTAAAAATAGACTAATTTAATCAAATAGTTCTCATAAATTTTGTTAAATCAGGCTACTTTTAGTTTGGGATGATTGGGACGAAGAGAGTACTTTTTTTTATATTGAATTCTTGTATCATTCATTGATTCCTAAGATCAGGCTAAACTTGATAATTTAATAATTATTTTATTACATATATACGTACTAATGTGTATATAATTATTTTATTATACATGTCATTAAACGTACAATAATTATTTGTTCATTAAAAACTTTAAAGCCATGTGAGAGGTGTAGTGACACATAATTAATCAAGATAGAAGATAAATGTACGTTCTTCATGTGTAAAATAAAAAAAAAACGCAATTTTATTGAAAAAATATAATCGTGTTATTCAACACATCAAATCTAATATATATATGATTTATTTATATATAAATATATATATATATATATACACACATCATAAATATAATATAATACGATATATATTTAATAGGATACGAAATATCTCACGTATCTTGACAAGCTATCAAAATAATTAAATATATGGTCTTGATCAAGAATTAAAATGAAATTGAAATTAAAATTAAAATAATATAAACTAATAAAAAATAATAAAATCGTCAAGGGACTAGATAATGATTGAATTTAAACTCGATATCCCATATATCACAACAAAGTTGCACGTTTTGTTTGTTTCGTCGTTTCGCTTCTGAAAGAGATTTCAAAATTAAAAATTATGCTTGTTTTGATTCTAACAAACGACGACTATTTTCTGGATCTTTAGTCCCTATGTAGTCGTATGTCACTTTTCACGTCATATAGGCTAAGATTCATTGTTATCTAATTTTTATTTTATTAAATTAAAAAATATATCACTTATAACACATAATATTTTTATTATGAATCGAGTAATGTCAAGTTTAATGTGACTTGTTTAAGGGTATATTTCGCTTTAATCAGTATATTCCACATAGATTGGATTCACTATTAATTTACTATACATATTTAATTATTAAATTATAAATAATAAGAAACATTATTCTACCCACAATATGTTTAATTCATTTATTAATTACTTACTAATATTTTTATACTCAAAATATATATTTAATTAATAAATACTACACTTGTCCCGCTTGATGCATTTAATTATTTTAATAAATTTAATTGAATAAAAAGTGTATCAATTCTAGAGGAAAGAAATGAGCAATGTTAGCTTCTTACTACATTCACAACATAATATATTCATTAGTTAAAATTCATATCAAACCAAAATAAGTTTTTTTTTTTCATGAATGGATAGAGTTAATATTTTGAATACTTATTGAATATTTCAGATAATTACAAAATTTAATTTTTAAGAAAAAGTATGATTATTGTTGGGCCATGATTCATGAAGGTTCAATATTCTCACAAGTCACAAGTCCAGAATAAATTTGGCCAATAGCCTGTTCTATTTTAATAAATCTAATTAAAATTGGTCTGTTACTCAAACATCGGTAAATAATTAAAATTAATATCTAATATCCTCGTATTAAAAATTGAAAAAGAAAAAATAAAATTTTCCACTATAATACTATAATTATTTATGTTGATTATTTATTTATTTATTTTTACGAACACTTGTTATAATTTTTTGATATTCTTATTATAACCATAAAAATTAATGAATATATGAACTAGCATTTGTTTAGCGCAAGAAAGTCAGCGCTACGCGCGTGACACAACAGCATTGCTGTACGAACTTATTGTCAAGTCAACATGACGTGGCAAGTCATCATTGGCAGAAAGAATAAGAAACTGCGTGGAGCCAGTACTATCCTTGTTCAATCCCACTCGCGTGCTCCCCGCACGTGTCTTCAACGCTCCTGTTTAACTAAAATCAACCATCATAATTCATAACTTCGATTTTCTGAACTGGCCTCTCAGAAATCAGAACACTCCAAACTCTTGCTTTCCGTTCCTTGCAGTTGACGATCGATTATGAAGTTAGGGGAAGCTCGTTGTCTGTGGACGCTGCTCGTGTTGGCGGCGGTGGCGGCGGTTCCGGCGGTGCGTGGATTGTGGTTGGACTTGCCGAGTACCGGATCGAAGTGCGTCTCCGAGGAATTGCACAATAACGCCGTTGTTTTGGCCGACTACTACGCCTTCCTCGGAGAGGACTACGATGTAAATGCTACTCTGACTCCGACCATCACCGTTAAGGTAAATTTTTATCCTTGCTTGCTTCTGTTGTATTTAAATGAACTGGTTTGTAGAATTATTGAAGAAAATCAAACAGTAGAAGATTGAAATTTTTTGTGAAGTTTTCGTTGATCTAATCTGGATATCTGTTTTGATGAAGTTTGGTTGCATAATTGAATTTGTTTATTCTTTGCTTTGATTGCGAAGTTTGGGATCAACACTTTTGATTTGTGAGGGGTGACTTTTTTTTGCTCCTTCCTTTTTTGCCGTTTTTTTTGTATTGGATGAGGAAAAAAGTTGTGGTTATTCTTTTCTTGAGCCTCGAGGTTGCTTCTCTCTAGCTAGCAATGATCAGTGACCTTAGCAATGAAATTAGCTTATTCTAAGGAGGTCAATTGTTTTGATTTCCGGTTGTGTTTTGGTTTAAAGAATATGATTATTGATTTGAGAGTGGATGATATTATTCCTAGTTTTGTATGGCAAAGTTAAAAGCTTTCACTTTGAATCATGGTTGTATTATACAAAATACATACTGCAGATTCACACATTGTACGCACTAATATGCAATAAAAGATTTATGTTACTATTATGTAATTCACACAAATCATATTACCTATCAAAGTTTGCCAACAGTATTTTGAAAAGTATGGTTTTTTACTTAAATGTAATCTAACATCCAAACTTGTCTCCAAATGTCCATCCATCCTAAGACCTAACACGCAAATCCTTAGATTTTTTACTGCATATGTTCGAAGATTCTGGATTATTTAGTACTTAGAATAGATATGGAGTCCTTGGACTATTGTCATGTTTAGCTAGTGATGTGGCAAGGGGGCAGCCATCGTGATTTGATGGAATCACGAAATTTAATCTGCGGCTGTGTATTTTGATCATCTGTTGCAGAAAGGTTTTACGCTCTTATGATTGCAAGTGAATTATATGCAATGACAACATTAATATCATGGATATGGCACGGAACACCTTTTCTGCAATAGGAATTTTGAAGTGACGCCTTGACTATAATGCACTTAGTAGCTAATCACTTTTGGCCAAATTTCACAGGGATCTAATTTTCATCCATAAGTTGCACATATTGATATTATAACTGAATATTGTGTACAAGAAGCTCAATGTTGTAAAATTTATTATTCCATTGGCTTTGAGATTGGGGAGATACAAATGTAGTAATGTGCTTATGATTCTTTTCTTTAACTTCTCTTCCGTTTCTATCTGTTTTGATCTCTGAACGTGTCCTTTTTTAGGTTACATCGCCATATGGAAACAACATCCATCATAATGAGAAGGTTACTCACGGTCAATTTGCTTTTACGGCAACTGAGGCTGGGAACTACATGGCATGCTTTTCACTTGATGGTGATCAAGGTGGTAAAAAGGTGACTGTTGGTATTGACTGGAAAACTGGAATTGCTGCAAAAGATTGGGATTCAGTTGCAAGGAAGGAGAAGATTGAGGTAACTATGGCAATCTGACCTTGTGTTTTTTATGCTATACACCGGTACCTCATTGATGTCACTCCCCTCTCAGCACGCACATATGTATTTTTCATATCAAATATAATAACTCCTCATTGTGAATTTGATAATCAATGCAGGGTCTTGAACTTGAGTTGAAAAAACTTGAAGAAGCAGTGGAAACTATACATAACAATTTGTATAATCTGATAAATAGGTAACTTGACTAAATTCCATACCTGATTACTTTGTGTCTCAGATTGCTATATCTGTTCCTGTCCCCTCCTCAGCACACGCCAGTTGAAAAACCATCCATATCAAATCTGTTAATACTGGAATTCATGAATATTTATTTTGATCTGTTAGTTATTTCAACTCATGATCGTTGGTGAGCAATGGTATGTCAAGAACCATCCTAGTTTCTGTAAAAAGATGAAAAGTATCAGTTACTGTGCCAATCACTCATGACATTGCCGCAAAAAATAACAACACTTGCCAATTAATCAAATTGCAGAAAGCATGAAAAATATTGTGGTGCTCTGTGATGCTAATAAGTAAATTTGTCTTTTCCTACTTTATGTTCAAACCGACATGTGATCCCTGATGTTTATATGCCCACTATTCTGTAACTATCTTGTGAATGAACTTGAGGTCTACTTTGGAAGCAAAATATATTTACTACACGTAAATCACCAAATCCTTTTTATCTTGAAACTTCAATTAATATTTGTGGTTGCAGGGAGTCCGAGATGAGGGGGGTTAGCGAGAAAACTAATGCTAGAGTTGCGTGGTATAGTTTAATGGCTCTCGCTGTCTGCATCGTGGCTTCGATTATCCAGGTGTTGTATTTGAGGAGATATTTCAGGAAGAAGAAGTTCATCTAGACCTTCTTACAGTAGCAGTAAACCAAATTCATTACATGTTTTTGAAGACAGACAGACAATTAATTAGTTATGAGTTGTATACAAACACCATTTGCTCAAAGCACATAAATCATTTTCATTGCTTATTTTAGCTTCTCTTATTTACTCTCTGTTACTTGAGCTTCTCTTTAGTTTCTTTTTTACTTTAAGTAAATATTGGAAATTTCATGTTTGATTTATTATAATTGAAGGACACGAAATGTAACATATTATTTTTATCTTAATTTTTTAGGGGAAAAATATATAACCTTGGAATTTGAAAAACCCGAATCCAAAACTTCAATTAGTTCGTAGTGAAGTGATAGTAAAGATGTCTAAATGAGTTTCGGGTATTGAGTGGAATCTGAAAAACCCGAATCTGATCGGGTATCGGCTGCCCGAATCCTCGTATTGTTAGGATATTATATTGAATATCTATATATAAAATTACTTATATAGTACTCCCTCTGTCCTATTATTTTTTGCTCCAAAAGTCAATAAAATACTCATAGTTTTGGTCAAATAGGACTAACAATACTGAGACGGAAGATAATTATTGTCATTTAAATTGAATTGAGAACTCGATCATTTTCAATATTTTAAACCTAATTATATATCATACATTTTGTTGGTCCCGAAACGAGTGAATAAAGATTTTGAAATGCGGAATTTTGGTGGTAAACTCGTTTTTATAAAACTCAATCAAAATCAAACTTTCAGTGAATGATAAGATAATGAAAGAATAAGTACTGAAAGCAAATGAAACAACACAGAGTTTGGTTTGCGTGGTTCGGAGATAAAAAAACTCCTACGTCCACGAGTACTCGATGTTAGTCGAGGGTTTCCAAATTAATGGAGATGTAATAGCCTTACAGTGATCAACCACAGTGGGTTAGATATACAAGTATTATCTGATCACAACTAGCTTCGAACTTAATCTAATGCTAAGCTATTCTTCGGTTACAAAGTAATATCGCTTAATATGAACACTAGAGAATAGAATCTGAAAACTTGAGTGTTCTAAGAACTTGAGAGTTGAGAGCGATAATAGCAAGTGTAGATTGGGTAACCGGTGTCTTGAAGTGATGAAGCAGCGGGGTATTTATAGTGCTCTCTCAAGGATATAGCCGTTGTGAGATAGAGCTTTAATTTAAATTCTTCCCGTTGGAGTCTTCGTCCTTTTTGCCATTTTTGGTGTCTGCAGAAAGATTGTGTTTCACCTACTGAGATTTTTGCCATAAAAGGAAATGCCTACGGGCTAGGCTGTCACTCAGTAGAGAACTTCAGTAAAGAGCTTCAGTGCAGACTTCAGTGGAGGGCTTCAGTGTAGACAATCAGTACTGAACTTCAGTTTGGAACTTCAGGATAGACTTTCAGTACTGAACTTCAGTTTGACAAAGACTTAGCTTCTAACTTCAACTTCAAAACTTCAGGACAAGCTTCAGTGGAGAAGGTCCTTCAGTTTTGGTATACCTTGAATCTTCAGTGTAGACATCCTTCAGTGTACCTGAAAATAGAACTCCATAACATATGAGTTCTTACACAAAACACTAAGATTCAGTACTGGTCTTACTACATCTTTTCAGGGGAGGTATTGGGATCTAAATCAAAACACTTATAAATATTTCCCAACACATTTGTTTAACTAAATGGTTGGAGTCAGAAAATTATTATTATCATTTTGTATCTAAGTTGGGAATAGATAGAATAATCACAAGAGAAACAGTAGATTTTAATAGTTTACTCAATTGACTTTAAATTATACAATTAAATTCATATACCTTTTCAAGCTTGTTAACCCAGATCTTAATTTATCAAATCAGGATGAAGAAATATAATTTGGAATTGTCCTGATTAACTCAAACTTTAGTTAAGAAAAAGGTTATGAACCCTATAATTTTTTATATCATTTCTTAATTAAAAAATAAATAAGTTAAAAATAAGTAGACGGACCACTGAATTAAGTGTTTGAAACCGGTAACATATTTTTTTATTATTAGTTGGTAAGAAAAGTTATTTGGGACATCAATTTCAACACACAACATTTTCACCTAATTTTCACCTTAGGCAATTCCAAACAAGTAGAACTCATTACCATTGTCAAAGTCATTCTAAAATTAGGGTTGCTGATCTTATCTCCATCAATAGATAATGGATTCACTAAGTGATTGCAATTGCAATATTTCAAGTCTCTGTATTAGTTTAATTGCACTACTTTATCTCATTAGAGTTCAAATCAAATTAAAATGAAAATTGTTTGGAATTTGGACACTCACATATATCATAAACAATGATTCATAATTACTTTCAAAAAAGCATATAACAATCAAGTTCACAAGTCCAAACTAAAATTGATCACCAAATTAAAAGTATATTATTATTATTATTATTATATCAACCATATGCATCCCCAGATTCTGTTTTGTTTTATTAATGATTAATTTCTTACTTTATTTTTTGGTTTGATGTTGAGTGAATTAATTCGAGTTCTCGATAAAGAACTTATTCCAAAAATCCCTAAATTTTGTACCATCCATTATTAACTAATAAAAAAATTAAAAAATAATACCCATGTGATGTGACATATATAAATTTGCTTCATAGGAATCTTAATTCGAAAATTCGTAAAAAAATATAATTAAATAAATATATGACAAATGGTTTTTGAGAATAAGATATGAAAGCATGATTAGTCAGCTTCAGACATAGTAAACTTTTTGTAATGGATAGTATTCTGTCCAAATCAGTTCCCATTAAGCAAAGAACACAATTCCATCTCCATATATATATAGATGTAACTTCGCACTAAATCCATGTTATTGCAATTAAATAAAAACCACGTTGCATTAATTAAATCAAATATTTCTCTACCTCAAATTACAATTCATAAAGATCAATTAATAAATATGTACCATAGGTAGGGGAATTAAAAGAATCACAGTCTTGTAAACGAAAATGAATACGTTATTATAAGTCAAAATATAATGCATAAATAAAGGATGGATAATTATCCAAATTAAGCAGGTTCAATGTTAGTCTTGTTATTTGATACGATCCCACAATTTAACAAAAGGAGTAAAGAATTAACATTTAAAAAAAAACGAATCTTAAAAGAAGAAGAATTATGAGATTCTTGATGAGGTCATCGTATCATGCATGAGTCAGCACATTAATTTGATTTTTGCTCATATGAAAAATAATTTTTATACACGAATCGTTATTTTGATCGAGTATTTGGATAAGCTGCGGCTCTGCGAGTGCCTACCACGGACTTAGAGCAACAACTCATGTTTCATATTATAGTTAGTTTGTGTATGAATTAAAGATGTCTGACTGAACGTTATCCTCATGCTTTTGACAAAAGCTCAATTCATGATTCGTGAATTGAAATCGTACTGAATTGATATACATGTTTCTTGATAATACAATTTCGATAATATATTTTCGATAGTTCTAAAATAAAAAGTATGTGATCCATTATTCAATTTCTATCTAATTCCTTGGGATCTTAGTCCAGACTTAGATCCGTCCTTTCTAAAGGTGTACCAAATTCAGTATATTTGTGAAGGTAAGGGGAAAAATTCGACTAATTGCTGGGTTTCAAAATGTGATCAAATATATGTGCTCTTGGGAAGCATAAGAAGTGAAATATCCTCTCAACAAGTGGAATTCATTGTTGAGCCTTGGAGTTTTTCTTTGCTTTTACGAGAGATTGCCAAGAAAGAAATAAGATTCTTAGACTTCTTCAGTTCTTTTCGTTTGTTAGTCAGTCTCGGTAGTTCACTCAGAGCGATATCCCATGACTGACATAGCTCAATTCCTTGATGGATAGATATTAGTGGCTCTAGATCAGTCTAAGAAATGATAAAATTTTCAATCATCCATTTTAATATATAAATTAATTTTTATATTTTTATAATTATAAAAAAAATATTATATTCAGTTAATCTAACTATTAATTCTAGATAAATTAAGGGTGACATTTGTTCTTTTTTATTTTTTATTTATCACTCATAATTTATTTTGTTCTTATATTAAGTACTCCATAATGAAGGGAGTCTTGTTGAAGATTACACTGATTAATATTTGGATCCAAAATATCAAATTCGTCATCAAACATGCAGATACAAGTTTTGTAAATGTGCAATCTGCATAAATATAATAGTATTATAAATTTATATATATGTGTGGTTGAAAATTGCCTCAAGTAATGTAAATTGAAGTTAATTGAGAGATTAATGCGTGAGAAATTCTTGAAAGTTGGCAGTATATATATATATATATATATATATATATATATATATATATATATTAATTAATAATGATTAATGTGTTAAAAGTGTGAGGTGAGAATCCACCAAAACCTCAAAGTTGGGATCTTACTACGAAACCCACTCAATTCCAATTAATTTTATTTTATATCTATATATTATATGCTCCGACGTGTGAGTGGCTACAGATTATAATTGATATCCTTCTTTATTATTATAGAAAATATAAATAATAATAATTTCTGTTGATCTATATGTATATATCGTCAATGAAATTTATATAAAAAGGGATTTTTTTTTCTGAAAATTGAATTATTTTAAATAATATTCATACAAAGAAAATCTCACATGTGAAACAATCATTCATTACTCAAATGTAGAGTTGCAATCTAATCGAGTTTAATTGAATATTATTATATTCTTCGAGTTCAACTTGTTTGAAATTTTGAAAGCCCGAGTTTAATTTGAGACTAGAGTCCGATTCGTTTACTAAAAGAACTCATTCAAGTTAATTTGTATTGGTCCCGAAACGAGTATATTGAATGTATGGGGAGAAATATACCAGTTTTTGATTTTTCAAATTAAAAACTTTAGTGAGTTCCTGAACTGAAGAGAGGTAGCTTCAGTGAGAGTTGATACTTTAGATAGCAATCCTTCAGTCTACACTTAGTGTTTGACTGATGGACTAATATCTTAAGTGTACGTGCGGAAGTGGTGGTTTTAAATCTTACTCGTTTGTTTAGAAAACTTAATGCTTTAAGTTCACTTTTCTCTTAATCAGTATTCAATATGCAATATATCAAAGAGATAAAGAAATAATGAATGAAAATAGAGAGAACACGAAGGTTTGGTTTGCGTGGTTCGGAGATAAAAACTCCTACGTCCACGAGTACTCGATGTTAATCGAGGGTTTTCAAGTAAATGGAGATTGTCTTACAGTGATCAATCCTAAAGGATTAGATGCACAAGAAATGTCTGATCATTCTTCGATTACAAGATGGAATCGTTACTAAGAACACTAGAATATAAAATCTAAAAGCTTTGAGTGTTCTAAGACTTGAAAGCTTGAGAGCTATGGAAATTGAGAGCGAGATAGCGATTGAGCGTTTGAATGCAGGGTAACCGGTGTCTTGAAGCGTTTGAAGCAGCGGGGTATATATAGATCTCTCACAGAATGTATCCGTTGTGAGAAAGAGCACCATTTGAATTCTTCCCGTTTGAGTCGTGGTCTTTTTTGCCATTTTTGGTGTCTGCAACAAGATTGAGTTTCACCTATTGAGATTTTTTCCCAAAGTGATAACTCCTATAGAGTAGCTTGGAGCTCAGTGGGTAACTTCAGACTTGACTTCAGGTGCAGAGCTTTAGAGAGAACTTCAGTGGCAAGGGAACTTCGCTTCATGTTGGCTTCAACTTCAAAAGTTCATGTCATAGTTTAAGTGACGTGGTCCTTCAATTTTGGAACATAAACTGAGTTCTAGGGAGAACTTCAATTACTGACTTCAGTATTTAGTCTTGTTTCTTCAGATTGAACCTGTAAACTGAACTCCCTAACAAGTGAGTTCAAAGATAAGACTATATGACTTCAGTTTTGGGCTTATTACATCTTTCAGGGGAGGTTTTGGAATCTAAATCAAAACACTTGTAAATATTTCCCAACAATTTTTATCAAGTCGAACTTAATTTATTAGTTTACGAATAATTTGATTCTTTATCAAGTCGAACTCGATTTATTAGTTTACGAATAATTTGATTCGCTTAGACGCGTAGTCAAGGTACTAAATATGATATAAACAATAGTACATTAACTATATGAATATAGCATGTGATAAATAAATAATAAATGAGATATTAACAAAAAGAAATTCAGAAATTTATAGAGTAAAATACCTTTTGACTAGTCAAAGATATTTTAATGGTTAATTAATTACAAATGTAGGAATTTATTACAACATTTAAAATAGAATCTGATTATGATATTCCTTTAAGCTGTGCCTCTATACATAAATATAATTGTGTTCTTTTTAGGTGCGTATTAATAATTGGAACTTTAACCCAATAATTAATGAAATTATATACTCCATTACACAGAAACGACAAAGGAAACTATTACACAAAAATAATAAATAAACCCCATTATTTCATTAACTTTAGAACGAATTAATTATGATTTTTTTGAAGTCATAATAATAATAATAATAATAATAATAATAATAATAA
This sequence comes from Leonotis leonurus, assembly GCA_026898415.1. Taxonomy (NCBI): domain Eukaryota; kingdom Viridiplantae; phylum Streptophyta; class Magnoliopsida; order Lamiales; family Lamiaceae; genus Leonotis; species Leonotis leonurus. The sequence continues at coordinate 1,519,104 of JAPKLX010000047.1, forward strand.
TAATAATAATAATAATACTTACTATATATTTAATGTTGTTTAAGCAACATTATCGTAAGCAGAGGTGATTGCAGTTTTGGTCTGATGCGGTTTTAAACTGAAATCAAATTAAAACATAAAATACAATTTGAATTTTGTTTTTTTAGATCAAAACAATTGAATTGGTGATAAAATCAAACTAAATCGTTTGACAAAAGAGATAAATTCAATCAATAATATTTATTTAAAATATTAAATAAACAAAGCATTAGTATTAAACTAATCAGCTTTACCATTAATTTTATTACTCCTAACTAGTTGACAAAACAATGATTCAATTAATTTATTATCATAATAAAATATTTTTTTTTCACACTTCATTAGTTTTACTTTAATAAAAAAAATCTCATATATTTGGTCAAATTGAGACTACTGAAGTGGGACAGAGTATCTTATATTTTTTATTCTATATGCATACTTTATATGGTGTTTAAAATATTATATATATTAATAAATATAATAATTATATTACATTTTTACTTTACTATTTTTGTAAAAACTAAATTAAAACTGTAAACTAGTATACTCTTATTTTATTTTTAAATTAAATTATATATTTTAAACCGTAAAACTAACTCAAACTTTATAAATATATATGATTTGATTTATTTTACAGTTAAATTTAATCGTAACAAGAACACCTAAAGGTGCAAGCGTCACGCAATTCTATTAATTAAAGGTTTTTTCTCCTCTTGTAATTTTTACAATTTATAGTAATATTGAGAAATGTTCATCGAAAGAAAATCTCTCTATATGATCTATACATATGGTGCGTCGTTATTCACCAAAAATAATTCGGCTGACAGACAGCCGGTATGCCCTTACTGCGCAGACAGTAGTAAGCAAGATACCTGCAAGGTTACTCACAAAAAATTGGAATTAACTAGAACTACGAAAATAATAAACAATAAATAGAAAAGATATTTTTGGGTTTTTTCAATAAATTAATAAAACTAACAAAGATGACAAATAAATGAGAAGTATCCCAACAATCAATTAATTCCACCTAGACTTGATATTTCGATCCTCGATGCAAAAAATAACAATAATTCATGCAAATAAACCGGTTATGATCACCGAAGACGCTTCTAACGCGATCTCATCTCTCCATAGCTTCTTGATAATTAGGAAGACGCTTCACTAACTATTTCCCTAATCGACTGACAACCGTAAGAGACCCGATTCAAAACCGACAAACTCTGACGCATGATTATCGAATTAAGATTGTTATTCCCTTGACTAGAAAGTCAATTTACCACTAATTAAATCTAAACCACGATTACGTATGGCCGATTCAATTGGCTATTAATCAATTCTACTCAACTAAATATTGCGCACTACCTAGATGAATAAAACGATTAAATCACAGAGAAAATAGAGAACAACAAATACTTGCATACAAATTAAAGGATGAAGAACAAATTAGATCTCACGGAATGATCGCGTCCGGGCTTCCTTAATCGATGTTGGAATAAAGAGATTAGCTACAAAACATAAATAAATAAACAAAAGAAATTAAAGAAGAAATCATGTAAATAGAATAAAGAAGTAAAAGGGCAAAGAGGAGCTGCCCTCTTACGTGAGTTTGTGTTTTTTTCAAAAGCATCAATACATGTCTCTTTTTATAATACTAGCTAGGGTTTAACTATAAGAAGGAAACAAATTTCTAAACCTAAATTACCAAATAATTATAAGGTAATAAATCATCCTTGTCTAATAATAATAAAATATCATAATAACTTAATGGACTTCTAGAAACCCAAATTTCATTAACTAATCTCATAGGAATTAATTAATTAACATCCAAATCATCAACATCTCGAAATTGCCTCTTTTCTCGCCACTGCATAGCATCACAGGCGGTATGGGCATCCTGGCCGAATTTCCGGTAGATTGTCAATTATTCACCTCGATCTCAACTTGCAAAACTCGTCCAAAAATCATTCTTAATCACCAAAAATTATCTTTTGCCTACAAAAACACATCATGTTCACAATTAATCCAAATCAAAGTGATTTAATTCAAAAAGACATCAAATTCAACCAAAATATCTCATAAATAAGTAGTCAAATAATACCCAATCAACATATAATTATTTGCATTGTTTAAATTTGTGATGACATTAATCTTGACCAATAATATCGTCACATGATCTCTCATAAACCAAGACATAAAATAGTGGCCATTAATTAAGAATTAATTAAGGCATTAATTTACAAAAAAATAATTAATTATGCGATTAAAGTAGCTTACTCTCGAATTAATTAACTTTTTCAAAAATTAGATTACATTAACATTAACATTAACACGCACGCCAATAGTTAACTTAGTGATCTGACCACTATATATTTCTTGACTCCCTTTTGCTCCAATAATTGCTAATTAAATGTGCCAACAGTCTCAAATAATTTCAGAAAACCAAACATCAGCCACAATAATTAATTTATATATAAACCAATCAATATTAAACAAATAATCAAAAGACAATAAAAGTGTCCACTCATCATCCACACACACTCAAATAAACATTATTTCATGAATCAAAAGAGCACTAATTAGCCTTTAAAGTTTAAACTATTAAATGGGCTTTCAAAATTTTCCATTAATATTTATTTTTTTCCTATATATTGATTGATGTTAGCAAAGATTCTTGTTGCTATAAATATTGGGTGGTATCTTTTTTAGGTGGATAAGGAATCTTAAAGAGGGCATAAAAAAAAGTTAGTGACATTCCTATGTGTTATATTCAATATTTTTTCACACACGTAGGTTTGCACATTATTTTATTCTTTACTTTTGTGTGTATAAAAGGGAACAAGCCTTTCATTTCTTATTCATTAGTGAGTTAGAAAAGAAAAACAAATTAAACCAAAGTAGAGAATTGAAGCAAAAGAAAAGGAAAAGGATGATGAAATTAGGGTTTATGAGTGGAAGTTTTGAGAAAATGAAGCCTTATTTGGCAATGATAGGGCTTCAATTTGGGTATGCAGGAATGTACATAATTACCCTTGCTTCGTTGAAGGGGGGATTTAGTCATTGGATTTTGGTGGTTTATCGTCATATTGTTGCTTCTCTGCTTTTCTGCCCCTTTGCGTATTTTCTCGAGAAGTAAGGGCTTTTTCGTCTTTTCATATTTGCATGAACTATTATTATTATGTTTTACTCAAATTAACCATGTTTTATTTTATGTTTTACTCATATTTTTTAATTATTATTTCAGGAAAACAAGGCCTAAAATGACGAAGTCGATATTTCTCAAGATAATGTTGCTTGCTTTTCTAGAGTAATGTCCTTATTTGATCTTAATTAAGTACTCTAATTATTTGATTTCTTGCAACTATTTTTTGTTGATTCAATTTGAGTATACAATTTTCTCATATTACGGTTTAACTATATCATATATTAGTCATTGCCTCCAAAGCTAGCCATACTTATAATATATAATTAAATTAATTAGTTGGAAATAAAGGGAATTTTAAATTGAAGAAAGTTAGTATCAAAAATTTATTAATTGAAAAATGTTAGTCCCAATATGTTAGATTGAAAAATAGCTTGAATTCAATAGGGATTAGCTTGAAAATTGAGTTAGTTGGCGTAACTAGCCGAATTAAAAATAGAGTTTAAAAACATTTGTGAAATATGTTTGATTTTAATGAAAAAGTTGTAATCATCACCCATCATGCTCACATATTTTAATTGATATATGATAATTATTTTTATTTAGATTTAATAATATTTAGATTTGGTATGTGACTATATGTTAAAAAATATCTTGTTATATTATGTATATTTCTTAAAATTATCAAGATGTATACATACAAGTCAAATATTTTTATAAAAATTGTAGCTCGATTGGTATGATAAGTTAGATTTATATAAAGTTGACAATTTTCAATTCGGAAAAAATATCTAACCCGATTTTGTTCGAACCAAATAACCCGAAACCCGATATATAACATCTCTTGCTATAGGCTAGAATTATATATATACGCGCACACATACATGATATAAGACTTATGTATGCATGTTCGTGCATGCATGTGTAGTGATCGAAGTTTGGAGAAGAAGAAGTTATTATTTAATATAATACGGCATATGATTTGTTTTTCCGATAATGGTTTTCCATTAATTGTCCCACTCACTTACTTTTAATTAAGTTTTTGATTGAATTAAAATGAATGAACAAATTAGGCCTGTGCTGGACCAGAACCTGTACTGCGTGGGAATGCAGTATACATCTGCAACATTTGCATCAGCCACAGTCAATGTTTTGCCTGCCATTACCTTCATCATGGCCGTCATTTTCAGGTAATTAATTCATTAAATCCCACCCTAATCTTATTTATTATATATCAAATTGAATTAATAAAGCATATATATATATATAGGTTGGAGAAAGTGAACCTGAAGAAAGTGTACAGTTTAGCAAAGGTGATAGGCACAGTAGTAACGGTGATGGGAGCCATGCTCATGACCTTGTACAAAGGCCCCATCGTCAACATCTTGTGGTACTCTCACGGCGGCGCCGCCCACAAGGCTGCCGCCGCCGCCGCTGACGCCGACCAGCACTGGGTCACCGGCACCATCTTGCTCATTTCTTGTATTGTGGGCTGGTCTGCCTTCTTCATCGTACAAGTATGCCATTTTCTTTAATTCTTTTTCTTTTTGCAATTTATTGAATTTCTTTATTTATTGATTATTTGTGATGATGGGACAGAATAAAACATTGGAGGAATACCCAGCAGAGTTGTCGTTGACATCATTAGTGTGTGTGATGGGAATGGTTGAAGGAGGAATTGTGGCTGTAATAATGGAACGTCGCAAGAGTGCTTGGGCTATTGGCTTCGACAATAGGCTTCTTGCTGCTGCCTATTCCGTGAGTCTTTCTCATCCAACCCTAACATATAAATCATACCTACTCTTAGAGATGTCGAAAGAGGTTCGGCTAGTGCGATGCTTCGATTCGGTTCGATTTGACTTTGATTTGAGAATAGGGGCACATACAATCACGAACAGTAAAGAACACATGAATTTGTATACACAGTTCGTCTTGCGATTATGTGTGGGGGAGATACCAAGGCATGGTTTTTCTCTATATGATTTTATGATATTATTTTACAAAAAGGAGACGCGACGCTATATATATATATATATATAAGTAGCAATATAACTCTAACTCTAAAGCCCATTAGGATTAAAATTGAGCTAATAAAGTGAGAAAGAGAAACCGATGCCAAGAAGTCTTCCCAAATCGCTTGCTTAAGGTGGTTCGTCTGCCACATGGAGGTTAGAGGGGGGCATGTACCCCTCTAGATCTCAAAAATATTACTTATATATATTTAGTGATAAAAATATTTAATATATCAATTAGAAATTCAAAATAATTGTTTCATTCATGCATTTTTAACATCATTATAAAAAAATTAAGTGTACTATTCATATACAATTAGATTTTACTGTTATACTGACGCTTCGAAATAGAGGATATATTCATAACTTCATTTCTTAACGTAATTCAATGTGCCTAGCTGCTCTAGCACCCGCTGTGAGCTCTGAACCTTTCGGGTAAGAACATCGGTTCCCTGATAGACAATAGGTGTAGGCCTACCAGATTCTCTGACTTACCGCCGTTCTCATAATTCGATTTTAATAAAAACAGGCAAGTGTAGTATAAATAAAAATATGCACTTATAAATTGCCCCCCTCTAAACAAAAATTCTGATTTGGTCACTGACCGTAGATGAGCTTTTGCGAACAGCACATTCATACTTCACACTCCAACATGTTTACTCCAAAGACCCCTATTTGTGGTGGATTGGATAAGCCTTGAATCTCTTGGGCCGGGCTCATCCCTCCCGAAAAAATATGTCAATGAATTGGGGTGGTCTAAAAAATTCAACTTCGAAACGAAATGGGCCTTGTAATTTTTAACCCATCTTTGGGGCTTGATTCTATAACTTCAAATTTTGTCTATGGCCCAATGGGACGGGTGTGTAGTATCTTTTAACCAAGGTACGATTATATAAGTTGGTCTCACTTGCATCGAATCCTAACTCGAGCCTCTACTTTTGCAGGGGATCGTGTGCTCGGGAATTGCATACTACATGCAGGGTGTTGTAAATAAGGCACGAGGTCCTGTGTTCGTGACTGCATTCAGTCCTCTGAGCATGATCATCACCGCCGTGCTCGGCGCCATTGTTCTCTCCGAGCAAGTTCATCTCGGAAGGTACTATATATATATGTGCATTAGTAACATGCAAGCTTAAACATTTCACAAACAAGTGTTGATTAATCACATTATATTGAAGCTTGATTGGAGCTGCAATCATAGTTGTTGGGCTTTACTCTGTGGTTTGGGGTAAAAGCAAAGAAAGATCTTCTTCACATAAAACAACCTATGATGAGAATAAAGAGCTTCACTTGCCAGTGGTGAATGTGAACACATCAGAAGATAATGCGGCTTTGAACATTCATGAAGTTGATGCAAAATCGAAGAAATCGTTACCTGTATTGGAGCCCTAAAAGTGGTGCACGGAGTTTCAAATGGGTCGGGTCAACCTGATACCGGATCGGTCTTTATTTTTGAAAGTTCTAGTGATACATCTCTCAAAAATTGGAAAAAAAGAAAAGAAAAAGAAAGATGATTCCAAATCCAACCACACTATGTCCCAAGATGGTATGTAGGGCAGTGTGTGATGTGTGAATAATTAATTTTGTTTTATCTTGCAATGAAAATGGCTACTATATATGGACATGAATTAAATAGTGTTGTTGGTGGTATATATGATACATAGTGGATACATCTTAGTATAATCAATGGCTCAGTCAGAATTTTTGATTTAGGGTACGAAATATACATAACAATATAAATATAAACTTAAAAAAGATTAATATTAAAATTAATAGATTGTGAAATATTGTTTAATTTTAAAGTCGTACAATGTCGAATATAAAAAGAAAATTACGTAATTATCTAATTTATTATCCGACGAATCTTCATTTGGCGAAAGCGTTTGACAATATCCTCCTCGAAAACTTGTAGAAACACATCTCTCTTAATAAAAATGACCAAACCAATGTGTCTGTGTTAGGCTATTGGTAGTGGGATTAATGCACAATGCAATAGGTTTCGGATTCGAGTCTTCCGTGACACGGTTATATAATTTAAAGTTAAGGTAATTCAATTTTAAAAGTGACCAAACCACAAATTTATAAATTGACATACCGTCTATCACTTAATTAAAACTAAACATCAATAAAAAAAATATTAGTATTACCTTAAAATCAAATCTTGAATGGTTGCAATTTGTCATGTTTCTTGTTTAATATTGTTTGCTCGCGATTTGTAGTGTGTTTGTATTTCAATTGGGGTATTTTATTATAAATTTTATGTGATACATCTTCATCTGATATGTATGTGTTTATTCTTGTCTTTATATTTTATGTCACATACGCATATATCATGAGATAAGATTCTCTCATCTTTTAGTGTTGAAAAGTTGGTAATTCTTGCCATCTCTGAACTTAACATGGACAAATGTATTTGGGTTTATTCCCACAATGCATGATCGCGTTCCCAAGCGTAGACATGTTGCATGCGTGTGCATTTCCTGTGCTATATTTAAGCATAATTTCCCACATATTTTATGTTGTAATTGGAGCATCAAGGCATTCAAGAAAAAATTGCATTTGATTGGAGCAGTCACTCTAAATTTGAATCAGATAATTAATCATGTTGAAGCTCTAGCCATGGTGCTCATTGGAGCTTCAGAGGAGATTAAAGGTCAAGCACCACATGCAGATGAAGACGTCACTTCAAACTGTCACCACGCCTAATGCATCCTCTCCGCAGGCCCGACTCAATCAAAATCGAGGCTCTTTCTAAATATAAAATTAGGCCCTTAAATTTTATTAAAATATAATTTAAAAATAATAATATGTTATGATATTGTCTTACAAAATATAATATCAAATACGCAAATAGTTTTGTGGAAATGGTGCAAAACTAGATGTAAGGATTGCAAAATGTTCTAAAAAAAATTGTCTCAAATGTTTTGATACAAAAAAATAAATATTCTTGATCTTTTATTTAAAAAGAGACATCCTTCTAGCATTTTATTAATGAAAGAAACGTTGTCTTAAATACTGATCTTTAAATTTTTTTGGAATGAAAAAAATGAAAAAAAGAATAAAAAATTAAGTTGTTGCGTTTCTTAGTTTTGTGCTGCGTCTCTTACTTTCTTTTCCTGTATTTTTTTTATTCTAAAAATAACTGGACATGATGAATAAAAATTTAAGCTCTTATTTTTTTTGAACCATGTTCCAAATAATAGGTTGAACATAGGCGGGCTTGCCTCTCGAAACAGGCCAGGTGCGTGTATGTAGGAAACAATGTATTATAATAGGAATGACCATAAATAGCCCACTTTAGTTGACACGTTTTATATTTAACTAAATGTATTATAATAATAAAACGTGTCAACTAAAGTGGATCGGAGGGAGTAGTTATTAATGACAATGATGTTTCTTGAAATTTCATTCATCTATTTACTCTAATGATAATATGGATTTATTTTTCTCTTCATTTTGGATGAGATGTTTAGATTAACTAGTATTAATCATCTCTTTTTTGAATGAGAATTCTAATTCCTTTAGGATGTGTTTGGTTTGCTTGATTAGCCTTAATTATGTGTGATTGATAAAATAATCAAGCATAATCAAGTGTTTGGGTTGCTTGATTTGACCCGAGATAGATTATCCGGCCTGCATATAATCAAGGAATTCATTGATTATTTATCAACCCAAACTTAGCTTGATTACGTTTGATTATTAATCAAGCATCACAAATTCACAAAATTATCCTCGTCTATTTTGTTATTTACAAAAATACAAGTAAACACACACCCATCATATTTCGATAAAGGGCAATTTAAGTATTTTCTATATTTTAATTATAATCACATAATTTATCAAACATTATAATCAATCAAACAAAACACATGATTATATAATACAAATAATCTCATCATCTATTATTTTATCAATCTAATCTATCTCATCCACCGAACCAAACACCCTTTATTGTTGAAAATTTTCAAATGTAGAAAATGATGTGTTTAGAATATCATATATAAGTTGTGCGGTATTTTTGGAAAAAGTCACGATAAGAGCACAATCAATCCACAATAAGTGCACAATTTTCGTACAACAATGACACGGCACAATATGAATAAATAGTTTGATCGTGTTAGGTTAGCTTCAAAATTGACAAATCGAAAATTTTGAAAGTTCTACTTGAACCTATTGATTCATTTTGCTTTGATTGAATTAAAATAGTTTGGGAACAAAATATTTCAATAATCAAGACGTAACTAAATTAAAATTAAGATAAGTTCATAAAATATGAAAAATAACGAATTTATTGAAAAATAAATCATGAGTTAAATCTTATTTTTACAATTTTAACATGATCTAAAATTTTACAATATAAATCGCGATTGTAATTATAAATCTGTTGCAATTTAAATTGTGAAAATGTATAAAAATACTCGACAGACAAATTGAACATGTCAGAAAAACTCACTTACAACAAGATATATAAAAAATACTCACTTATTTATAATTTTACCATAAAGCTAGTTATTTGAGTTGTAATTTGTGACCGAACAAAAAATAAAAACATAAGGCCTTGTTTGGTAGGCAAAATATGATATGATTAGATTAAATTATCTTACCAAATCATGTGTTTGGTAGCAAATGTGAATAATACGTCAGTCCGCTATTAAATACTAGGCCAGTGTCAAAATCATCATTTCCTCCTATATTTTAATCATAAGGAAGGGGTGGGATTAAAATAATCCTTATACATCATACAAATTTAATCTTATCATGCTATATCTTATCTTGGCTACCAAACATACCCTAATAGTATTATTTTTGAATTGTGCATTTAGTGGATAAAAATATTATATGGATTCAACAACTTAGGCTTTGTTTGGTAGACAAGATATGATAGGATTAGATCAAATTATCTTATCTAATCATGTGTTTGGTAACAAATATAACTAATATGTCGGCCTGCTATTAAGGGCTTGACCCGTGCTAAAATCACCATTTTCCTCTATATTTTAATCATAAGGAAATGATGATCAGATTAAAATAATCCTTATACACCATACAAATTTAATCTTATCATGATATATCTTACCAAACATTGCCCTAATAATATATATGTTTACTATAAACACAATATCCTAATTTAAATAGTATACGTAAATAATAATATCAAAATTTTGAAAATGTAAATACTCTAAAACTTTATATTTTGAAAATTAAAAAATAAATTAAATTTAGAAAAATACGTAAGAAATATTAAAAATATATAATTATATGATTACTCTCGAACATAAACAAATTGCGTTCGATATTGCACGAATTTCGCTCAACATTACTCGAAATTCGTACCAATTCTCTCGAAAGTGCACACAAGTATATTGAGTATTTTATTTTTTTTCCCTTTATTCTTTTTTATTTTATTTATTTTAGTTTATTTACAAGTATTGTGAGTGTAACACCAAAGAATATTCACCTATGTGTTTGAGTTTTTAATTAAGGTTTAAAGTCTCTTAAAATCAAAAAATTTACAATTAAATTATCTTGATGAAAATATAGAACCGAGAACTTGGTATCTACCTCGAAAATCACAACGCTTAAGTCCTATATAACAAATTAAAATTATCCGACAATTAAAGTAGAAAGTAATTTAAAATTTAGTATTAATAAATAGCTCTTAATAAAATAAAATAAGTATTTAATCATTATTATGTCCTTACATTAATTAATTGATTAATTACCTAAATGGAATTTTATATCCTATTTTTTAACCCATATTTGATGTCTCACTTTTAAATTCTACTCCCTCCATCCCGTTAAATACTGCTACAATGGATATGGTACAAAAATTAAGAAAGTAAAATGTTGTGTTTAAAAAAAATATGAGTATGAATTTTAAAGGTAAATTTTTTTCTTTTTACAAAATTGACCACTTTTAATAAGACAATCCACTAAGAAAATATGATCACGTGGGAGAGTACTAACACATTATTTATTTATTTTTTTAATTTTATTTTAAATATTTTAATTTAATTTTGTTCTTATTAATATATATGGATTAGAGCTGGCAAAATGGACCCGACCCGATGGGCCGGGCCGGGGCGCCCGGGATTTGGGCTAGGTTGGGCTTGGAAATAATAGGCCCGAAAAAAATCGGACTTTTTTAGCCCGCCCAGATGGCCCAGCGGGCTAATCGGGCTTTGGGGCTAAAAAGCCCGGGGTTTCTGGGCCAAAAAATCTGCCCGACAATATATATTATTATTATTGATTTTCAAAATACATAGAATGTTTTGGTGAATTGTATTTGTATATTTGATGATTAATATATAAATGTATATATTAATATTTATATAAATATATAAAAACACATTTACATATAATTATTTAAATGTAAGTCTATTTTGTATATTGAAAAATTAAATTCTAACATAATCTTTAATTTTTGTTATAGTGAAATTTCGAATCGAATTTTAAATATAATATTTTTATTTAATATATTAAAAAAAACAAATATTCGATCTGAATATTCATATCATTTTTTTATATACTAATTGTTAATAAAAGTATTGAAATTCATTAATCAAGTTTTAGATTATTAATTTATTATTTTTTATAATATTAAATATTTATCTTAATTTTTTATACTATATAATATAAAATGGGTAGGTTTAGACCGGTGACCCGATAGCCCGAATGGGGCTAGGGCTGAGCTGCAATTATAGAAGCCCGATGAATTTTGGCCCGGCTCGAAAAATATCATTTAGCCCGGTGGATCGGGCTGGACCATCCCGACCCGCTACTTTGCCAGCTATAATATGGATTAATGTTACTCAAATAGAGTACACAATTATTCTTAATATTTAATTTTATTTTTAGATAATCTTTAAGATTAGTAGATTGAAATTTAAGGTAGTAAGCTTTTGAATAAATGTTAGTTATGAATCATTATATTACATAATAAATATCAATTAAAATTATATCCTTAGGGGCCGTTTGATACATGGGATGAATGTAGATAAGATAAATAATTTGTCTTCATCTAATGTTTAGTAGGCAAAATCTATTATCTGAAGGGCCCGATGTTAAAGATGACGGGCCGGTATTATTTTACTGTGCAACTACTAATATTAATCCGTCCACTTTGGACAGATAACTTATGTTGTTGTAACAATAGAACATGATCATTCTCCTCGACAAACACAATTCCATCTCTCCTCGATAAACACAATTCGACATCTTTGGGCGACCAATTCTTTCATGGCCAAAAGCAAGGGCTCCTCTTCTTTAGGTGTCCAAACTCTTCGCCTTTCTCAAACTCTTTTACCATTGCCGTTAATGACATCACAATTACCTAAAGTAAAATGATACAAATGTAATGGATAAAGATAGTTTCTATAACATATTATAATCATTCAACAGTTCATATAATCACTCAACATTTTGCCCAAATGCTTAAATCATAGTTGTTGTAAACTATCTTGTAACCGTGGTTATTAAGTGTAGCATTTTCTATTAAAAATTAGAAATTAGAAGTAGCAGGAATATGAAATGAATATGAAGTATTTAAATACAAATTTCAAGTACTGAAACTGTTACTGAACGACCTAACAAAGATTCTTAAATTGTGAACAACACACACATACTGAAGGATGACCCTAAACTATCTTGTAACCTTGTTTACAAATCATTACATCATGTCTATACACATACAACCCAAATGATGGAATATGAAGCAGGAATATGATGCATTTATGTATAGATTTCAAGTGTTGCAACTGCAAGTGAACGAATTCCTAAATTGTGAACAACACACACATACTGAAACAGGTTCCAAAATTTCTAGAAAATGACATTGAAAGATACATAAAAGCAACGAAATCGATGAAAACCCATAAATTTCAGTAGAATCGAAGAACATCCAAATCGAAGAACACCCAAACCTAATTGGAGAACTCATACCTTCTTCTGTCGATGCCATCTGATTTCATTCGTATGGGTTGCCAAATGGATTTCTACCTCTCATATTCCTTTGATCGTCCTTCAAGGATTAGATGGAGCAAAATGAAAAAAAATTCAAAACGACAAGTAATTATTAACAATTGAAGAAAGAAAAAAATTTTAGGAGCTTGGACACACTGGATACGACACGAGTCCAATGTATGGAGACATTGAACCGTATACATTCATGTAAATAAGGTGGAAAGTTGAAAGTAACGTATTAACGATCAACATGATGAGGTTATGAATTTGGATAATGGGGGTCATCAACAAGATGAAACCAACTGGCAAGCGGAATAAATAACAATATGACATCAATCTCACCAAGTTAATAAACATGTATAAATAAGACTCTCAATGAGGCCCACCTCGTCGTCAACTCATCACCGTCCTCCTAAACCTGTAAAAACATGTGAAAAATATTTTGGGTTGAGTACTAGTGTACTTAGTGTGAGTCGTTGCCCGGCTTTTTCAGTGAAAAACAACATACATCTTCATTTAATGAATATTACATGCCCAACCATATGATGCATGACGTTTTAAAACGAAAGCCCACCATACACATGAAAACATACATTTTACCATCATATCGAGCTCGTCATCATTCTTTGCTCATTCTTTGTGTTACTCATTGCGACTAGACGGGAAAAATTGAAGTCTTCCGCAAATAATCCCCTTTCGCCAAGACCGAGGAACCTGACCAAGTTCACCCGATCCGGATTTTCCGTGTACACTACCTTGGCCAGATCCAGCTCAAGGCACAATTGTTAACTTACATCATTCGCAACGCCAATCAATGGGTACGGTAATACCAATCCATCACATATAGGATACACATGAGCATAATAAAAATATTTGGCATGTAAATTCACATTTTCAGAAAAAACAGTTCGAGCTTATTAACTCAAAATACCGTACTGTAAATAGACCCACACTTGTCACCGATGTATGGAGCTCACATTCCATTGCATATGATAGATGATATTCCTCAGTAAGACCCTGCAAGATGAATCTCATGGCTAAGTACAAATTGATAGGCGCTAACCTCTTCTCCAACCTTAAGCACTTCTAGTGCTTCCTAAACTTAATGTCTAACCATTCTAACGTTGACCTATTAATTACCCGACGATCACCATTTACGAGACTCGTATGCTAACTACTTAAGAAATTTCAATCCATTATTAGTCAATTCGAGTCGTCACGGTAGGAGTAACACTTATCTCATATACATGAGTACTTTACTTAATCATATCGTACATCAACTTCGAGCAATGAGTAGTTTCACCTTATTAGGATCATTAATATATTTCTTCGTAAAAATCATGTCCTAAGTTTCATTTATAAGGAATGGAATTTGTAAATAGCTAATGAGTTGAGATATATATGGACTTCCAATGGTGATTCTTAGTGAACACTTATGCAAACATGGTATATAAAAAAAATCATAGTAAATGTAAATATCATTCAATCCCCATTGAAATTTCACAGTAGTGTTTTTAAAATATTGAAGTATTGACTTACCAAAAATTAATCACATTGAAGAAGTTTGACTCCCAAAAAGATATTAACGATACTTTCAAGACCTTTTCAAGACGATTAAGAGTTGAACTTTTGTTACTATATCAAACAAACTCTAATAAATGTGAAATTTTATACACTTATTACTAAAATTATAGGGAATATTCCTTAAAAACAGTTTTGGATTTCATTGATCCAATAATCTAAAATAAAATTATATAATTTCGAAATAATTTTCACAAACACATCTTTTCATGTTATATGAGCAGTTGACTTTGAAAAATCATAATAAATTGAAAATAACTCGAATTTAGTAGAATAAAATTTTAGAGTGACCATAACCTCTTAAAGTTTTATATTCTGAAAAAAAACAGCATAAAATCATTTCACTATATTTTTCACGAATTTTCAAAGTTAGATAAATGTCCAGATTTTCGTAAGATTTGACAGTTTGCGCAACCAACTTGTAAAATTCGTAGTAAATTGAAAACATAATGAAATCGACTGATTCAAATTGGAGATTACTCCTAACTCGATCTAGTATTTTATTATATGAAAAAGATAAAAATTTGGATAATCATAATATACGAAAATGACAAGGCAGAATCCGGGCAGAAACTTCTAACCATAAGAATGTAAAACAAAATTATATCCCTTAATTCATTATGTTTCATTATCAACACAACATCAAACTACTTATCCTCAAATCAAATAATCATATTATCACATATTAACACAAGAGGATTCTTAATCCTACCCCATTCGGTCTAAATCGATAAGGAGAACTAAGGTAATTGAGTGAAGATGAAGCTTTCAAGGTGGGCTTTAGTTTCCCTCTCCTCGTTGGAGTTGTTCTCTTCTTGTCGGAGAATGGTTGTGAAAAGGGTAGAGAAAAGGGGTGAGAAGTGAAGGATGACAACGGAGAAAAGAGAAGGTAAAAAAAAATATCAAACTTACTACTTTGGCCAAGAGTTTGGTCTTGCATGCCTGCCTTCCAGCCATTTTTTGGACGATCGTATCCCGAAAATGGATTATACACGTCGAAAGGAAGCTTGGGGTGAAATTTAGGCTCATTTGGTCGCCGGAAAAATTTTCCGGCGACGGCTGGCTGCGGTCCGGCAACTTTCCGGCAGTGGGTGCAGAGCACATCTTTCTACTCTCTCTATTAAGGATTGAGCTTTGGGTGAAAAATGAGGAGGTGAGATGAAGAAATGGTATACTTATACCCATTTTGTCTTAACTTTAAAAATTCATCGAGCTCTCAAACGATGTCCGATTTTCACGATCTTTATGTCTACGGGTTTGTCTTGACGAGCTCTATTATTAGGTAGTATAAGCAAGTGACAAGAAAAATCATTTTTTCAATTTACTCATGCGCAAGAGTTACCATTGTATAAATACAATACCTCAATTAAACTTTAAGTTAAAATAATTAAAGTTTGTAACTACGCTAAAAAGAAAATCGAATATATTCCTATGAGATTTTCTTAATAATAATTATTATTATTATATTTAATTATTTTCTAAACAAACATATCAAATTTTTTTTTCGGGATTTTACACCTACATACAAAAAAGGTTATAAGTTATCTTGTTTTCTAATCTATCTACCAAACAACATATCACTTATCTTATCCATTCTCATCTTATCTACCAAATGTCATACTCCCTCCGTCCCACCAA
>JAPKLX010000047.1:1535463-1557869 GCA_026898415.1 Leonotis leonurus
AGTAAGACATCCCAAAAAGAAAAACGTGTCAAATTTAGTGGGATGGAAAGAATATTAAACACTATTCACATTATTTTCACTACATTATTCAAACTAATAATACTTATTTTTTGTTATGCACCTTCATATCATCACACCTAGGGGTGAAAACGGATCGGATACGGGCGGATAGTGCTTGTCCCGTATCCTAACCCATATTTTTTTCTCGGATTCGGATTCGAATACGGGAAAGCCGGATTCGGATACGAATTCGGATTATTCGGGATACGGACACGGGACGGATTCGGATCGGATTCGGATCGGATTCGGATAAATATAATCGGATAATATATTTCATACAAAAACTGTTGACACAATATTTTATAAAGAACTAATACAAATTATAAGAATTGTATCAATTAAAAAAAATATATAATTTTTAGGATCGAGAAAGTACAAAATAAATTAAATAATTAAACACAAGTATCTACCAATAATAAAATATGCATCTTGTAATATAATTTGATAATTCAAAATCGGCAAAAAGTAGTTATATTACTAACTATTAAATAATAAATATTTATATTACTAACTATTAAATAATAAATATTTTACACACATATATATATAATATAAATAATAAATATTTTAAAAATTCGGATATCCGTATTTGTTATGCGGATAATATCCGACAAAATACGGATAATTTCGGATACGGTCGGATATTATGTAATCGAATCGGATCCCGGATACGGATTCAAATTTTCGGATACGAATCCGAATTTGACCGGATCCGAATACGAATTTGACCGGATACTAATTTTCGGATTCGAATCCGAATTTGATCGGATACGGCTTCGGATCGGGCGGATATTATCCGCCCAGATTTCATCCCTAATCACACCTATCAATCGCACCCTTAATAATAACATAATAAATCCATTCTGGGGGCGTCAATTGTCATACATAGTTAGTTACTATAAAACCGGAGGGAAAGGAAAAGGCCAATTTCGCGCGGGAAAACAAACGTCTAAAGTAACGTTTCACCGGTCATCTTAAAGAAATCTCTTACTTTATTTCACTTTTATCCCCCAATAAAAAACGATATTTACCTTTCACGCCCAGTTTCACAATAGAATACCTTTTAAGCAGAACCCTTCTTCAATTCCAAATTCAATTCTCTCCAACTAATTGAGGACAAGGGGAAATATTTCGAGCCCTAATTCAGCTATGGTGGGGAAGGGCGTGAAGCGGCGATTGATTCAATCGACGTTGTTTCCTCACAAGGAGAGTACAATTAAGGAAGGCGAAGACTGCGGCGGCGATAGAGAAGACGTAGTGGTTGAAGAGGAGGATGAGGAGTGGTGCAGCAGTAGCCAAAAGGGGAGGGGAAATAGAAAGAAGAGTAAAACTAAGCTGAAGACTACTCCGCGAGCTTCTTTAAAGAAGGTATCTTCGTCAATTGCGTCGATCACATCCTGCATTGTACCCTTTCAATGATGTTTTTGGTGAATGCTGCTTGTGAAATAGAATAGAGAGTTTTCTCATAGTGTATATGATTCAGTATTCAGAAATATTGAGTTCAGATTTTATTTTTATCGAAACTTGTTGTGGATTACTTGTTCGAGCTAAAGCATGCTGATGATCAGTCTTAGATGCATTACATGTGCGTGTACACTGGTGGATCTAGACTCGATTAATTGATGGGGCAATATGATCATTCGGTTGGTGGGGTAACAAATGAAATTATGTCTTAAATTATAGGATATTTAGCTACTAAGAGGCTCTGCATCTACCATCTCTGTGTACATAGCATATATATATAGAATCAACTTTTGATGGATGTGAGCATGCTGAGTTGAAAGAAGATATCAAGTTAGGAGTTGAGGAAAGCAGTATTGGGGCCGGGGGTTATGAATTCACTGGAGGTTTTAGGAAAATAAATTGTAGTATCTCTATGCTATTTAAGTATTCGGACAGTTGATATTTTTGATAAATTATTTTTCATAGAAGTAAAAGCTAAGTACTCCCTTCGTCCCACTAAAGTTGGCTTGTTCTGAGTATGTGGGAGATTTTTGGTCAAAACAAACCAATTTCAGTGGGACGGAGGGAGTATAATATATAGTATATATATATACGTGTGTGTGTATCTATATGAAGACTGATCCCTTCATTCTCTTAAGATTTTAATACTGCTTTAGCTGCTCCAGTTGATCTAATAAGATTGGTTGGATCAGGTAGCTTATTTAGTTTTAAGGGGATCTAGGAGTATGTTTGTTTTTTGTGATATTATCCCATGCCATCATAAAAGAACTTGGGCTAACTATCTATATTTACTAAGTTATCAGCTCAAAAGGTTGATCTTTAGAAAGTTATGACTGTTAGGAGTAGTTATTTCCATATGATGTGAAGTTGAATGTAAAACATAACTTACTATAAAATAAAACTTAATTGTGAAAAAGAGCATGAAGTTTGGCATCAACTAATTTAACGTAAGCAGTTTGATTCTAGAACTCTTTAGTTTTTGCATATTGATTTACAAATAAATATCCATGCGAATAAAACTGTCCGTGTAGATTGATCTTATTGGTTAATTGTCACACTCTATATTAAAATCCAAAGAACTAAAAAACTTAGCGGACGGATCTGATAAAATTGAAGTTTTTAATTATTTTCAAAAAGTTGCAAAGTCCGTGTACATGTGTACTCATTTGCAACTAAGACTAATTTTATATTACGAATTTTCTAACTGTACTTATTTACAAACTATTGACTATTCAGAACATAGAAATTGGTGAAGAAAATCCAACGAAGCAAGTTATGGCCAGTGATTACCCAGTTATCCCTAGTAAGTTCAACTAGCTGCAATTCTCCTGATATTATGTCTGAATAGAAAGAGAATAATGCTCCCTTCTTAGCCAGTGGGTCATGTCATAGAATGTATAGTTGAGGAAATTCATAATCTGATTTTATTTTCTTGCAGAGTCTGGTTTCTTCGTGAAGGCCTCTGAGCAGCGTCAGCTGAAAAGGCAGCAAAACCAGCTGGTATCTGCAGACACCCCTAAAAAAATTGATGGGATCTGTTCAGCCCCGAGATCTGTTGCTAGTACGTAATTTTCATGAGGAATTATAAAAAATTTACTAGTTCTTGTTCATCATTAGCTGTTATGTTATATCACAATAGTAGGTTTCTTGCATTATGTATAAGTTTATACTAATTTCTGTAACTATTGTAACCAATAAATCTGTAGATGGCAGGACTACTCAAAAGCAGAAACAGCGAAGTAAACCAACTCCAAGGAAGGAAAAGAAGAGTTCAACACCCAGCAAGAAGTTGAAATTTAGCAAAAGAGAATTACAATTTGGTCACAACCCGCTCGACCTTCCACTGGATGAGCAGCCTTTGCAAATAATTCCTGATCTAAGGCTGGAGGCAAAATTGACAGCAGAGGTTTGCTAGTCTGAAATCCCTTAACCCCTTTTTTGGTGGTGGTGGGATGTGTGTGTGTTTATATGTCATTATTTCATAAGTTTGAGAATTCTTATCTTTCGGAATGTTACTACTAGAATTTGTCTAAAAATATTCCTTTGTTTTTAGGAAAACTATCGCATATTTTCTGGACGACAAATTCATCCATTTTTTGCATCATGGAAAGGGGGGAAAACAAGTCAAGCATTGACTGATCCAGAAAGCAATCAGTCCTCTGTTGGGAGAAAGGAAAGAGGCATCGCTTTCAACCCTATCCATGTATATGAGAAAGTTCAGGTTTGTGTGCCATTTGTCTTTACAATTAGGGAATATGATGTTCTTCAGCAGTTCTGCAAACGCTTTAAGGGTGATTGATGTATAAATTTTTAAAAATCTGCATGCAGGACGAACATTCAAATTTCAATTGGGGACATTGGATATTTTCTGAAAGAAGTGCCACCAGTAATCTGCAATGCGGAAGCTCACCAGTTCATGAACGATCCTTGGCTTCCCTAAATTTTGATAACTATCAGAATATCTCACAATTCACCCCAACATTTTTAAAACAAAACTCTCATCAATGTTCTGTCCGGCAGAAAGAGGTTTCTAGCAAAGAAAGGGAATTCGGTGTAATGCCAAAATGTACTGAAGATATACTTGGTGGATCTGCTCAATCTGAGCTGCAGGTAATATTGAGTAGCTATTTTGACATGTGGGTTAACAGTGTGATCTATATGATGCACTTGATTTACTGTGAACAAGTTATATTTTTCTTATTGTTGAACCCCCCTTCAGAAGCAGCTCTTCTGCCTGTATTTTATTTTTCATGAGTCAAGTGAACTGATCTTCGAAAATTTCAGGATCACATACAAGAAGAAATATATGGCATTGTCAACAAGATTCACTTGGGTAGGAACTTGGATCCTGAGCTTGAAGAGAAACTCCTTCAGGAAAGGTATGAATATACTGGCTGTGTTTTGATTTGCTTTTGTCATGTCTTATGGATTTGATAATTGGTTAGGAAAACGTATTTTGATATGATTAATCTAGGAAGAATGTGAAAATAAAATGCGATAACAACCAAATCCATATGACCGTATCAGTCAGTGTACAGTAAGCTCCTTACTCATTTCTGCCCTGTTCTTTCTTTAAATGATAATCCCAAAGAGATGAAAGTTCTACTAATTGATAGTTAGATGAATGCTTGGAAACATATTGTACTTGCGAATATGGATTTGAACCGGTGAGCTCATGCCTTATGAGCTACCAAACTACTCCACCCTTAAATATGCATGTGCCCTCTACCATACATGTACCAATAGAATAGGGGATTCAAGTTCAGGGTAGAGTACGTAAAAATTTTCACTCTAGCTCTTTTGGTGGCTCAGTTTGCTGTTATACTGTTTACTCTTGTGAAGGGCTTCTGCTCTGCAGTTCTTCTATGAATTTTATAGCCTGCTCCGACATGAAGTATTCTTGTGCAAAAAGAGAAGAAAACTTTTTTACTTAAGTTTCAACTCATTTCTTCTACCAAATATGACATCGAAAGAATTCAAAAAGACCCTACTCATTTATTATCTCAATTACTCAGTTACAGAATGTAAATCCTTTCATTTATTTAGTTTTTTCTTTTTAGCAAAATTTGGACGCGCAAGCCATTTATTCTTAAACTATAGAAGAAACTTTATACACCCACCCACACACGTACATGTGTATATGTAACGTTTTCCAATTGTTGCTAAACTGTCCTTCCAGTCCATGTTTAATCCTTAGGTTTTCCATTCTTTATTCTCATTTTCCTGAATTCTTAAAGTGCAGAAATGATATTAGGAATAATTTTCTTATTCTCTTATTACCCAGGATCATGTCACACTATCATACTAGTCACCATCATCCTGATAATTGCCTATGGACGGATAAGTACCAGCCTCAGAATGCCAAGCAGGTTAGCGTTTGACACATGATCATAAAAAAATCACAATCTGATTCATTATTTGGGCATTATTGAAATATTATATAATCCGCAAATAATTACAAAATCACCCTTGAGGTATGATGGGGATATTAAACAGAAAAGGAACTTTCCAAAACTTACATATACCCTATGAGGCACTATAGAACATCTACGTGAAGGTTTATAGTCTTATTACCATAGCCCACTTCAACAGGTAAAGTTGGAAATGACTGGGTTTCATAATTAGGCTAAACATCAGGGGTAGTTTTTGGTAATTATCGTAGTTCTTGGAAAATATTGATCATGGTATTGATCTAGATTTAATATATTAAAAAACCTCTCGTACTGGGTGAACAACTATTTTTAGCTTGGGCAATGTCTTTTCAATATATTAGCTTTCTATGTTCAAGCGTCTCAAGATTTTGTTCTTGTTTTGTTTATCTAAAATCTAATATAGCATTACGAGTCTACAATAGTCCAAATATGATCTCATTGTATACCATACCTAGTTTCTTTTTTCTTTAAGTTACCTATTCATTGCTCACCTGTGTGCAAAACTGAAAAAGAAAATGAATCTATTTGTTTCCTTTTGCTTGTTCCAATAATATTTATTGGTAAAGTATCATCCCTTTTTCTTATACTTATTTTAGGTTGTATCAGGCTATCATCTAAAGCATTTCTCGCAATTTTTCTGTTGTATGCAGATTGAAGTAAAAAACATACATTGTCTATTTAACTGAGCTTATGTACCTTGTTTGGACTGTAAACCTCTCTTATGATAGGAAATGTAGCTCTAGCTTTTATTTGCCATTCTCTATTTTTTGAACCTATCTTTTAATTAAATGTTGTAAACATGGTTTTCTTGCCAGATTTGTAGTAATGCTGAATCAGTGGTTTTTTTAAGCGAATGGCTTCATCTTTGGCATGCAAGGGGCTCTCTGATCATTAAGGGATGCACTGGTGAAGAAAACTCTACTCCACAAGATGTTGATTGTGATTATCAGCAAAGTGAATCTGATAATAATGATGGTGAAGAAAGCTTGAAGAATGTTCTACTAGTTACTGGACCTGTTGGGGTATATACAGTGATTTTTTTTAATTAATAAACAACTTAATATTATTCTTGTTTGAAACTTCAATTATTATATCTGCTTTGGATAGAACTGTATTTTGTAACTGAATTTAGTTGATGAACAACTACTGCATAAGATAGCCACAACTCTTTGCTTATTATAGTTCTATGAAATATAAATTAATAAAGAAATAGAAGGTGCAGTTGCTATCCATCTAAATTGCTTGCTTTGTCTTGCAGAGTGGGAAATCTGCTGCCATCTATGCTTGTGCCAGAGATCAAGGATTTCAGATAATTGAGGTACTAGTTAAGTGGTTATAGGAAAAAAAATAGTTGAAGATTTATTTAATGTGAGATAAATACATTGTTTTCTGAACAAAACTTTTCATGTGATTGCATAATACATAAAAAAAAAAAAAAAAAAACCATGACGATTGAAGCACTTGCTTAAAAATAATAACCAGCTTGGTACCCTTGCTTAAAATATTTATGTTTCGACAAATGAACATTTCAAATACCAATTTTTTAATTATCTTTTCAGTTTTCACAAAAGGTTTCCAATTACTAGAATTTGACTGTAGATGTTGCTACTCTGGGTAAGAATAAAGCCTCACCTCATTGGTATCCAAATTCTAGCAATATTCACTTTTGTAGGATCCTTTCCAAACTCAAAATAGACCTGCCGTTTTATTTATTAATTTAGTGTGATTAGACATCTAAGGATTGGCCACTAGAATGATCAGACTTAATGTCATAAACTACCTTGTATGTTCTCTGTGCTTGATTATATGCTACATATCTTTTAAGCTTAAAACTTTCATATTCTATTTAGATGCTTGTTGAGACTCTGCCTGGTTCATGATCTATTGTGTGTGTGTGTGTATTTGGTTTTTTCCTTCTAGATAAATTCATCAGACTGGCGTAATGGTGCACTAGTGAAGCAAAAGTTTGGTGAGGCTGTCGAATCTCATTGGCTTCAACGGTATGTCTAAAATCACTATTAGTTTCACATAGTGCCAGACTAAGAGAAACCACAATTTCTTCCAACACAAGGATGTCCTTTACTATTGAGATATTGTAAGCACTGTATGTTATGTGAGGAGAAAATGTGAAATGATAATCTAATTCAAAAAAAAGGGAGAGGGGGGGCGGGCGGGGATAAGTACTCAATTCGAATGATTTATCTGTACAACATTGGCTCTCAGAAGCTAATGCAAAAGCAGAAGGGAAAAAGAACACAATAAACTTGAAGGTTTATATTATATGGCCTGATACGATGGTACTAAAGAAAAGGAGTTCATTAATAGACTCCATGTTTATCTGTCCCTGTCATATTTGAAAATGAACATTAATATATTAAATTATGAGTGTTTAATTTGACTTGTTGAAATGGGTGTTACAAGGATTTTTGGATGCTTTTTGGTTGTACTTCATTAATATTATAATATATTTTAAATGTTTATTTCTTGTTTCAGCACAACAGAAAATGGAACAAGCACAGAAAACAGATCCCTATCAAAGTTCTTCAAGGCCCCTAATGCAGATATCTCCAATGGTGAAGTGATTGAAGTGATACACTTACCAGATGAGGACACTGGAGATGTATATTCATCACCTAAAAACTCAGTCTATAAGAAAACAGTTAGTAGTCAGAATGAGGTTAAGACCTTGATTCTTTTTGAAGATGTGGATGCTACACTTTCTGAAGATCATGGTTTTGTTACTACTATTCAGCAACTTGCTGTGTCTGCAAAAAGGCCTATGATATTGACAAGCAATAGTAAGAAGTCATATTAGTTATTTTTATTATTTTCTCCTACTACCAGACTAACTTCTATCATTAATTATTAGGAAACGATCCTGCACTCCCAAAGAGTTTGGACAAGTTGGAGTTAAGTTTTTCTCTCCCATCAGCCGAGGAGCTACTTGGACTTGCCGGCATGGTATGAATTGCTAGAATTTTATAGTCAAATCCTGATTTGGTTATACCTAATTGTCAGTACCATTCTAGATTTGCGCTGCAGAAAAAGCTAAAATTCATCCTTACTTGCTTCAAAGATTTGTTGATCATTGTCGAGGAGATATCCGTAGAACAATACTACTACTCCAGTTCTGGTGTCAGGGTCAAGCTCTTAGGACAGGTAAGCTTCTTCAACTAGTTTCTGCTTGTGCTTCTTAAATATGATTTTACTTCTGGCACAAAGAAAAGAATAAAGAATAAAAGCTTATATACTAGGAAAAGAAAAGTAATATATGAAAAGTCACCATCACTTTCGTTAACTGGTCTATCTGCAATCATTGTATATAAGTGTGCTGTAATCATGTCATATTTTCTACTTTATATTTGGACAGTTTGTGGGTCTCTTTCCAACTTAACCAAAAGTATTTTTCTTCTATACATATTGCATTCATATGAAACAAAGAGATTCTTCTTGTATCTTTTGACTTACTTTAAGTTTAAGTATATTAATCAATATGATGTATTTTATACACGATGCCCATTTTGATTGCATATAAACGTAATATTAAATATCAGAAACTCATACCTCTCTTATCATATATATGAAAATTCACTTTAATAATTGCATGTTGATCATAGTGTCCTCCACGAAAATCATACCTTTCTCAATTTAACAACATTACTTTATTTATCGCTTTCCTACTCTTTTACATCTGACTTAGCTCACTTTTTCTTTGTCCATTTTAAATATTTTTATTTTCGTTATCCAGGGAATAAACAGCCAACAACATATTGGCCAGTTCCATTTGACCTTGATGCTGGACATCACATATTACCAAAAATAATCTACTGGGACATCCCTTCACAGCTTTCTGAGCTAGTGGCAATGGAGGTTGTTAAGTCTGTGGCCTTGATGGAAGAAACCAAAAGTGTTTTGGGTCAAATCAAGGTTGATGCGCTAAACTATTATTATATGTCTGAAGAAATATGCATGCAGAAATTTGAACAAGACCTTGCTGAGATGAAAAGGGCCAGGATGCTAAGCTTGCGATCACTTGATCAAGTGGAATGTACACCATTTGAGGCAAATCCGGATCTTTTTGATATATGTCACTCTCCAGTTGCATTTACACAGCAACATAGGTGGAGAAAGGTCAACACAGTTCTTTCCTCTGATTCTGAAGATGAGTTTGCATGTGGAAGCATTCCCCCTGCTTCAGATGACAAAGTACATGAAATGAAAAACACTTCTCATTTTCTATCTACTGAAATAATTTCTCCCCTGGCTGAGACAGTCTTTCGACCCGAGGTAGACAAGTTGGAAAAACATTGTTCTCAGGATCCAGAAATGGTTGATTGTTCACTCGGGAAGGGTGCATGCGGATTAGATGACATGTCATTTATGCCAGAATCAACTTTTGTTCCCGCGTCGGAGATTATCCAGGAGGCAGAATTATATTCTACAACAGTAAATTATTGTAAGTTTCTCAATGGAGTAGGATCAAATGGGTCGTTCCAAAACCAAGATCCAGTAACTGTCCTTGAAACTGCTACTGGTGCGCAGTTGTCCAAGTCATTACACATAATGCAAAGTGACATGGAAATGATTGGCAATGATTTTAATGCTGTTACAGCTTCTGGCTCTCAAGAGGGGGTTGGGGACTCTTTTTCAAAATCTGAGATGGATGTTCCGAGGGGGTTCCAAATGTTGGATGAATGTAGTAGAGTAGATCTTGTGAGGACTTTGAGATCCCTAGACCCTGCAACGGCTGATAAGCCAGTTGATATCATGAAAGAAATGTGGAAAAGCCTTCATAATCAGCGTGAGGATTTTAAGAAGTACGTCACTGCTGAAGAGAGAACTGCTTGCCAAGTTGTACTATCTACATATGGAATAAGTAATTTGATCTCAGATGCTGATTTATTGCTCAAAGACTGTCAGACGTTATTATGTGTAAGTATTATATTCATTCTGATGATGCTTACTCTTTAGTCTTTATGATGTGCAAATTGAAATATAATTGAGTATATATGGTTTATCTTCTACAGGATTCCTTATGTTCACCAACAATATCGAGTGAGAAAACACATTCATATAGTTATTATGATAATCAATTGGAGATGTCATCAGTTCTTGCGGAGCACGGAATGTGCTTCTATGCAAAGAAAATTGCTTCGTTACAGTCAATTACAGGGTGCCAGAATGATTTGGATTTGGCGTCCGAGATGTTGTCATCCTCCGCAAACTCAACTGCATTAGGCAAATTGGCTAGCCAGGATAAGAGTGCCAATTGTTCCAGAACAGAAATGACCAAAAGCTCCATAATTTCGAAAAGGTAAGATATCAAACCCACCCACCTGACGCATCACTTATACATTAGTATCACTCTTTAGGATAGCACAATGAAAGTAAATAACTGAACTAATTGTTAGCAACTTAACATAAGAAGATATCTATGCTTAGTAATATACAGTTCATAGCAGTGCAAGGACTTGTGGATGAAGACTTTCTAGAAGGATTTATTTTATTGCATAAGTTACTTCTTTATTTTGTAGTGGTAATTTAATTATTTTAAACTAACGCCTTGTGGATGTGTCTTAAGCTTCCATGATATAAGCTATTAACATGATAGTCTTTAAATATTTTATGCAAGAAGTTAGAGTTATCTTTCGGTATGGATTTTACAGCTTCGCTCTGACTGGCATTTTCTGTGAACCTCATCTGAGGTGGTTTTCGTTTCAGTAAATTCAGTCTTCTCATTTGTCAACTATATCCACTCTATCAACAGTATTCCGTCATGCAACTAATTCCCATATTTTCTGAATCAGCAAATCAGACTCAACCCTTGATAGCCTACTTCAGACCATAGTCCCTTCAAAATCATACCTGGGTGCTAAGGGTTGTGCACTTCATGAATACGTATCAACATTGAGCCAGATTTCAAGATATGAAACATCCCGTATATCCAATTGCATTGTTGATAATCGAAAACGAAGAAGGTATGACCTCTGAATCAAGTTACTTGCAGTGCTAGAAAATAATTGCTATTTAAAACTATGCTAACAACATTGTATTGATTTACCACAGAGCTCGTGTCGCTCAGCATTATTTGAGCTCCTGTTCGTTAGCAATGTCATCGGAAGAAATATCGTTGTTGGGTCAACATGGTAACTTTAAAGTAACTTCCCCTCCCAGAGATGGAAGCCTCAGGTAACATATTTCGGGAAATAGACATTTGAGATGTTCAATTAATTCAATCAAAAGTATTCGATAAAAGTTATATTAGGTGAACCACACGAGATCGCAAATTCTAGGTAAATTTTATTCTATTTTTGAATTGGAACATTAGGTGAAGTCGTACCGATTTTTAAAAAGGTGTAAATTTTCGTATAACTTGAAGTAACTAACAATTCTTGTACAATTAATTCACTCAAAAGTATTCAATAAAAGTTATTCTTTATTTACAGCCTTTTTTTCTTGTGCATTTGGCTTTAATATTAACTAAATACAAATAAGTAAAAATATCTAAATTTATAGTTACTTATATGTTTGTATTGTGCATCAACTCATAATTGTTATTATAGACCTTCAGTGTGTGCTTGTGTATTATATTACTCAACTTTAGATTATTTTGTCTTAATAAAAAATACTTTATATATAAAGTATGGTACCATTATTAATATTAACCCTTATTCTTTACATAAACTCTTCAAAAAGAGAATAGCTGTTGTTATTTTAGTTTATCAACACAAACAACTTTGACTATGTGTTGATACACACATTGCACTTATTTTCATTTCAAATAGCCATTCATCCCTTCTCTATTGAACTATATCATCATGTATCTATTTTGAAGATTTTATATTATGTAATCCAGAATTATAGGAAAAAAAATATCAACATGTATGTAGATTTCGATCACAATTGGATACAAAGATTGGTAAACCCAACCCATGATTATGAAGTTCTTAGCATGTAAAGAATATTCTTTCTTTAACTTTCGTTTCTAAACGCAATTTTCAATGATTAATATATCCTGTCTGTGAAACATTATTGAACTTTACTTAATAATCTACTACTCAATTAAAATAAAGATAAATATACACCAATATATATGTAGTAGTACCATTTTCAAAAATATATATATAGTTTAATAAGTTTGTTATGGAAGTCGGTGCTGAACACTAATTCGTCGTTACTCATGGAACTCAACGTTAACTTTCACAAATTTGAAAGTGGAGACCAATCATAGTTGGAAAATTTAACATGTATTATAATGTTTTTCAGAAAATGAAATTCCCAATGAAATGATATATTGTCGGAAAATACAACACTTTGGTATGGCTGACTATAAATTTTTGAATAGAGAATAGTGCAAGTGTCTCTTTGAGTTTGAGAATTCAACATAAATTAACAAAGTCTTGAAGTAGAGAATAGCAGTTGGGTTTTTAGTTTACCAACACAAACAACTTTGACTATGTGTTTAAAATTTTAAACACACACAAAATACATAATGCACGCAGCACTAAGGCCAACAAGCAAACTCAATTCTTGTTCTTTGCTCTGTACTGTAAGACTGTAACTATGGTTTTTTATTTCAAAGAAATAGTCTTAATGTAACTTTTAATCCATGCCAAATATTTGTATGAGTTGTTTCTAATTATCTTAGTACAAATTAGTTAAAATAAAATTAGAACAATAATTTTCTACATGATTTAATTCATCAAACCAAACAATGACTTATGTATTTCGTATATTTTAATTCAGTCCAAGAAAACATAGTATTGATACCGTATAATTAATATAATATTTCGTATCAATTATACTTGGCATTAATGGAATAAACTATAGAGCTTCGCACGTCACAAAATATGAAATCAATTTGAAGAAGATTAAGGTTGTTCTCCTTGATGAATAAATTTATATCTTTAAAATAAGGAATAAGAGTATAATTACTCTTAAAATCTCTTCTTTTTTTATTCATTTTTTCTATCTAAATTATAAATTCATCATTTTTTTCTTCTTCGTCTCATTCTAAATAGAAATAATATTATCAGTTGAAATTTGAAGTGATATTATTATTTTGTCCTTATAGTGAAATAAATGAGAAAAAAATGATGAATTTATAATGTAGATAGAAGAAAAGATAAAAATGAAGGAATTTATATACATTATACATTTTAAAATGATAAATTTATTTTTCAAAAATAATATAGTCTATAAAAGAAAAAGGAGTAAGAAATAAGTGAAGGGCAGAAGAGTAAAAGGAGAAGAGAATGAATGGGGGAAGGGCAGAGAGGGCAGCGAATTAAACGGGAGCAATAATTTGGGCGAATGGCTTCCCTTCTCTGACCGGAAATGTCCAAAAGGTCCAACTTTTATGGGCCCCATTTCCTTGCGAATCATTTGCCATCACTTTCTGCACTCTTAATTACATTCCTACCCTTTTCACCCATCTCAATTTACATTGTTAATTTACTTCGCTTGGGTAAAAAAATATGTTTACATTCTTAATTTACTACTACCTCCATCGTATCAAAAGTAATTAAAAGTGGTCACTTTTCTTTTAAAAAAAAAAGTTTTTATTTTTAAAATATATCATTCATATTTTATTCAAATACAATACTTTCTTTTTTTTTTTTTTTCATGCCAACTCTCTGTGACCATTTTTAGTAGGATTTCTGCAATGACTATGAGTAGTGGATTTCAATTTTTATACAATTCATGCAATCCATGTACGGCCGTACAAAGTACAAACACCCTTTTCTTTACATTTATTTTTTATTTTGAGGAAACTACTTGGAACCAAGTGTGAGCACAAATTAAGGATCACTATTCCTTGTTCCTGGTTAATAGGGATTCAAAAATTATAATTAATTACATCATCTAATAGTTACTTATGATATGATAGTTGAGAATAACTTATACTCCCTTTGTCCTACTAAAAGTGGTCACATTTGATCAAAAAACTCTCACAGATTTAGTCAAACGCGACCACTTTTAGTAGAACGGAGGGAGTACTACGTAACTCTCATTACATATCTTATTTCTTTTTTGCATGTAAGATAAATAATAATATAAAAAAGATAAAAGAAATATGACGGGGTTCCCAAATTTTAATAAGTTACTTTTTGTCGTTTTTATAATAAGTTACTTTTTGTCATTTTTATAAATAAACTAATATAAAAAAAGTTCAAAAAAACAAGTTAATATTAACGAAACAGATAAAATAATTGTTATTATTGGGATACATAATTCAGCACGGAATGGTGAGTCATGTGTTATCGTTGTTCATAAGAGATTAAAGAAATTAATTACGACTAGTCCAATATATAATGACCTACTATGGGCAGTGGTACTGGCAAAAAGCGTTGAGGTGTGAACTATTAGGTCAATTATGATAGGTGTTTTGATCCAATATATATAATATAATAATCGGATCAAAATCTTGTACTACATTTGTCCCACTATTCTTGACCTCAATAGAAAATAAAGCACTCACGGTTCTGGCCAAATCGGAGCAAGAATAATTGGACCGATGGAGTATATTTTATTTTCATATTAATTGGTGTTCACAATATTATTTATTTTTTAAATATATATAAAAAGGATTTTTAGGCCCCTTTCTCTGTTTTTTTAACCGGAAGTACTTGACATGACATGAATGCGTAGGTGAGAGTTAAAAGTTATGCCCAAAATATGAAGAGGTGAATTATTGATGGCAGAGGTAAATTTGGCTATGAAAGATGCATTCAACTGCACCACTAAATATGTCTTCACAACTAAATCCCATTTATGGAAATTATAATAAATTAAATAACCCAATTGTAATTAAAGGTAATGTAATAATACCGTAAAACCCCTACCAATTCATTACCATGAATATGATTCTCACTGTCCATCTTTTAATGATCTCATCTCCTATTTATTTCACCATTACTTATAACTATTTCATTTTACGATGTAGTGTCAGTAATTCTTACGTCAACTGACGTATATATAATTATATTTCTCCAAATCAAATTTTGTATTTTAAATATAATTTATTTACAATATTTTATTATAAATTATAATATCTTTTATAGTCTAACAATGTTTTTTTACAAAATAAAGTCA
Organism: Leonotis leonurus; assembly: GCA_026898415.1. Taxonomy (NCBI): domain Eukaryota; kingdom Viridiplantae; phylum Streptophyta; class Magnoliopsida; order Lamiales; family Lamiaceae; genus Leonotis; species Leonotis leonurus. The sequence goes on from JAPKLX010000047.1 coordinate 1,551,015, forward strand.
ATAATCAATCAATTCGTAGATAAAGTGAACTGGGTGGAATAATAATTTTGTACTAATGAAAATTATGAAGTGTATATTAGTAGTAAAAGATCTAGTAATCAGATTTGGTTTAAAATAAAATATTTTAATAGTATGTTACAATGATATATCAGGATTCGAGGATTTATTTTCATTACACTAATCTAGAATATTCCAATATAAACCCAGTATTAGATCTGCATTTACTGACATTGAAAAAAAAAACAATTATTTAATAAGGTGTGAAATAAATAATACTCTAGTATAATTTAATTTACTCTCCAGCCAATAGTAAAACTGGAAAATCTGGGGGAAAAAAGAAAGAAAGAGAAAATAATAAAAATTAAAGCATTAAAGTTGGTCATAAAATAATCCACCAAAACCCTGACTCTTCATTGAATAGTATACTATTTCTTGCCATAGATTCTTGTGACCTGCATTAATCTTCACATAATAAATAAATAGTTAATTAAATGGGAAAAAAATGCACTAAAACAAACAAACAATACTTTAAATTACAGGATTGCATCCCCTCCTCAGTCCCCCCATCTTATGCTCCCCATATTGTCCCTATCCCCTCCTCCATTCACACACACAGAGAGATAGTGTGATAGTAACAGTACATGCATTGATATATAGTGAAAGAAAGTTGAGGCTGCAGAGGGAGAGGGAGAGAGATGCCAAGCTCAGAGTCATTTCTGAGGCAGCTAAGTAGCAAGGAAGGATGGAAGTCAGCATCAAAGAGGTGGGGTGGGGGAGGAGGAGGGGGAGGGGGGTGGGGGGGTAGCTTGAAGCAAATGTGTGGGGGTGAGAATGGGATGTTGATGATGAAGAAGAGAGTGATGGTGGTGGTGGATCAATCCTCACACTCAAAGCATGCAATGATGTGGGCTCTAACTCATGTAACTAACAAGGGTGATATCCTCACTCTTCTCCACATTGTTTCTTCTTCTTCTGACACTGCTTCCTCTTCTCACCTTGCCTCCTCACTTGCCTCTCTCTGTAAGGCCTGCAAACCTGAGGTCAGTTCCTCCCGTCATTTCTCATACCTTGTCTGTTTCTTACATTATATGTTAACAAACTATGGACAATGCTGCTTGTATGAACTCCCTTCAGATTATTGATTTTGTGCTCCCCGCAGTTTTCATTGTGTGTGTGTGAACATTTTTGACTGGAAATGCAAATCCCATACTGCATTTGCTTCTTTTCTAGATTCTTGATGCATTTCCTCTCTCTCTCTCTCACTGTGTGTGTCTGTGTGTGTGTGAAAGATAGGGGTCTGCAGTGACGTTGTGGTCTGCACATTGGGTTTGCTTTAGTGCTTTTTAGCAGCCAACTATGTTTTTGAGTGCAAATGTCAAGTAAATAAAAAGTTTGCAAGAAAGTCAGTGATGGTCCAAGCTCTCTCTTCTTCTCTTTAGCTTTTGAGATCCAACAGAGTAATGGGATTTGATATTTTGAAGGTTGAAGTAGAAGCATTAGCAATTCAAGGACCAAAGATGGAGACAGTAATAAGCCAAGTAAAGAAGCTTGAGGTCTCTGTTCTTGTCTTAGGACAGAAGCAGCCCTCCCCTTTCCTCAACTGGTCAGTACTATTACTATGAATGTTTCTGTTTTTCTCTGTGTTTTCACTCTTGACTCTTGTCTTGAGTCTTGAGAGAGAGATAGAGAACACACACACATATATATGCAAATATATAGATAAATGATGATATTTGTGAAACATGGGGGGCACAGCCTATTTGTGAGGAGCAGCTCAGATGAATTTGTGGAGAAATGCATCAACAAATTGGAATGCCTAACAATTGGAGTAAGAAAGCAAAGCAATGGAGTGAGTGGTTATCTCATCAGCACCAGATGGCACAAGAATTTCTGGCTCTTGGCTTGACTTTTATTATTACTTATTTGTTATTATTATTAGAGATATTACTCTCTTCTTCTTTTTCTTTAATCAGCAGCCGTAGAAAATTATCTGTAAAAACACTTCCACTCAACCCCTATCTTACCATCTTAGCTTCTATTAATGCCATCTTCAAACTCATCTGCATATGCATATTATCCATAAAAAGAAAAAGAAAAAGAAAAATGGCAATGACTATATATGCATAAGCAAAATGTAACTAAGCCCAAAAGGAGAGGCTCTTCTCATTACCAAAACATGTGTGCTACTATTAGACTTGTGTTTTTTTCCTTACATTATCCTTTTCATACATGAATAAATCCATCAATCAGCATGGGTTAAAACAAGACTGTGATAATATATATATATATATAGGTGTGTATATATATAATGATAGGTTAGTATAGGTGGGTAGGGCCAAGGGTGATCCAAGAAGCTTCTCTTCTATTGCTGATGAAACCAGAAGATTAGAGCAAGATCATACTTTGTCGTCCAATTTGTCACTGACTAACGGGAGCAACTCCGTTTTGCTCCGTGGAGTATGAGGCGTGCCAGGTGTGCCCGGGCCTTGGTTCGAGAGCTTTTGCCTTACGTACCCGTAGAAGGTGCACCCTACGAGTGTTATCCCACATCCAACTGCGCTCATAATCGAGATTGGATTCCGGAATATAAGCCAAGAGCATGTAACCGCAACTGCAACCTGATGTGGGAAAAGGAAATCGGATTTCAAGAACATAGTACTGCTTTCACAAGATCAACATTTCATTTAGATTGACTCTTTAGTTCATCTTATACGATTTGTGTGCTTAGAAGTCACAAAATGATTCATGTATGCCCGAATTTGAATATTTTGTCGCTTCGATAAGTCCAAGATTGTATTAAGAATAAGTATGATGGATCTCGAGAGTGAGATAGGCATGCACCTTAAGATTTCCTGCAACGTTGAAGGTCACAGCAGTTGTGGAGTGGATGACATAAAAAATCGAGAAGTTGAGGCAAAAGGCTGTCACACCAGACCCGAAAATGATGAAGAGGGACAAGAAAAGTGAGGGACATGTTATAAGCCACTCGACAACCCCTGGTCCTTCAAGTACCAAGGCTGGCACAGCCAAGATCATAGTTGCGAAAGGAGCCATGTAGTATACTGTATTTATGCTGCAGTCGGAACAAAAGATTTTAACTCGTTATTAGTAAATGTAAAAGGAAACGGAAGATGTTGAAGCAACAAGGGAAACAAGTTAGGACGGGCTAATCGTTAAATATTAAAGGTCAAGTTTTTCATGGCATCAAAATACTAATACACGTACACACTCCAGAAAGGTATCAACATCAGTGACAAGAGTAATAACTCTTTAAACATCAACGATAGTTACTTGCTCGATATTTGCCAAAAAAACAATAAAAAAAAATAATAACATTGATTCAAGAAGCTACCATTTTGAGTCAAAAAACTTGGTTATCGACTAAATTCAACCCCGTTGCGAATATTTGTTTGGTAAGGAAGCCCAAAAGACATTGAATTACATAATATAATCTTGCATGGGAATACAAATATAAAATTAACTTATTTCCAAATAAAGAGTAAAAATAATAACAAAGTGTGTTTTGCAGTATCACGCACATCAATTTTTTTCTCATTTAACAAGTCGAAACAAAACACCTTTTTCCTCTTTGTTCATCAATATCACTGGAGTAGGACGATTAATTTTCTATCTGTTTACACTTTTACATAGCAAAATGGTGTCAAGGAAGGGCAAATCATGAACACACTATCTTTATTGTTGTTATTCTAGGCTCGTTAAATAATTTAGGAAGAAGAAGTGATTGTTACCTATCAAATTTGTAACCGTGCAACAAAGACTCGGCGAGGATGGTTTTTGTAGATGTAGCAACACAACCAAATAAAGCAGCACAAAATCCTAGCATGTTAAAACTCAGCTCCGTGATTGACGAGAGCATGATCCCTCCAACAATTGGAATCAAAGCAGCCCAAATGCGCCAGTCAAAGTACTTTTTCCAGATTAGCCACTGCAAGATGACTGTTCAAAAGTCAATAGAGATAATCAACAATGTCACACCAGACCTTCATTCGATAAAAAATCTGCAAAACTTCATGTATTTGATCCGAAATTTTTTCACAAATCGTATGTATGTGTTATCTCAGTTTTTAAGGATCGGGTTCTGGTTAAACGGTTCTAGGCATATTCAGATTACAATTTTACTCGACACTCACCTGTGGTGGCAGGGGTGACAGACTTGATGGTTTGCATGAAGGAAACAGGAATATACCGAAGGCTCACATTTCCCAAAACTATGTTTATGCAAAATACAAATGACATGGGAAAGATTCTCCTCCATCGATCTTCACGATCAACTTGAATAAGAGGCTTAAGTTTTAGCACCTTAATAACCAAGTATGCACCAATTGATGAACATATAAAATGAATGCCCGAAACTGTTAACGGAAACTTGAAGTCCAGCTTCTGCGAAGAAAAAAGGATGATAATTTTGTAAGCAATAAGATATGAGACAAATAACTTAGTCACAGATTTGGTGGATTGACTCATAAATCATGATCTCATACTACGTACGGTTAAACTAGTTAAACATACAAAAATTTGAATTGAATACTGCGTGTAGCTATACTGCTGAAAAATCATCCACATTTCAACAGGGGTAAACATCTGCATTGGTTACGAAATTGTCATGCTTACTACAACATGATAATTGTTACTTAAGGAGTACCTAAGCAACCAGCTACACACACTCCCACAGTGCAATCAAATATATGTTGGCGACATTGACATAAATGGCAGCCGAGTTACCTATAACGACCAACGATCAACAAGCACCTATACCTATTATTGCACGCACGCTCATACGATACAATCGCATAATAGATGAGCACGTAAATATCAAAACAAAATGCAGAAGATATAGATATATGAACATCAATCCATCTACCAGGTCAAAAAGATAAGTTCTGTACAATTTTTATAATATGAGGCACTTTTTAAACAATTCTGCTAATTCTATAATCAATTAGTGTCTAAAATTACTGAAATTAATTTGCAGAAGTCTAAAACATACAAATTCATTGCACCATTTAGAAATAACTTCTGCTCACAACAAGAGAAGCTAACTGTGCAGTGTGCATACAAAGCAAGAAACTAATAATCACAATTTTAAGTATATACCAATAATTTCCAAGTTCAGGGAATTTGAATTCAAAAACATATGATAAGTATTAGGAGCAAGACTTCAATAAAACCAATCCAGCAACAAATAGTAAATGCATAAATAAAACATCAACCAAGTAAGCAACATATCTAAACTCCAACCTGAAAGATCCATTTGTTCATGATGATTACAGTGACATTGAAACCCCACCATTGAATAATAGCCAAAATGGACCGAATAACACTCCACTGGCACAACCTACTCTCCTCCATGATTTCTTTCATCGCCCAGATCAACTTTTTGGGTAAAAACCCAATCTTTACCCAAAAAGTGAATTCAAAATTCAAGAAAAGACACCAGGCAGGCTAAAAACAAAAGGCCCACGATGAAGTTCAATGAACAAGAACTGGCAGAGGAAGGACAAAGGCTCTATGCGGAGGCTTTGATTAGACTCCGAAGAAAAAGGGGCACTTTTTATGTGTTTGTTTTATTTGATTTTGTTAGTAAAATGTGATTTTGGAATGAACTTGAGACGTTTCTGAATTTCTCTTTTTTCCTTCCATAGCTAAATGAAGATCCATTCCACACAAGGAAGGAAAACACGCAGTCGAGGTGGAAGTGTGTTGCATACGTTGTGCATTTTGTTTTGTTAAGGCAGCATTTAATTTGGGGATTATTTTTTGGGAGAATAGATAAAATTACGAAATTTTATAAAATAAAAATAAAAAAAATATTCAATTTTTACAATAACATGAGAATTTTATCATGTGCTCATGTTATTCAAATTATTTTGAAATTGAATAATATGAGAATATGATCAATTTTATCATGTTATTATAAAAAGTTAGTATTTTTTATTTTTAATTGAGTATTTTTTATTTTTTACTTATCAAAATTATATTTTAACATTTACCCCTTATTTTTGTTAATATTGATGAGTTGGCTATATTCATTAATATAAATTAATTAAATATGACAAAAATTGGGTGATTATGGTCTTAACTCGCTGAATTTAATTACATATATTTAACTACTAAGTTATGTTATTTTTAAAATTTTAATTTGATTTTAAACTCTTGCAAATTAAACCAATATTTTTAAATTTTTTCAATAAAAAATACCTATTCACTTTTTGAAAGTACAAATTATGATATGATTATTAAGGTGATAAATAATTGGTGATATAAAAAACGAATGTGATATATAATAATTTCTTTAAATATATTTTGATAGAGATGTTGAGATGCTTCAATTATTTTACAAAAGTTCTTTTCATTTTGTCATTTAGTGTGTCTACGAAAATTCTATAAAATTTTAATTTGTATTTTAGAAAAAATATATATTATTGTATTTAAACTACATTTTTTACACATTTTTCCACGGGCATCCACATTGTACTCGTTGCTTATTATTTCACATAAACTCAACAACATTGCATTAAAAATCAATAAATTTTGGCAAATAAAATATTTATATAAATAATAATAATTTAATAGTAACAAAATAATGAAATTACGCGCTCACCCAATATGTGATTTTACAAAGGAGATAAATAGATCATTGCATCGTATTAATGTAATAGTTTCTTAATGTAAAAAAGAATAAAATATTGTGGTAATAGCATTTTAAATTCGAATTATGAGCCAACAACAAATGTTAACTGTCATTTGCTAATTCCCTGTATAAGGAAATATAATAACTATATTCCCATGTTTGTCCCGAAACGAGTTAGACTGAGTGTATGGGGGGGGATACAC
>JAPKLX010000047.1:1572869-1623693 GCA_026898415.1 Leonotis leonurus
GGGAGGTATTGGAATCTGAATCAAAACACTTAAAATATTTCCCAACATCCCATAACAAATTTGGTAAAATTCAATAATTTCAAGATCTGAGGGTCAAAGTTGGTCAGATTACTTCAATTGCTTTATTTGTGTGTGAAAGATATGTGTAGATATTGATTGAACCGATGGGATTAGGGTCGGTCATGATAAAAAGGAGGTCCGTACGGAACAATAAAAGTGAATCTTAAATAAAAATCAAATTAAAAAAATACAACATCAAGAATTGAGCACACGCTAATTACAAGTTGAACTATAAATGAATTTTCATTTAAAATATTTTTCATACTCCTACAATAATGAAAATTATTTAAATTCAATTCAATTAATTTTAATTATTAATTTTTAAGATTAATTATAGATTGATTGAAAACTTAAATTATTTATTATTTTTTCACATAATTTATTTCTTATATAAATCTAACCTGTATATAGATTATTAATTGTTACTATAGACATACCGTACAACAATATTAAAATGAATATGCAAACAGAAAGGGAAAAAAAAGACATGCATGCAATAAAGGTAGCAAGTAATATGTCCATGAAAGATGATTTTGATATTTCCAAACAATTTCCCAAATGAGTACAATTATAACTAAATACAAATCGACACCAAAACAGAGCCACAACAATGATGGGTTGTCCCTATCATTATTAAAATAAATATTGAGGAAATGACGATTTACGATTTCGAATATTTAGGATTGAGATTAAATCAACAGAAAAGACTACAGATTACGATTCGAATATTTAGAATTGGGATTAAATCATCAGAAAAGACTACAAATTACGGTTCAATTTCGATAGTTTCGAATTTTTTTTAATACCTCAAAAATACACTGATATTCTAAATTTAACAACCAATTTATACTTAAAAATGTCAAATGTTAAATTTCCAAATATAATTTAGAAGATGTTAAATAATACAGCTAAATATATGGATCTAAAAGGATGATTTTTGGTGAAACATCACGCAAAGGTTTAAACACTTCGGAAACAAATAAACATGAAAATAAAATAATGTGGTGCACATGTATGCATGGTTAGGGTGAGTAAAAATCCAACCAACCAAAAACCATTTAAAATTTGATCGGTTTGAATCGATTTTAATGTTTATACGGATTTGATTCGGTTTTATTTTTTTTAAATTGAATTTTGTAGGGCTTGAATTTTTTTTGTAAAAGAGTTCAGTTTAAATCGAACAGGCTATATATTTATAAATTATAATAAACAAAATATTTTATTAATATGGACTATAATATGTAACTGTTGTATGCAATATTGAGCATTTTTTTATTAAAATAATATGAATATCAATTTTATTGCAAGTTATAATATATTTATTATTAAAAAAATATGTGTTAGGATTTCGGACAGTCGGAATTGAACCGAAACTAAATTTTAAAATTCAATTTGGCTCAATTTTATTTTGTATTATTTGTGGTTGGATTAATTTTAATTTATTTAGATGAGATTTGATTTATTTAATTTTACGATTTTGGTTCGATTTTTTTTCGAATCGAAGCATTACCCATCCATAGACAGGGTGGTATATGTATGGAAGTGCCAACAAACATAAATATATAATAAATTTTGATGTGTTAATTTAGTAAAGGCAAACCATGGAACACTGCACATGGGCAGAGGGGATATTCCTTGAAGAAGAAAAAGAAGAAGGTAAACCATGGAATATTGGAATATTTCTTGATTCTGCCAATATTTGCTTTCTATTTTTCATAACAAAATATTTTTTAAATGGTAAAAATTAAAACTAAACAATTTGATAAGTGTGTACATTAAAAATACCCAAAAGTAAATATTGTTACATGTATAAAATAGTCACTTTTTTAAAGTGGACAAGTTTTTTACCAAATCAAACTTACTTTATTACGTGGGATCCACTTGTTTTGAATGGTGGTAGTGAATGCCTTGGAAATTCCCAAGACAAATCCAACGTTCACCACCACCGCTCCTTCCCCTCTCATTCACCACCAGAAATAGTACTAACTCAGTCATCATTGACGACCGCTCGTTAAACATGAGAATAGGGTATCCACCGCTGACCTTTATATCAGCGGTGGATGCATATTTTGTAGGCGGTTTATGCATGATTTCTATTGAAAGTATTGTGTTCTATCTATATCTAGTACAACCGCCGGTCTATGGTGCAAAATGAGCATCCACCGCTGGTTATGAGACCAGCGGTGGATGCTATTTTGTGAGTGATTGTCAATTTCTACCAAATTAAATTCAGATTAATGTGTAAATATCTGATTATGTAGTAAAAATAATTTCAAATGGATGAGCTCGAACTTAAAATCGAAAAATGACTTAGGGGGTGTTTGGCTAAGCTTATAAGCTCCTTAAAATAGCTTATAAGCTCCTTAAGAGTGTTTGGCTAATTAAGCTCTTTGAGAGCTTATAAGTCGTAAAAATAAGCTCTTTGAGCTTATAAGTTATTCAAAAAATAAGTAGCTCCACCACAACTTATTTTCTCAACTTATAAGCTCTTGCAAGAGCTTATAATCTCCAAGAGCTTATAAGTTCTTTAAAATAAGCTTAGTCAAACACCCTCTTACTATATTTGATAGATATTTTGAATTAGTTGGTCGAGAGATAATTTGACTTTTGTGTCAAAACATAATAATTGATGCATTAATAATATAACAACATACTTTTTAGAAAATCAATGCATGAGTAATTTTGACATGTAACTTAACTTTTTAATATTTTATGCATGTACCATTTTAAAAATGAGTAGTTTTATCCATTATCACTTCATATTAAGTTGAAATAGGACGTGTCAAAAGACTCAACAACTATTGTGACATAAGGAAACGTGAGCATTGATTTTAAGTAGTTTTATCCATTATCACTTCATATTAAGTAGTTTTATCATTTATCACTTCATATATTAGCTCCCATATACTTTTTATATTTACTATTTTTGTTATTGTTTTTTATTTTTCAGTTTTATTTATAAGGAAACGTAGGACTAATAAACAATAATTAATAATTCCCATTTAAGAGCCCATCATTATATAATTTTGATAAGTTAAGCTATTAGTCTACAATACATGACATTTTAAGTGTGGACTCGGCTATTGAACTTGCTCTGTAGCGGCAAAATTATGGTTGACCTAACTCAATTATAGTTAAAATTACATATTATATATCTTCTGTTTCGTGCTCTGCCTTTCTTGATATAACTTTTCATTCCACTAGATTTTCAACACAACAACGATCAGTGGCGGATCTAGAAAAATTTGTTGGTGATAGCTGAATTTCAATGTATTAAATTAAAAATATTTTTTTTATTCAAATTAATAGTGGGGAGTTTTATATAATTATTCATTAAAATGAAGAATTTTATGAATGTATACGTATATATTTTTTGTAATATTTAGTAGGGGTAACGCCCCGGGCTCTTCTTTGATATGCCCCTCACAACAACTGCATGAGCTTTTTTTTTTAATTATGCGGCATTTTGTCAATTACAAGGTTGATATTTGATTGATTTTGATATTTTGCACTTATGATTTCTTTGATACTAATAACTAATTTGAGGTTTTTTAATTATTATAATTATTTGTGTCTTTTGATTTTTTTTGTTTGTTTTATGATATTTTGTATATAATTTTATGTGAAATATTATATTTGGTAAAATTGTATGACTTTATTATTTGCATATCATTTTGTTTCAAAACTTAAGCCCGACAACAGTCAACATAAAAAATGTCGAAAAAAATGTATTTTGAAACCTTGATATAAACTTTGGTATAAGTTACATATAAAAACGCACATAACACGTTGATAATATAACAATTCAACGTAATAAAAACGGCCCAAGAAACTAAATCAAGGAAGTGGACAAGTACCATACGCACTTTGAAGTCAAATTCAAAGCATTTTTTGATTGACTATATTTATACGTGTTTTAAAGTACAATATACACCAATTTAACATGCTTGTGATTAATATAATAATACCACATAAATATATGTTGGGAAGTAGACTCCAGCACCTTTCGGAGGGGGGTCCTCCGTGTATCGTACCCGAGAGAACTTATGGGAGTGCGGCCTGCCTCAGTCGAAAAGGGCCTGCACTACCATTGTTGACAAGAGGTTAAATGAATTGATTAGTACTACTCATACCAACATGGGAAGTGTCTTAGGTCAGCCTGTCAGTGAGGACAAAGCAGCCTGGGAAATAAAGTGTTGGTGTGTGGGGCCAGTACGTCAATTCTGATGGGCGCTCCCGATCCAACAATATATGAATTTATTATTATTATTTTAATTATTTTTATATAAAATACATACTCCCTCCGTCCCCCAAAGTGTTTAACGAATTTCCTTTTCGAGCCGTCCCCCAAAGTGTTTAACACTTGAAAATTTATATTTTGGGACATAGTTTTTTTCCCTTTTACCCTCTAAAGTTGTATTATTTTCAAAATTGCCATCTGTGGGACACAATCTCCACTCACAACACACCTTTCTAACTACACTTATTACACTTCTTATACATCATACACTAAATCAACAATTTTTCTTAAAACCCGTGCAAGTCAAAGTGTTACACACTTTGGGAGACTGAGGAAGTAGTTAATAATCTTAATTAAAAAATAAAAATTAATAAATTTTGATCGATAATTTATTATTTAGCTATATAATATGTCATACCATTTACGGTTTTATTGCTATTATTCTCAGAACTGACTTTACCAAGTCCAGTCTATTAGAAATGTTGGTGATTGGCCCATTTGGACATTTATTAAGCCACACTAAATCTCCCACTAAGTCTACTTTTGTTTTCAAACTGGAATCAAATTTATTAAACTTAAAGCCTATTTATACAAATATCACTTCCATTAGTCTAGTTTAATTAATTATTTGTTATTTTTTTTGGAATTTTAGTTTTAATTTTGCTTAAAAAAGAAACAGCACATAAATCTCAATTTAACTAAACATATATGAAATTGAACATAAAATCAGCCACAATTATTAACGAAAATGCTCATCCGTCTGCTGTGGGCAAATTAATACTTTTGTGAACGATTTGACATGCCCCGTAAACAAATATGAATTTGTAATAAAATATAAAATCGAAATAAGCAATTTCAAAAACTATAATCATATAGGAGACAAAGATTTCTCATTATATTTTTAATTTGTACTACAATTTTGATTTACGTTTGGACTCGTAAATTAATGTAAAATTATCGAGATATTAGATATTTATAATAAAACCGACACTTCAAAAACTCACAGTTTTGGAATCAGAACTGTGACGACTACAATTTGATCACTATAAACTATAAAGGGATACTAAAACGGCAAACCGATAGTGTAATTACGATTTTAACCTGAATCGTAACCATAAGTGAGAATAATTATTAAAAACTTTCCAAAGATTTGCAGCTATCAACCAAACACGGCCTTAGCCGATACTACGTCGTTTGATCCTTCGTTCCATTTCTGCGCAGAGGCGGGAATTTTTCACTCTGAAAACCAACACGCAGAGCACGAGTCATCTTTCTCTCTCTAAATAGCAAAAAGTGCACACAGTCCACACACAATTGCGCACTGCAAATGGCGGAGGCGCGTAGGAAGCAGCTTGATGCCAAGCAAGTACTAAAGCAAATTGGCGAGCAACTCGTCGCCTGCGAAACTTCCCCAGACGAGACCGTTATCATCAAACTACTCAAGGTAAAAGAGAAATAAGCATCACTACTACGACTACGAGTATGTATGCTTCTCGTATATTGCACGATCTTTCATTTCCCATGTCTATACAGATACTATGTCACTGCATTTCCAACTTCATTTGCTGGTTTTACCCCTTCTCCCATTTGTATGTTTTGTTAATTTTGCATTTAAATATATTTAAACAGAGAATGAAGAAAAGGGTAAGAGTTGGGTTACTATTTTTTTTGTCTTTTGTATTTTTTTGGGGTTAAATTTCGAGCATGTTGGTCTTACTCTCAATGGAATTTTGAAGGTAATGCGAATCTCTTTAATTGAAGCCTGAGTGCACACTGCACAGGTTGGGGAAATTGCTTTATGTGCTCATGATTCTTTATGGGCTTTTGTTGTTGGTGCGCGTGTAGTTTCTATGCTGGTTTAGTGGTTTTAATGATCTTCATTCATATGCAGTTAGATATCCGTGTTTTTTTCTTCTTATGTGAACACAGATTTGCCATTTCCAGTAATATTTTCTAGGTGGGTCTATTTTTATTTTTTAGTAGTATTGTTTATGTAGATTACACTATGGCTGGCGGAGCCAGGCCCCCGGAGGTAAGGGAGCAAAAAATTTAGAACAATCTATTTTATATTAATATTTACTTTACCCCTACTTCTTAAAATTTTTGGTGGGGTAAAAATTATTACAAATGTATAAGTTTGGCATATTTATGTTGCCAATTAGCATTTTCGTACCAATGGTGTTTGACTTTCATCTTCTGTGGACCAGTTGCTTAACAAGGTCGACTGAAATCCTAGATTAGCTATACTTTGATGTGAGATTTTCTTCACTTTGCTTGAGTGTTCAGGATAACATGTTACTTTTTATGCAGAAAGCAGCAAGTGCATTCATGGAGTTAAAGCAGTTGGATTCAGCAACACAAATAGGTTGTCCGCCCAGTAATTCTAGAACGAGGCAAGGCGTACTTAACCAAAGAGACAGAGATGCTAGAGTTCTCGAACCAGATCCTGTTTTTAGCCATGCGGTTTCCTCGGTAATATGGTAGTTTGTACCTTTCTGCATGATGAATACCATCAGCTGTATGACCTCAAAAGAGATGTTTTTTTGGCTTCGTCTTTTTACAGAAGATTTTTAGATCTCTTTTACGCATGTTTGAGGAGCTCCATGACACCTCCAACAAATATTTCCTGGTGCGGGCTAAAATATTGGAGACAGTCGATAAAATGCAATTTTGTTTGGTAATGCTTGATACTGGATGTGAAGATTTGGTTCTCAAAATGTTCAAAAGCTTCTTCAATGTTGTAAGGTTTGGTTCCCTCCTCCTGGCTCAGGCATTTTTCAATGTGTTCATATATGTTGCTGTTATGCATATTTTCTTCCATTTATATTCTTATCTGATTCCTGCAACTAACAGTCTCAAGATAAATCAAATCAAAACTATAAATTTATTGTATATTGTCTGACGTACGATGTATGATTTTCTATTACTTAGCGTCCCGTTAAGGAGTTATATAGGTAGTATGTAAATTACAGCATCATTAATAAGTTCAGTTCAGTCTTTAAAGGATTTCTTTTTTACTTTGTGGTATCTGTTTCGAGTTTGTTTTTAATTGGACTCATCTGAACATTTTTGAAAATGTTTCTTAACCAAAAAAGAAAAGAAAAGGAATTAACATTCTAGAATAATGCAGATGATTATTTTACATTGTCCATACAAGTTGTCTTAAGTTGTGAAGCACATTGTAGATAGAATCATAGAAAATAATTTCACTCATCGTTGATGTTACTTTTTATATTGAGGCGAGGGTGTCACTTTCAGTCATTCACTATATAAACCAGAAACTACTAAATCTTGCACCCATCTTGAAGCAACTATATTTCCAACATAAAAGAAGACGCCAACATGGAGCATATAAACTGCAATATGCTTGTTAAGCTGTGGATCTCCCCAAATTCTGTCAGCATTTTTTACAATGCCTCAGATATCTGCTTCAGACATAAGCATGGAACAGGATCGTCTTCAGGTTGTGATCATTCTTATGATTAAGTGTGAAGCCAAAATGACTACTGACCTTTACCAGCTACCAATAGAACTTAATAATGGTTACTGCTGCTAATAACATGCCTTGGTCATAATACTCCAAAGAATATTAAACCAGGATACACTAAATTTATGTAACTATAGCAGGAGAATGATACTATTAGATTCTAACATCTCTATGTCTAATGCTTTCATTCATAATCCAACAAATTGTTTACTCTTTTTTGTTAAATACCCCATTTCTGGACTTTTATAAAGAATATTTTCCGTACTATCACATCATCACATGAGATAACCCTTTTGAAGATTGACATCCGGGCAGCATGGTCTATCACTCTTAAGATAATGTCACTTGTTGAAGGGCCATCATGCATTTATCTTGAGATGCCTGGATTTTTTTTTCTTACCTCTGTGACTTTGTCTATAAAAAGCTAAAATATTTTCTGCTGCATTGTTATTTATCTCGTAGGGAGGATCACCCTCAAAGTTTTATTTATTCAATCACATCAATTATAAGAAGGATCTTGGTGGAGAATGTGGAGACAGGTCCTGATCCTCTTGGAAGGAATACAGCTCAGCTGCTAGATTTGATTTTACGAAATATTATTAAGGAGAAGAAGGTAATCTTTAGAATTTTCAGATTCCACGTATTTCGAGCACAAGTTTTTCAAAAGTAATTATCTGTACTACTAGCTGATATTCTATAGGGCTATTGTTTATCGCACTATGGTTCTGTACAATTCCTTTTGCAATGTCAATTTTTTTAACATTATGTTTTTCTCTATGCTCTTATGCTCCTTAGGGTACATCATCTGCTTCCTATCGGCTAGCTGCTTCTGTTATACAAAATTGTAATGAAAAGTTAAAGAGTTCTATATGCCAGTTCTTGACGTCATGCATATTGGATAGAGATGCAGTCAGGAGTCCAATCAAAGAATTTTACCATGAAATTATACTTGAAATCTACCAAGTTGCTCCTAAGTTCCTTCTATCTGTCATACCTCATCTGACCCATGAATTACGGGTTTGTAATCCTCTCACCACTCATTCTATCTCAAAAGTGCCGTACCATTATATATGATGAAGTTTGCAATTTGGTGATATATATCCCCTAAAAAGATGGCAAGCTTGAACATTGGTCCTGATGTTGCATTTTTCTTGTAGACTCAATGTTTTTATCTTTCCTGCCATGACATCTGTTTTTATCTATTAGTTTTTGTTTCCTCATAATTTTTTCTTGGATCAATGTAACTTGCAGACTGATCAGGTTGATGTCCGGATTAAAGTTCTTAATCTAATAAAAAAGCTCCTGCTGCTGCAAGGGAAAAGTGTCGCACATGAATATCCATGTATCCTAACAGAGTTGCTGAATAGATTCTCAGACAAGGCTGCAGAAGTGAGGCTTATTGCTCTTTCTTCTTCTAAACCGCTGTACATGAGTACTCTATATGGGAAAAATTCACATGAGGCACTCTTCAGTAAGCTTTCACAAAAACCAATTGTTATCGTTTGCATGCCCTACATTTCCACACTCTAATCTTCACCCTTTTCATTGAATTTCAAAGCTGCCATTGGTGGCCGGTTATTAGATCATGATGACAAAGTGAGATCAGAAGCGGTAAACGTGGTGTGTGAACTAGCTAAGACTAACTCGAATCACATATCCTCAGATTTAATAATTCAAGCTGCTGAAAGACTTCGTGACAAGAAGGTTTCTTTTTCTTCAAAGGATATTTGGCTTGAAGCTTTTATTCCCTCTTCCCGTTTTCTTATTTTTTACTTCATCTTAACAAGGTCTTGGTCAGAAGGAAAGCCCTTGAAAAGTTGGTAGAACTATACCGGGAATACTGCTCAAGGCTTGCTGCACGCATCATCTCCTTCAATGAAATAATTGAAGAAATTCCTTGCAAATTTTTGATGCTTTGTTATGAGAAAGACTGCCAGGAGTTCAGGTATCCTGCCTATCCATATGAAATAAGTTAAATTCAATCATTCCCCTTAGATGGAAATAGTAAGTTTTTTTTATTAAATTTCAGGCCTCAAAGCATGGAGCTTGTGCTAGTGGATTTGTTTCCTGCTTGTCTGTCAACTGAGGAAAGGACAAATCATTGGATATCTATATTCTCACACTTCAAGCCTTCTCATCTCAGGGCACTGAAAACTATTCTATCACAAAAACGGAGGTGTCATATTAAAAATCCATTCTTTTCTTTTGCTTCTAGTTTTCATCTATATGTTCTAAAGCCATTCTTTTTTTTTTCAGATTAAGGGACGGGCTGAAGCATTACATGGACTTATGCAGAAGAACAGAGGTATAACATTTCAATTCAGATAAACCATTGATTCTATCATGATCATGATCACCACACACAATTCCACATATTGCGCTCCTTTCAAATGACACATATTGTTCCACATCCTTCCAATGATCTACAGTTGGGGAGGACATATATTGACTTACCAGACTAACCAGAAAAATAACGTGAGGATGTGTCACCCTCAAATAGTTCAACTTGCCAACTAATCTCCTATATCTGTCAGGATTATCAAATGGTACACAGTCTTTTGTAAGCTGCAAATTAGGAATAATTGGAGTACTACATGGTCTAGCATCCATGTTTCTAGTTCTAGATAGCAAGTCCAGTACATACTTCTTTTGAGAGAAGAAAATCCCTTTCTTACTTCCCATCACTTCAACACCATAGAAACACTTGAGTTTCACCCAGATATCTGGTATTAAATCCATTAGGAAGAATAAATTTTAGAGATTTAATCCCTCCAAAATGACTACTACAATCACAATGTCATCCATGTATATATATAATCAATAAAATAATACCACTATTTGATTGATTGAACAAAACAAAATCATCAGATAAGCATTGTTTCAAGCCAAATGCATCAGCATCACACAAAAACATAGGAAACCATGCACGAAGGCTTTGCACCAAACCATACAATGACTTACGGAGATGACACACTATGTGACTCCCCAAGAGCAACAAAACCGAGTAGTTGCTCTATGTAGATAATGTCAGTGAGAATCATGGAGAAAAACATTCTTCACATTCAACTAATATAAAAGCCAAATGATGACTCACCTCCAAGGAAATCAAAAGGCAAATAAAGGTAAGTTTGGCAACTAGAGAGAACTTCTCAAAATAATTAACACCATAAGCCCAAGCATTTCCTCTGGCAACAAGACAAACTTTCAAGCAAGCAACAAAACCATCAGGATTCACCTTAATTGTAAATATCCATTTCCAACCAATGGAGCATTTATAGCCGAAAGATCAACCAACTCCCAAGTCGTGTTAACACCCAAAATGTTGAATGCTTGAATCATCCTTGCCAACCAAAGTAGGCCAAAGCTTCAAGAACATTATTAGGAACAAACTAAGTGTCAAAATGAATGCTTTAGAAGGAGACAAATGATTGTATGACACAAAAGAGGAAATAGGATAAATGCGTGCAAATTTACCTTCTCGAAGGGCAATAGGAAGATCATCACTCGGTGGAGGATCATATGATGAAGCTATTGGATTATCAAGCCTTGAATCGGACGTATTAGGGACCAACTTCTCATTAGTAGTAGCAGGATCACAATCAAGAGTAGGAAGACAACAAGTAAACTGGTGTATGACAAGAGGACCAAGCATATCAGCTGTGGATGGTGACTTGAGTGATAATGTAATTGTATATTGTATAAATCTAGAAATCAGAATCCTCCCTCTCAGGTGGAGAAGAAGAGGCCGGAGTAAATGGTGTATGTTCTTAGAGAGCTACATCAACAAGCACAAAATATTTGTTGAGATTGGGCAGAATCACGATACCCTTTCTACACTCGGGAATATCCTAAGAAAATGCACTCAACATACTTGGATTCAAGTTTAGTAACTTGAGGTCGAACTTCATGAACAAAACAAGTGATACCAAATATATTAGGCGCAATAGGGTATAGTTACCTAGACAGGAAAAATACATGAAAGATGATAAACCAGAAATGACATGGGATGACCTACGGTTGATGAGATCATGAGAGAACAAGCAGTAGACACAACATCAGCCCAAAAATATAAATAATTTACTGGCCCTGCTTACATATTCTAGATATTTTTTCAGAGGTAACATCAATAATAGTGGTTATGTAGCTTGTGTAATAAATTTTCTTGTACTATAGCATCTTAAGATGAATTGTTTTCATTAAATTTTCCGTATTCCCCAAATAGGTCAGGAAAGCTGTTACCACTCTATTTCTTATTGCATGATTCGTTGAAATTGATTTACTGAGAACGTATTTTTGGAAAGGATTGCTGGTTGTTACTAGGTAATAGTTAATTAGTTATGACCATTTACAACATTTGCTGCATATACATACATGCATGTATGTATATTTCGTAAGCTATATTGTAACAGATGTTGCCTTGCAGGATACCGGTCACATAGAAACTGAAAGAGAAACAGAGGCACTGGTTGTCAAAATGTCCTCATGCTTTCAGGATCCGGCCAAAGCAAAAGATTGTTTTCAGAAACTTAAAGAACTAAAAGATAATGGAGTTTTTAGTGTGTTGGAGAAGTTTCTAAAAGAAAATTCAGTTGACTCTCACACCATAAAGGTCAGCCCAAAACATTAACCACTCTTCATGGTCATGTAAAAGTTCACTAACTTGTAATTGTAGTGTCATCTTCATTTCATCCTGGCGTGTTTAGGAAGCTTCTTGATCTCATATGTTCTTTTCTATCTTATGATCTGTAATATTATATGACTGTTGATGTTATCAATCACTAGAGAATGCTTTATTAGATCAGTCTTTCCTATACACTGGTTTCAACCTTTCCTTAGATCTATCTGTAAGTCTGCATGCATAGAAAAATTCAAGCATTCTCATGGTTGGTTTTTGATAAGTTTCTCAAATGCTATGTGTTAGACTGTTAGTGTGTTACAAAGACATTTTCCCTACGATCGTACTTTCTCAAACTGAAGGATAAGCAAGAAGACCCATATCATTCTTTTTGTGCTGCTCTTTTGTCCTTGCTTGTGGGGCGAGGATTAGCTGTATTACCATGTCCTGGCAGTCCTTTATGCAAAATAAGTATAATGATATGCTGGTTTATTTCTAGCACTCTGTTGGTTATGTGTGGCTTCAAAGGGAGGGATTATGCAAGATTTTGAGGTTTACCAAGAATCGTTAGATATATAAGAAACATTCAAGGCCCTTTTTTCAGATGTAGCTGGAGATTTGATGTGTACTTTTAGCTAGAATGTTGTACCTATTTTTGGGGATAACCTCTTACATAAACTAATTCAATAAAAATATTTTCTGAAATTTCTTGTTTCCAACAACAAAAAAGGCAGGTTGGCAGAGAAATTTAAAAAATGTTGATGATTTTTGGATGATATACAGGTCTGATTCAAAATAAAAATATCTATAGTTTGGTGCTTAACTTTTCAGAAGGGATTTTGTTTATATTGTGCTCAAGTAGATGCATCTGTCCTGTGCATGGATGAGATTGTTGCATCTTTTGCTACACGTCTTTAACTATCATATTACAAATACTTAACCCGATAAACTTCCCTCTTCTCCTTTATTTTTCTGCACAGTATAAGATATCTAAGTTACTCTGAAATGCCATTTCCAGGATGTATATCTGAAAGAGCTTGGGGAACAGAAAACACTTGCTGAATTCTTTCATCTTCTTCTTAGAAAGTGTGCCTTTAATATCTTTGGCTTTGAGCACGTCCACTATATTTTAGATCGTCTATCTAGAGAAGATGAAGAAGAAAAGGACTTAAAAACTTCTCTGGTGCAGCTTCTCCTGGTAAGATTGTTGTCTATAGATTAGCCCAGTTGATGTTATTTTCTTTTCAGACTTTTCTTGCTTTAGATAGCTTTTTACTGAGGCAATTATGACATCATGTTTTATTATCTCTTTGTTTAGACAATTATTAGTGCCTTTCCCTCACTGCTTAAAGGATCAGAGACAAAGTTCCATCATTTGGTACTTGAAAGGGAGATTCCTATTAATGAACAATTGATTGAGATGTTAGCAAGAGAGGGGTGTCATATGCCTGTTAAGCTCAGGTAAAGTGTTCAAGTAAATTACTGTCTTAGCAGTTGTTTTTGGAGCATGAATTTGGAGAGAATCAATGACATTCCGTGTGGTATCTGTAGCATTTTCTTCAAAATATCTTGTGAACTGACTACTGAGATTTTTCTTGAGGATCTCGTTATGTAAAGTGCTTTTGCATCTTGGTAACTAAACTGTACTATTTCTAAAGTAAAAGTTGTACTCGGGTACAACCAGAAAATATCACAAGCATCCTGCACCATGAGAAGAATTTGTTAAGATAAATTCTTTACCCATCAGAATGCTCATCTGCATTAAAATTGATCGGGTTCATGACTACATAATTGTACATCTATATTCAGATTTCAGAGAACTTCCTGCAATATCATATATCACACATAAGCTAAAGTTATTTTGTAATTTTATTTCTTCAGTTGAATTGATTTCCTTTTCAGTGATATATACCATTCCCTGGAGAGAGTATGTTTAGAAGGAACTCGTTCACAAGCTAAACTTGCTATCTCTGCAATATCTGCATTAGCTAATGTGAATACCTCTGAGCAGTTCATTTATCCTCAACTTTGCAAGGTCAAACATCTTACCTCTGGTGCATGCTGCTAATTAGTGTTGATTGATGCTATAATTTCTGTAACTTGTAGTGCTGTATTACATGGTTCCGAATATCCTTCAATTAAAGTTTGCAATCTAGTGATGTTTTCTGTTATGGGCTTGGTTGCATTATGTTATTTTGCTAGCTAATTGAAAACTCTCCATACTCTTAGTTCCTCTTTTTTTCGGGATACTTGGGGATGGGTTATGCGTATTATATGTGATGCACTACTGATGAAGTTCAAACTGCTTCAATAATATAATAGGTTATCCTGGTTAAGTGGGGTAAGTGCTCTATTCACTTTTTAAGTTTCTAGACTCTCTTCTAGGATATTAAAGGGTTGGTATATTCTCATGAAATGGTGAGAAGTAGAGTTATTATTAAACTGGTATGAATTTCAATTTAATTCAATTTCATATGTCAGCAATGTTTTATGAAAGCTTAGGTCTGCTCTTACAATTGGGCTGAACCTTCGGCTTTGTTTCTTGTTTTTTGTTACTAGACACTAGTGGATGCTCTTCAGAGCGGACGGAATGCTCCTACCGTTTTGCAGTCCTTGGGCTGTCTGGCACAATATTCCGTTTCAACATTTGAAACCCAAGAAAAAGTCATTACAAATTATATTATTGAGAAAATATTTCAACAAAATGATGTAAGATTCCTTTATTTGGTGTCATCTGTTTTTTCTTGGACTTGTATAGAGGATTTGTGCTGACTACCTGCCCTTTTTTTTTTCTGTGATTAGACTCTTGCTTCAGAGGATATTGAGACTTCAACTTGTTGTAGAGCTTGTGAACTAAAGGTAAGCTCTATTTTTAGTTTCAACACGTGCAATATTGTTAGTTAGTGGATTAACTTCATATTGACATTGCCAGTGTAAGTGTTTCTGTATGGTATTTAGAAGTTTTAGCAAAAGTAGGGCTGCATTGGGCATAGAACTTTCAAAATTGAACATGTTACGCTCAATGCGGTGAAAAGCTTAAGGCGTAGTGAAGGCGTTTTGCCTAAATGAGGCGAGGCGTAAGCCTCAAACTTAAGATAAACAAAAATTATTAAAATACAAATATTTAAAATAGAGAAATAACAAACAAAATATCACATTTAATAGTCTTAGGAGTTTAAAACATCAAATTAAAAGCGCAAATAATTAATTTGATCTTAAATCTTAATATTGTTTTAGTTTTAATATATCAAAGTCATCACTCCCTCACTCGTACTCATCCTCCTCATTGACACTAACAACATTCTTAAAATTTTATATTTCACACATTGAGTTTTCAAAAATTGCATTGTCTAATAATCTAGTTTTGTAAAGTACGTTTATGATAGACAACGAAAAAGAAGTAATTTAAGAAAATTATGGAGTTAAATAATAAAAAATGATAAATTAAGTACCAAATAATTTAATATGGCCGTCAGCCGCTGGTACAACAGTGAGAACGGGAAGAATAGAGGTGGAGTATGTCTGAGTGAGTGTTTCCTTTTTGTTTTCTACTTGTGTTATTTTAATCTTTTAATGTTACAACTTATGATTAGAAATAAATATGGGTAGGGTTTTTAACTTTAATTAAAACGTGAGCTTTAAAATTCACAAGGCCAAAAAAATCAGCTCAAATATGAATTAATTTTTCTAATTGAGGTGGTGGCGATGAGGTGTAAGCCTCACATAAATGAGGCGCCCGCCTCAATTTAAGTCACTAAGGCTTAATGTCACGTACCAACACTCGAGGTCCTCGAAGTTCGGCGTGCGGTCCTCGACTAGTTCGCCCTGAGACTAGCTAGACAACCTTTCCACTAAGAAAGTTATAGAGTTTGAGAGAATGATGAGAACTTCTATTACTTGAATCCTTGGATAATACAAATGACTGGCCAAGAGGCCTATTTATACAAGTGGAGGAAGGTTTCTAGATCCTTCCCATCCTTATCCAAGTGGAAGGTTTCTAGATCCTTCCCATCTTTATCCATGTGGAAGGCTTTTAGATCATTCCCATCCTTATCCATAAACTACTAGGTTCTAAGATCATCTAGCCAACTAGAGAATTCTATCAAATTCTAGTATTATCTACAAGGTACTACATAGCTCTAGATTGTTCTATAGCCTTGCCGAGTCGGGGCAAGACGA
This sequence comes from Leonotis leonurus, assembly GCA_026898415.1. NCBI lineage: Eukaryota > Viridiplantae > Streptophyta > Magnoliopsida > Lamiales > Lamiaceae > Leonotis > Leonotis leonurus. The sequence goes on from JAPKLX010000047.1 coordinate 1,589,451, forward strand.
AAGGGCGGGACGTCACATTCTCCCCCACCTAAATTGAGGCCATCTTCGGCACGACTTGCTTGATGTTCCTTGATCTGGTCTATCGTGTCTTCGTATGCACCATTTGAGGAAGTCGCTCCTCTTTGGCACGAACAACCGACCTCCTTTGGTGGAGAGCAACCTGTCTCGTATCCGCCGACTCTTGCTCTCCTTATTCTCCACGATGCGTCGCGCAACCATGCCTTTATCCAAGCCTTCTTGTGTCATTCTCTTGATGTCGGTCTCGATTTGACTAACCGCAAAAAACTTCACTTTTCCACTTTGGACTTCGCCTATATGATCTTTCACCCTCGACATGTAGTCGTCCTCTGCCTTCTTGAACTCTTGATTCTCGTCCGAGTCATCCGTTGGCTGCTCGTGCTCTTTTGTGTGGTCCGGTAGATTGCTCCGTCAGCGTGGCCTTGAGTCACTCGAAGACCACTTCATGACGTTGAGGCCTCCCCTTGAATTGCATGGCTGATAGGGCCCCCGATATCTTGACCCCTCTCTCCGCCGTAATGGTACTCGTCTTCTCCCCATCATAAATTATTAGAGAATTCGAGTATGGAACAATGAGTGCTCGTACCTTGTTGAACCATTGCAACCCGAGCACAATATCATAGTCGTCCATGGGTACCACCATGAAGGAGACCGCTCCACGCCAATCACCAATCCGTACCCGCACGTCTCTTGCCTCCTCGACCACTAGTTTGACTATAGTGTTCTCGGACTTGACCGATCCTTTGGTTGGGACCACCATCACTCCCAACGCCTTGGCCACGCGGCCCACACATTCACGCATAAAGTTGTGTGTAGCACCCGTATCCACCAAAGCCTTAACCTTCAACTCCCCGATCAAGGCTTCTACGTACATCGAACCCTTCTTCGGCTCCTTTGTTGGCTCCCCTCGAACCTTTACCGCACTTAGTAGTCGCAAGGATCCCACAGTTGGATTATCCACATCTGAGCCCGACTCCTCCGACTTTTGGACTACGGCCACCTTCGTCCCTCGAAACGGATATTGGAACTTCAAATGGTTAGTGACACTACATATATAGCACGCTTTAGGCTTACCCGACTCGTCCGCTTGTTTCCCCGAGCCTTGGCCTATTGTTCCTGTCTTAGGTGGATCATCTCTCCCACTTTTTTCCTCGTCATCCTCTGCATGGAACTTGTGCTTCGTGATCTTCAAATCCACCAATCATTCGGCCACCGCGATAGCTTCCGACACGTTCCGAGCATTTGTTTGTTGCACCTCAAGCATCGCCCATGGCTTGAGTCCATCGAACAATGCCTCTTGGTCCGTAATACTTGGTAACTCGAACATGATTTCTTGGAACTCCCTCACGTACTCCTTGATCGTCGTCGAGTGCGTGAGTTGCTTGAGCCTCAATCGAGCCACGAACTCCACGTCTCCGGGTAGAATTGTCTCTTGAATTCGTCCCATGTTGTCATCCGACACGTGCATCGTTCTAACTCCATCTCCTTCCGTCTCCACCATAGTAATGCCACATCTACTAGGTAAGATGGGGCCACTTGTAGCTTTGTGTCATCGTCTCTTATGTTGGCGGCCCCAAAGTATCGCTCCATGCTCCATAAGAAGTCGTCCACCTCTCGAGCATTTCTCGATTCTTTGAAAGCTTCCGGTTTTGGGATGTTGATCCGGTGAGGTGCCGCACCTCCCCTATCCTTGTTAGCCACGGCCCGCTCGAATATGGCCGTCCTTCCCTCCATGGTCTCCTACCTAGCCATGATGCCCGCAAGCGCTGAACTTACTTCTTCTCGAACCATCGCACGTAACTCCTCTTGCATGTTCTGGTTCATCTCGTTAAGCGTCCCTAATAGTCGATTCTCAAACTCCTCATTCGTTTCCTCAATCGCCTTGACCGTCTCGACCACCTCCTCGAGGAATCCACTATGCTCGTCCATGATCCCCTCGACCTGAGCCACTCGTGTCTCCATGGCAGAACCTTCATCGACGGACTATCTACAAGGTACTATATAGTACTAGATCCTTCCCATCTTTATTCATGTGGAAGGTTTCTAGATCCTTTTCATCTTTATCCATGTGGAAGACTTCTAGATTCTTCCCATTCTTATCCATTAACTACTAGGTTCTAAGATCTTCTAGCCAACTAGAGAATTCTATCAAATTCTAGTACTCTCTACAAGTTACTACATAGTTCTAGATTGTTCTAATGTAGTCTTGCCTAGTCGGAACATGATGAAAGGGCGGGACGTCACATTAAGCCTTGAGGCTTTTTCCTACCAAGGCGTTTTAAGACGAGCCTCAAGGCGTAAGCCTCAAACAATTTCACAACAGAGGTTACACTTTCGATATAGGGTGCAATATATTATAATAGTTTGGGCAATACGGCAATATGCTCTTCAGCTCTTGTATCTGCAAATGAGCAGCATGCTAGCAACTTGATGTTCAAATTTCAATATGTTTCCACATTGAGAATATTAGTATTTATGGAAATATAGGTATCTTACTTTTACAAAAATATGGATGGAAATTATAATATAATGTTAACTAAAATTTGGAAGAAAAAAATTCTCTAATTTCCCGATATGTTCCAGCCTTTATATATATAATATATATATTTATCCAATACTTTGGTGGGTTTGTTGTTTTTTTAATTCATACTATGAACTAATCAATATTTTATATATTGTTACTGTCTCTATTTACTAAACATTTTATTGAAATTACAATGGAACTCCGATTATCAATTTCTGTGACCCCCCAAAAGATGGACAAATCAAGGATCTTTCCTGATACTTTTATACTAGGCTTGTCAATGGGTGGGTAAAACCCGGACCGGAACCGTTAAATTAGATACGGTTCTAGAACCGGAACCGGACCGTTGAATATCAGATCCGGACCCGGACCCGGACCGTTAATTAAAATATTAATGGTTCCGGTCTGGGAGAATACCCATGGGTATTATTGGGTATGGGTTACCCATGGGTCTCCCTATGTTTTATTTATATAATTATTTTAGTCATCAATTCGTTAAAACGAATCCGGATTATAAATAAATTAATTAAATATAAAATATTTAATGATGAAACTTCACTCTTATTTTATTTAATCATTATTAAAAAATCACTTAAATACCATAATTATTTTACGACTTATATGCGTTTATTGTTTCGATACATTTATTATTGAATTAGGACGTATAGAGTGTCCGTCTACAATTAAGGATGTAACACGAGATATTATAAAATATTATTTTTTTTAAGATAAAAAAAATTGAAGAAAAAAAATGAAAAAAAAATTGGAAAAAAAATGATCGGGCCAGACCGGACTAGAACCGGAACCGTACCTTACGGGTCGGGTCGGGTCTGGACCGATCATGAGCGGGTTTGTACGGGTCTAGAACCGGAACCGGAACCATAATTTTAAAATGAGCGGGTTTTGACCGGTTCCGGTTCCGGTCCGGGTAAAACCCACCCATTGACAAGCCTATTTTATACGTATAAGCTTTATCAAATTATGAGTTAATATTGCTTCTTTTGCAACACATTTATGCATCTGATCTCTATTCTGATTTAACTCAACTAAGATTCTCTTTAGATTGAACTAATGTTCTTCTGCAGGTTTATGGGCTCAAAACAATTGTGAGGAGCTTTCTACCACATAAAAATGCATGTCTTGGTCGTTCATGCAGTTTTTTGCTTGAGATTATCCAGCAGATGCTACAAATTCATCAGTTGTCTGTTGGCTGCATACAATGGTGAGGGTGTCAGAAACTAAAAATTTGAAGATATTAACCTCCATTTACTTGTCAAAGTGAATATGACCTCAATTAACAACCACTGATTTAATCCTTCTAGGTTCATGCCAAACTACTAGATAGATCAGTTGAAGATTTAAGAAAGAGATTCATTTTTCTCTAGTCTCTTTTATACCCTTGAGCCTGGCTGGATCCCATTCATATCCCCTTTGCCCTTTTAGATTACCATCCTCTGCCAAAAGATATGCAATAAATTTGTGCATGCTTCAGTGTTCTTAATAAGTCAACAAGAATTTGAACTGTTGCAAAAGAATCGCCACCATATTTTTCTTGAATAAGCTACAATGAGATATCTTTATTGCATTCTGTCATATTGTTGGTCTTCTACTCATAGTATAGTATCTTCAGGCTTCAGCTTCATTATGCTTAATGATGCAGTGCAAGGTTCAACTCCTCTATCAGGCTTTGGTTGATTTTGTCAGGATGCTTATTTCACTAGGCTTCTTTTAACACTGTAATTACTATATTTTATCTTTTGCATGTTTGGCTTTAATTATCACGCTAACCATTTATTTTTAAGTGACCTTGTGCCTTGACACAATTATGTGAATATTTATGAGTCATTAATGTGGCCTTTCTAATCTTGCCCTATGTCTTATCTTCACTTCGCAATTTTCAGTCGACGAGATGAGGTCTTCATCCAATTAGCTGCAGCCAAGTCTGTTCTTCGGCTTTCAAGGAAATGGGATTTGCATATTTCTCCAGAAATATTTCGCTTAACAATATTAGTGGCTAAGGTCAGTGGAACTTTCTATGAACACATACACCTTAAATGATGATCATAAATGTGAAATCAGGATTGAGGTCACTGTCTCTGTAATGTTTGTTCAAATAGTCTGCTATTGGCAAAGTGAATCATCATTTAAGAAACTTAGCTTTCAACGGTTCAAGCAATGTCGTGCTTCTCAATTGCTAAATTGCATTCCTTGTGAATCTTCAACATGCTTGATCATACAATAGAGGAAGACAACATACTGAGATAGCAGGTTTCTCTTACTATATCATGATTATCATCCTTGATCATACTGAACAGTCCCATGCATATAAAATAGTTCATGAAGAAGCTGTAAAGTTTCATCCTCCTTTAAGCACTTATACAAGTGTGTCTCTCATAAAACTTCTCCCAGTTAGTTTAGAATGCTATGCAGAAATGCCCTTTAATTACAAATTTCCAGGTGACTGTTCAATTTCTAATGAATATCTTCTCACTCTATATGTGCCAGAAAATACAAAAGTAAATACTCTTATACTGCCTTTGTGTCAGTGGTTACCTATTCCCGTGTAACCAATATATCTGTCAATTACATTATAGAACCAAACTTGCCCTCTTTCATCTTCTTTCTGATCTTTGTCCTCATCCCGCTGTCTAGGTCTAAAGTAACTTGGTTAATAACTCAAAAGTAATTGCAGAACATTCTTGGTAGGGTTGTATTGTATACTGAATGTTGATCTCTTAGCATTCTTGGCTGCACTCTAATAATCTGTACTGGAGTTGCAGAATGATAGCTGCTTAGGGTCTGTTATGTGATTTCTAAGCACATTCTCCTTTTTGAGAAATGCATTTTCTAATAATACGATAGCATTACCAACACAATACATATAGGGGACATTTGGTTTGGAGGATAGGATAAATAAGATTGATAGGATAATCACCTTTAAATCCCTCCCCTCCTATCCATAATCTCTCATTTATAATCCCTCCTTAAGAATATAACCACTTCTTATGCCCTTCTTAATCACTCGAGGGCATAAGAAGTGGAGGAATTCTCAAGGAGACATAAAAAAGAGGGGAATATGGATACGAGGGGAGATATTTAAATGGTGTAATTTTCTTATCCCTTGATAAATTAATCTTTAAAACGTAAGTTAACAACTCCATAGGAGACAAGATCTCCATCCAATAACAGAAAAGCTTTATTCTGAAACATTAAGCTTCAATATCTTGTGATGCCATTCATAGAAAAAATCCTTCAATACTCCAGTAGTGAAAAATGCTTCAATATTTCATCTAAACTGATCGATAGTGTGTAATGTGCATTCTCCAAATAAATTAACCTCTTCTGGGAGCATTTGATGTAGAGCAGGTTTTATTTTGTCCTCCTAGCTTCTAGTTTGATCTAGCTTACAACTAGTTTGATTTCCAGTAACTGTTCATTTTGGGCAGGATCCTTCTCCTGCAGTTCGCAGGTCATTTACTAGCAAACTACACAAGTTGTTGCTAAATCATGCTGTGCCCATCAGATATGCTTGTGCCTTTTCTTTTGTCGCTGTAGATCCTCTCCCAGATTTGCGCAGTAATGTAAGTTTGTCATATATGCATTACAGTTTATTTGTCATACTCTCATTTACTTATAGACTTAATATAGGGCTTCATTCTGACATAATTTTTCAGGCCTTGAAGCAATTGGAAGAATTCATTCAGGAATATGGTAAAAGAGTTAAAGTCCATGAAAACATGACTAAGGAAGGAGCAGCTACTCACCCTGCATGTCTAGTTGTGTTTTTGATACATGTCCTTGCACACGACCATAATTTCCCTGCTCCTGACTGTCAAGATGTAAAAATATATGCTGCATTTATGAGGTATTCTACTGCGAGCTCCTTTTTTGGTAATGCACTAACTTCTGGTCCATAATAACAAACATCTATAACATCTATCCTGAGTTTTCTATTTCTTCCTCCTAATTCATGTATACTTCTTTGGGCAGTCCACTCTTTGTCACTGTGCAGTCACTAGTGAATGGGAATTTATTTGATCATAGCTTGCATCTTAAATCATATACATCGTTATACTTGCGAAGTATTTTTACTGCATTGAAGAAGATAGAGGATGCTGCTGATGCTCAAATTACTCCGGTAATTACTTTGTTGTTCTACTGATTGATTTATCATGCTAAATGCTTAGTGCTTCACTAGTAGCCATTATCATATTCATAGGTACTGTTTACCACTGTATTGTTCATTAATTCTTCATTGTCCTCATACTGTCTCCATGGCTTTCTTCATTGTAGAAGCTGCGTCTTTTAGCAGAAGTGGGACTCTCTATTTTAGATTCTCTTAATACCAAAATCACGCCTATCGGACATATTCCTGCATTAGTTTTACTACCATCATCATTGTATAAGAACTGTTCTTCTGAGGTAAAAGAGGCAAGTTTTCTGCTGATGCTTCTATAGGACATGTAAAGACCTGTTTCCTCCTGATGCCATTCTGATGATATCTTACTTCCGCTAGGCTAATCCTTACCCTTCACTTCGTTGCAAAGCTGATGCAAGCTTTATTAAAAATTTGGTTTCAAGCCTAAAGGTTTTTTTGGTACGTGAACGCATACTTATCATTTTGTACTTCATTTTTGTTACAATGCTTTTGAATATGATTATGAACAGTTTCCTTTCCATAGATTGGTAGCACTAGAACCAAGGACAGCCTTCAGTTTCCTGAGAATTCATTAGGACCAAGTGGCACTAGACACAACAGACCAAGTGCTATATCTGGTTATAAAGAGACAGCCTTGATAGATAAAACTAAAGGGCAGGTTGTTGAGCTCCAAACAGAACAAATTGAGCAGTTTAATAGTTCCAATCATGAACCTGATATAAGAGTACAAGAAAATCTGGCCATGCCCTCCCTTCCTGGAACTATTTTGATGGAGAACAAGCTTTCTATTGCTGAAGATAGACACGAAACAAATTCTCGTAGAGAACTGGAAGCTGGGTCTTCCGACCATTGTGATCCTATGCCAAAATCTGCATTGCCTCATGATAAATTTGTTGCTAGTTGTCCAAGAAACAAAGATTCAGCTAATAAAACCGGCAGCATTCCTGCTGAGCCATCCAGATCATCAACAACCAGTGACCAAGTGAGTCATTTTACATCTAAAGTGAGTTTCAGTTTGATATCATGATAAAAATGCTTTCAATTGCCTTAAATGGTCATTGATCTTTTGCCATGTATTATAGAGTAAGCAGAATATTGGAAGCAGTGATGGAGGATTAACCAGCAAACATATTAGCACGTGCTCTCCAATTGAAGAATGGTGACGATTTATGTGGTTAAATAATCTTAGTTTTGAGCACTAGTTTTCATGCATTATAAACTGACATGAATTTTGATTCAGCGAATTTTCTGATATTGAGGATAGTTTTGATTCTGCCAAGAGCACTAACCAGGTAAATAATCACTTCCTGTTGCCTTTTATTTTTAGTTCGTTAAATCTGTTACTTAATTTTGTTATTTGCATTTCTCAAGTTCCTTGTTTTTCGGATAGAATGCTGCTTAACAACAACTTGTTGCTACAGGATTTGGATGATCCCCTATCACAAAACTGGTAAGGTCATAAGGCCTTGAAACTTTATTTCCAAAAATAGCTTGTTCTTGTCATTCCATTTCTGATTTTACAACCTCTTTGGTGATGTAGAACATTTCCAAATTTTTAGTTTTTAAACTGTCATTCCAATTTCTGCTGAATACTAAATGCAGCAATTCAAAGTCAAATTCTTTGTTCTTTACTTTATTCTGTATTAGTTCTGTTTCTCATCTTCAAAGGATACTAGTTTGTTTTGTACCTTCCAAACTTGTAATAGCAGTTTCCTTAATATTGAAATTTTGCAGTGATCATAGCAGCAGCTCTAGTGCGAATGCTGAAGCACAATCCCTTGTCTCACATGCAAATGATTCCAAAGAAGCCAAATTGCTAAAGAAAAGAGATCTCCGTACCAGAAAAGTTTCTCATCCTGGTAATAAATACTCTTCCCTGTCATAAGTTAACTTTAAAAAATGTGGGACGTACTACTTTTATATCCTTTATACCAAGATTTCAAAATACGTTTTTCGCCTCGAGGCGCAAATAGTAAAGTAACAAATTATACTTAATATTCTATAACACTCAAAATTATATCAAATATCATAAAACACACAAAAAATCAAAAATCGCAACTAGTTTTAATTCTTAAAAATCTCAATTAACTTCCTAATATCAAATATTCATAAATAAAAAATACAATAAATCCAAATCATCATCTTATCCATCTCCATCCTCATCTCCATCTTCATCTCCTAATGGACGAAAACAGTTCAAAGTCATCGTTATTATATCGAAAAAGCAATGGAGTGGAGTGGGATGTTGCATCGGAGGAGAGAGAGCAGAGAGGAAATATGTAATTTGCGATAGGTCGGGTGATGGGTATGTGTAATTTTAATCCTAATTGGATCAATTAAGTCATAATTGGATCACTTTAGCCGTAATCGGATTAACATGAACAAAATTTAATTAATATTTTACTCAATTTTGTAATGCATATTGCATAATATTTTAGGCCCAAAAATGAAAAATATCAATTTTGAATCACTTCTCATTCCTCGATTGACCTGAGGTGCACGCCTAAGAAGATCACATGAGGCGGTGCCTCAGAGGCGGTTTTTACTCAAGGCTACGCATGACGGACCTCGCGACTGCCTTTTGAAACTATGTTATATACATTTTCCTTAATTTACGTGCACAAAAGTAACCCACCACTAATAATGGGACGGATCAGATCGAGTATATTATGCTTAAAAAGACTCAAGTTAGACCATCCCCCATTCCATGTTAAGTTTATTTTGCCTGCGAATGAAGTGAATAGAAAGTTAATTCATGAGCTTTACCCTCTGTAAGTCTGTAGTCCCTATTTATCTAATTACTTTGAATCAGTTCAAATATCTTCCAGCATTCTAATCCATGAACTCATATTATAACTTAGTTCATAGCAATTCCACATTTACTGTTGCATATATATTGGTCAAATACAAATCCATGCACCCCAACGAATATATTTGCTCACAGGGAAAGGAAGTAAGAGATGCCACGATACCATCGGAACAGAGAGCTCTGAAGTCGTAGATTTGAGCGGCAACCAGGTAATCTCAGTAGTTACAGTTCTGTAGTATCCTAAGCCAAATTAAAATCTGCTTCTTTACCAATATATCTATCATACCACTTGGTGCACTGATAAGAAACTCACTACAAAGTCAGGTCACAGACTCACAGATATTCTCATCACTCTTTACAACTAGCCACATTAGATCTTTGCCTTTGTTTCTCTCACAATTCATTCTCGTTCTTATATTCTCCAATTTTCAGCCAAGGCGGAGTCGAAGGCATAAAGTTTGATGCATTACAATAATGCTTCAAGGAATGCAAGCTTATTTTGGAAACAAACAAGTGGCTATGTTGCTCAGTAGTTTTAGTTTAATGCAATGAACTAAATAGGTTATGTTAGCATAGGATGTTTCAATTTTGAGAATGCTGCTTCTTTCTCCGAAGCATTAGAGTGAACACTCACTCAGTTTGTTAATATGAAAATAATATGGGTACATACATGTTATGTCAATCATACTCTATCTAAACTTGTCCAATCTTACTTATAATCTTTATTTAACAATGAATTTTTGTGTATCGGTTCGGTTTGCATAATTCTAAAAGAGGAGTGTCGTCGTATTTATTTAATATATTATTATTATTATTGGGTTAATTATTTTAAAAGTATATATATATTGTTATGAAAATCAAATTTATATACTCTCACGTCCCACTAAATATGTCATGTTTTGACCAACACTGTAAGAGTTTTTTGCTCAAAACGACATTTAATGAAATAGAGGGAGTTATTTTTGAATTATATAAGAAAGGATTCATATATGAGAAATGAGAAGAAATTTCAACCATTTATTTTAATAAACAACGATTGTGGTTTCATTTGCAAAATAACCTCAATTATAAAATGACTTTCATGTTCCTAAAATAAAGGAAACATTTATATTAAATTAAATTAATTTTATATAATTAAATAAAAATTTTGTGTAACGAATAAAAGGGAATTTCCTCAAAAATAACATGCCCAAAATCCAATTTATTTCTGATAACCTCTCAATTTCGGGATTTCGTGCGAAGGTCTGCACCGTCCATCAATGGCGAATCTGAAGACCGATTCCCCTCTCTCCAGCCGCATCGTTCGTTCTTTCCTTCATTTCCTCAGCTCCGGTAATCTCTCTTCGCCACCGTTCATATATAATTCACTTTGACTGTCGGTCAGTGATCGATTTGATTTGGTGTTTTCTCTGTTGAAAAAGATTATCTGAAATTGTTTGTTGATTACACACAGTTGAACCTTCGGCTGGAGTTGATACCGAAGCGCTCGTAGTTGCGAAAGAGTGTTTGGCGGAGGTTTTTAAGATTGATCAGTCCTCAATTGCCAATCAGTCGAATTCTGACTCGTTAGTAGACATTTTCAGCTCTAGAAATGAAACAGTGAGCAGTTCTTGTAACAATGGTGTTTCTGAGGCGCCAGTTTCGTCTCGTGGGAAGAGTGCTGGAGTTTCAGGGGTGGCACAATCATCGGTACTTTCCTTACTGTGTTACCTGTGATATCTTGATTTTTAGCTTGTGACTTTATATTTTAGCTAATGCATTCTTTGTGCACACACTTTTTTTTATACGAAAGAGGAACTTGCTCATGATTTTATATTCAACTTGCGTTATATTTCAACTAATCGCCTTACCTTTTGAAGGTTAATAATTGGATAGTTTCGATATGAAGTCATTTGATAAGTGCCTCTTATATTCCATTTAACTGTTAAGTAATCAAAACACTACCTGTTAGACAGTAGATAATTTACATGTCGTTTCTAAGTTTGGCAAATACAGGATACCAACTTGATGTTCTCTGTTGTCAGTAGACTTGTTACTTATCAATTCTTTAATTTCATTTGATTCGTTTCATATTATTAAATAATTTAGTCGATGGGGGCTGGGCTATTGGGGTGGGAGTGAGATATGGATAATTTTCTTTTATGTCTTTGTGATATTTCATGTAATGGCAGGATTTAATTTTATGATGTTCAATTTCAGAATCAGGACAGGGCAAAGGAGCCACATTCACTTGGTAAGGCTGCGATACTTTTTCCTATGTAGGCTGCTTGAGTATATTGTTCTTATAGATGTAATGGTTCTTATCATCTGTCATAAGAAACACGATTTCTTGTTATACATTGAATATCATTCAAGTTCTTTATCTCATTTCCACCTTATTTGTAACTCATTAGGGGAGTAGTCGAGCTAAATCAAATAGTTTTGGACTGCTACCCTCAAGGCAACCTTGACTAGAAAATTCCAAGCTTGCATTTGATTGAGCTTCTACTTTTGGAGAGCTAGCTTGGCTTTGACAAAAATCTTGATAAGATCAAGCTCCACTCTACTCAATTATTGGTTATATCATATTTACAAATTATGTGGTTAAAAAAGCTAAAATCAAGTTACTTGAGTAGCTCTAAACTTGAGATTAACTCGATAAATTTGATTTGGCTTGTAAGCCTATTGAGCCTAGTATTGCTGAGCCTGAGGCCCTGAACTAGACTACTTGAGAGTTACTCAAGTAGCTTGACTCGACCAACTTCGTGATGAGTTCCGGTATTTTCTTCACTGGTCCCAAATAGCTTGCCGACCATCTTTACTCACTTACATACCAAAAGGGCTTCTTGTACTTTTTAGTTAGAGCACCTCTTCTATTGCAGGTAGTGGATGCACTCCTTCCTTCATCCTTCTATGTTTTTCTTGAAGTGGTATGCAGATAATCTTTTCCCTACTGCTGACTGTTGTTGGCTGCTTTTGGGGCGGGGACTGGAGTGGAAGGCTGAATGTACGAAGACAAGAATGGTATCATAAGGACTTAATTGAAGATTGGGAGATTGTTGGATGGGTAGTGACATATGAAATCTTTAATCATTTAGCATTTGGCCAAGTTTGTGTGGTTATTATAAAGTATCTTCACCCTAATTCTTAGCTAGAACCTCTAATATTAGCCTTTTTCTGTTCTATTGAAACACATTTCTTCAGAGGAAATCCATTTTGTGGCATAAAACTCATACTACAGCATTCTGAGTAGAGAGTACTCATTATGCTACTTTTGGTTTGACTAAGCTGATTCTGGTAAAGGTGAGGAGACAAGCATACAATAGTGGACAAAAATATTTTTATTCACCTTTGTTATAATATGTAGTTTATATGGTTATTATTATTAGGGATCTTATTACCTTGTATAGCATAGCCTTAGTTGTATATAAATATGTACTCATTCCCATTGTTCAATACACGAAAATATTTTTTTTGGAGAATATTTATATACAACTAAGGCTATGCTATACAAGGTAGTAAGATCCCTAATAATAATAACCATATAAACTACATATTAATTATAACAACCTTCTTTTTGGAGGAGGTTTTTCTGCTTTATTGGCCTTAATTTGATTGGTGCTTAAGAATGTGAATAGTAGTGATCAGTTGTATTATTTCCCTTTATAAGTTAAGGATGTAGTTTTTCCCCATTAAGTGGTAACAATGATTTTGCATTAGCAGGAAAAGATGAACTTTTTGGGCAATTCTTTGATGCTCTTGAGAAAATCCACTATTTCAGAAGAATGCCTGATGGGAATGATGATCAGATCCAGCTTGATAGAGCAACACATTTATTTCATAATGCTGTGCAGGTATAAGGTGCTTAACTTGTTGTGAAAGTGTTTTCATATCATTTAGATGTTATGATAATTTAATTGTGATGGTTTGGGAAGTGCGAATAACATTGCAAATTAATAATCGTATTATAAATGCACCAGACATTTCTTTGTTTGAGGCAATCTTTGTTTTGGTGCTACATATATAGTACATCATTCTCTTGGTGTTTTACTGTAACCAGGAAATGCAAACATCAGGGTGTCAAACATTTGATCAGAAAATGCTGGCAGAGACCTTTAAGATGCAAGGTATTCTCTATATTCTTAAACCTGAGGATTTCATAAACACACTAGGAGTTTGTCAAAAATGCAAATAGAAACTAATACGGCATGAACCCCATGTCTTTGAACTACTTAATTTTACAATATTTTTATTGAAAAGAGAACATATCTTGTTCAACTAAAAAGACAACATATTAGTGAGAATTCTGCAAATTTCATTTTGGCATTTTCTGTAATGTGGTTGAATGGCGAATCAAATATTTTGGGATGCCACTTGGTGAGACCCCCCTGGTCCTTTAGGGTCCTTCTAAAGTGTCCATACATTAAATTGGATGCTCTACCTAGTAGTTATCAGAATCCCTTTCTTATATTTTTCTGAGAAAAATATGAAAAATCTTTTTCAACGACTACATTTCAGAACTATAAGGCTGTGCTTTTAAGAAAACCGTGTTTTCTCTCCAGTGACCCTCTTTAGTGTACCCCTTAAAAGTTCTTACATCTAATTTTGATGGACAGAAAACTATGAATTAGTATGTTTCAAAGACATTGTAACTAGGCTTCCTTTTATAGATATGCAGTACACTATCATGTACTCAAATAGGAATTCTCAAGTTTTAGCATGTGATATAATTGAAGCATAAGCCAATCCTTCTTGAGTAAGGTGTGTTTCTTGATAAAAGAATAGTTTTTCAAATTCTCTTGCTTGTCTGGTGGATTCTGCCTCATGAAATAATAATTTATTTCCAAGTAATCTTAGCAGTGCCATGTGCAAAAGGGGAACATGTTGTGGCAGAGTTTCTATTTCTATCCCTCTGTCGTTCCTGGTTCCTGGATGAAAATAGGGAAAATCTTTAAGGATAAAGAAGAATCATTAGAAGAATCAATGGCCAAGTTTAGAGTTGCTTGGTGATCTCAAATCTTAAAGAATTTAAGTTCTTTCCTTAGGTGTTGCCAGAAATTGGATTTTGTATATTTAGTTAGGTTGTCATCACTAACTTATACCTTTGCAATGACTTACTCATTCTTTTGTTGATAAAACTTCCTTTTTTGATAGGTAACAAGGCTATGAAGTCTAATCTCTATCCAGAAGCAATTGAACACTATACTTTTGCCATTGCTCTATGTGAAGACAATGCTGTCTATTACTGCAACAGGTCAGCATTATATTTATGTAAATTACAAGCCATGTACCTTTATTTCTTTCTTTCTTTCTTGAGCCTTCATTCTTTAAATACCATCCTAATTTTATCACATGTCAATTTTTGTTTTCTTGGTTTTTTTAATACTCTTAGCGCTTACCTAAAATTTGTCAGGGCAGCTGCATATACCCAGATCCTGCGATATAATGAAGCGGTTCGAGATTGTTTGAAGTCCATGGAGATTGATCCAAATTATAGCAAGGCGTATAGTCGCTTGGGATTTGCTTACTATGCCCAAGGGAAGTACAGGGATGCAATTGACAAAGGATTTCTGAAAGGTTGGTGGTTTTAATTGATGGAGGAACGTTTTCCTTTTATGTTTATGAAATAAAATAAACTGTGATTTTATTTAGGCCGTATTACTAATTAAGTTTCTCTAGACACTTCTGCTATCTGCCATATGTAAATGACTGCCATAGTTTCTCATGCATAAGGTTTAGATGGAATGGCATGGAAAAACCTTTCATATAATCATACTGTTGCTAGTTGACGTTATATTTCTTCTGCTAAGTTATGGATTCTATGAATATTTTTGTTGAGATCATATAGGTGGACCTTTTGACGATGTACAATATACAAAAGTTGAATCCTGATACAACTATTTTCTTGTTGGCAGCCTTGCAGCTGGATCCCAATAATGATTCAGTCAAACAAAATATTCGGGTTGGTTGACATCTTATCACTATTGTAGGATTTTTTTTATCAGTGGTTACATATGGTTATTATATTTAATGTCGTTTCATTTTCTTATTCTAGGCTGCTGAACAGAAGCTGATAGAACAGCAACAAAGGGGAGGACCTGGTCAGGTAACTTTTTTTGCACACTGCCTCTAAAAACCTGTCGTCACTGGAGACTGATGATTTGAGACTACTGATATGAGAATTAAGAGTATTTGCATTTTTGTTTTTGATATTCTGAAACGAGGTTCTTTGTAAAGAAAAACTGGCTTTTGTCAAGTGTGAGTTTTGAGGAAGTGTTCTAAAGAACTAATGCAGCATTACGTGTGTTGAAACAACAGATTTGATGGATGACCAAAATACATGTACATCAAACTGAATCTTGACAGTTCCATCAAAAAAATTCTTATACTTCGATTCCCTTTCACAGGGTTCGACCTCCACAAGTCACGGACAGACCAGCCACCAATATGAAGGTGGATCTAGAAGTAGCTCAATGCCTCCACCTCCGTTTCCAGTGCCTCCACATCTGTTTTCGATGCCTTTCAACGCGAACGATCTTCCTCCTGGTGTAACTAACATGGTGATGAATATGACTGGTAACATGTTTTCACCACATTTTCAAGATGGACCCGAGGGAGAGAATCGACCTGGTGCAGACAACGAGGCAGGAGTCGGAGTTGGTGGTAACGTGAATTTCAACGTTAACGAAATACCAGAGGAAATTTCTGGTGCTTTCAGGTCTATGATGGGGATGTTCTCACCCAATGTGAATCAGCAAGATGATAACAACAACAACAATAATGGAAGATCAGCTCCGAGCTGAGACTGAATCACTCCTTCAACAAAGGTGTGTAGAATCCTCAAACCCGATCGATGTCTACCTTTGAACGTCAGTGTTGCTTGCAGGAGCAGGAGGAGAAACTTTCTATCAGCAACTTCTTGAGAGACTTTCTATTGCTTGATACTTTTGATAACTTTTTGTCTATCACCATATTTGGATTTTAGTTGAAGCAATAGGAAAGGAATTATTTTCTGCATATAGTTTTTGTTCTCATCTAAGGAATAACTTATGTACAGAAAGAACATTAACGAATGGGAAGTTTGGCTACTGCTGTTCCTCTTATCAAGTTTTACAATTTCCATTATACAACATATATTAGGAAAATATAAGATGCGTATTTCCCAAATATATATAAAAACTATACAAATTAGCCACATCACTATAAGAATCCAATCCTACTTCTCATTCATTCAAACTTTAATCATCAGAATCACATTTTCATTAAATGTGTCCATATGTTGGCCTTAGTGGTAGTGGTCGAATATATGGAATTGAGGGGAATTGAGGGTGTTAGAGAATAAATACAGTTGTAACCATATAGCCGTTGGAGTTTGTTGTGAGTAGTTAGAGGTTGTTATGGAGTGGTTAGCTAGTTAGTTAACTTGATTGTTCTAGAGGTAATACTAGATGATGCTAGAAGAAGTGAGAGTGTCCCATGCACATCACGCTGCATGTGTTCTCAGTCTATGGTTTTATGTACCATCATTCTATCATATATGAAATTCATCTTCTAATATCTCTTTCTTCTTCTTCAGTATGTCTTTCATATTAATTCCCATATATCTTCCTTTCATGGAATCAATTTTCATCTTCTCTAATCTCTTTGAGTAGCTTAGAAATGTTCTTTTTTTTCTCTTCTCTAAATTTTCTATTTTTTTTCGGAAGCTTTTATGGCTTCATCTTCTCTATCTTCAATCCTTTCTGTAGCTGCCTCTGCTTTTTTTTCTTCTGTATCTTAGAAGTGTTTTCTCCTGTATATTTTTTTTTCTCTACTTCATAGCGGCTTCTTCAACGCCGTTCATTGTATATCTCCCTCCGGCTCTCTTGGGGTTGTGTCTACTGCTCCACCGCGGCTTCTATTCTTTCACTGCCGGATATTGCTTGTCTTTCCACCACCACCATCCAATCAATTACACATCCTATTTTTTTCTGTTTCGTTTTGTCTCTTATCTCTATTATCTCTGCCACACCACCACTCACCAACACCTATATCGCTCCCTCACCTTCCCTTTCATGTATTTAAATTATAAAGATTAAATATAATATTGTATAATTAATAAATATAAATAACAAATTTGGATTTCATATAACACCTTATCGAATATTAAGTACTGTACAAACTCATATATCTTATAAAATGAAAACTCGATTCGAAAATCTAAAAAATGATATCCGAATACCCAACCCAATCGAGTAAGATATTACCCAAAATACCAATACTCAAATGCCGAAATACACTTCTATAATCATAAGCGTTATTGCACATGCCAATATGAAATAAAAACGTTAAATTCTTCATTAAATTAAGGTACACAAATTAGTAACAAACAATTAAGAAATGTAAATAGTCACATAGGATAGTAAGATCAAAATGGTTTTACAAATAAAAAAGATAAAAGGTACTACTTCATTTATTTATGAAAAAGTGATATTTATCATTTTTATTTGTACAAAAAGTGAAACATTTTTTTCTATCATGACCTAATATGTTATTTATTAAATTCAGTTGAGTCTATTATAATAAGAGTGAAAAAGAACTAATATTTGTTTTTATGAAATACTCTTCCAATCTCATTAAAGTAGGCTACATTCTTTTCGGCACGGATATCAATATTTTTATTTGTTAGTGTATTAGTTTATTTAAGTGTTGTAGTATATTAGTGTGACACGTATATCAATATGCTTTTTTTTTTATTAAAAGTAGAAAATGGTCTAATTTAGTGGGACATCCAAAATAGGAAACGTGGCCTACTTTAGTGGGACGGAGGAAGTATTAATTTACTAAGTTCATTTACTAAGCTATATAATTTGTTTTTCTATAAAAAAGAACTGATAAATAATTCACTTTCCTAAATTACTAATAATTTCATTATAGTACAACCTAAAATGCGAAAAAAAGAAGACCGAAATTACTAATTAGGGTTCTCCCATTACCTGAGCAGCGGCGGCGGCGGTTCACGTCGCAGGCGGCGCCGGCAGGTCAGCAAGGGTTCGCAGCTTCTTCCTTTTTCTTCAGTTCTTTCGTCCCCTCGTTTTCTTTAGGGTATTTTACCCTTGTGCCTAAAGCGCATCAGAGCTTACAGAATGCCGCGGAAACCAAAAAAGCATAATCACTCTCGGAGAAATCGACTACTCACCTTCTCACCATTTTCTCGGTCGAAAGCTATGGCTAATCCGAGGTCGAGAGCCAGAGAAGAGGTTCAAAAGCCCAAACTACAAAACAGAGGCCTCCTCGCAACTTCTTCTGGTATGATCTCCATTGCCTACAGTTTCATTTATTTGTAAGTTGTCACTCTGCATTGTTTCTAAATCCTATTTGCTTATCTATAGATAAAACCCAGCTGTCTGAATCGTCCGATGACGAGGAATTTGAGGTTGGTTGGTCACCATCGTCTCTTCAGTTTCATTTGGCTATTGTACTGATTCATTCAATTTATCTGTTTGTTAAGGGAGTTGTCCAAGCAGATTTTGTCTTCTTTGATCCAAAGCATAGCGATTTCCATGGGGTGAAGATCCTCCTAAAGACTTACCTTGATAATACTCAGTGGGATCTGAGTGGGTTTGTGGACTTGATACTGGGGCAGCCGACTGTTGGTACTGTTGTCAAGATTGAGAATGATGAAGAGGATGGAGTATATTCTATTTTATCTGCTCTTAATTTAGGGAGATATAAGGCAAGAAACTGCCCTCTTAAGTTCACTTTGCCCACCTTCACTCCTAATTTCTTGAATTACCATGATAATGTTTCAGTTTCTTGATGTTAGATTTTGTGTGGTATTCATTCTGTAAAAATTAGGAATCTTAAAAGTTGATTTCTAAACTATGGATTCTTGTTATCTATCAGGACAGCCAATGTGTGATTGAGCTTAAGGATTACTTGCTTAAAGTATGCCTGGATACGGATGCCTTAGCTAAGCTTAAATCCTTAGTTGGGGAGCATGTGCAAGATGTTGGTCTTTTAGTCTCACAACGTGTTGTAAATCTCCCACCCCAGCTTTTACCTCCGCTTTATGATGGCCTCTTTGACGAAGTGGAGTGGGCTACAGAAGATGAGGTTAGTGACAGTATTGTTGAATTGTTTCTGGTGATGCTTGGATTGACTTATCCTTTCCTTCCCTTATTTTAATGTTTTTATATGCATATGTTAGTTTGGAGGTGTCAGCTTTCTTGTTGTTTCATTATCTAATGTTTTCTCTTAATGCACTTTGTTTTATATTTGAAGCCTACCGAGGAGCTACGAAGTTCCTTCTGCTTCAAATTTTATCTAATTATAAGCAAAATTTACAAGGTACATTATTGAAGCTGGTCTATGTATATTGCTAATATTTGTCTGTAGAAATCAACAATCCTTCATAGTCTCTTCTTGTATTTGTGCGTGCAGCACAAAACTGCAGACCGGGACAGGGGGACCACAAAAAATGAAGAAACTATAATATACTGCAAACCCGAAGATGAAATTTTATTTGAGGTATCCTTTTGGCGTTTTTGGTGCTCCTACTACTACTCTCTTACCGGTTTCAGAAAGTGATATCTATAATATGATTCTGCAGCTTAGCTCGTGGTCCTTCAGTTTTCCTCTGTATGCACAAGAGGTTACAGCTAGTGAGGCAAGTACTGGCATTTAACATTACATGATGTTTCTAAACATTAGACATCCTTTTTATTGTTAAAAGAATTTAATAGGCTGTTTACTAATAATCACTAATCACTCTTATTAAAATCAAGACGCTCCATCCTTTCATACCTTTGTCTTGCGCATGTATTAGTTTTAAAACTTTATTATTTGGTACATGTCATTCTGCGCGTCAATGTGGTTCTGTATTGTGACTGAGAGAGTGATTAATCCTTATCTTTCATTACATTTGAGTACCTTATTGTGTTAGAGAGAGAGCAGAGCTATGGCTGATATATTATACTCCCTCCGTCCCATTATCTATGACACATTTATTATTATTATACATTCATTTGAATATAAAATGTGTCATGGATGGAGAGTACATAATTATTATTCTATATTTCATCATTCCAAATGTTCCTTTTACTACAGTCTCCTTGCATAGTTACGTACTCCCTCCGTCCCGCTAGATTAGACGCATTTTCCTTTTTGGGACGTCCCACTAGATTAGACGCATTTCTATTTTTGGTAACTTTTACAACTTAAAAGTGTGTGGGCTATAATCACCAAAAGCAAATATAAAGCAAATATTGGTTTCCGATCCAAAAGCAAATGCGTCTAATCTAGCGGGACGGAGGGAGTATATGTTACGGTGGTGCATCAGTAATCTGCTTTCGTATGCGTAATTCTTGAAGTGCATATGCATATCGCTTCTTGCATAAAAACTGTTTCTTGCTGATGTAAATTTTCATGAAAATGCAGCTAAAAAATTATCGGCCGATGGGTTTAGTGATGGCTGTTGAAGCTAGTAAGATATCGAGTTTCAGGAAACAGTTGCATACATTAATAGATGAATGATATCACGAGAGGTTCCAGCAGGTGTTGCATGCTTCTCGAACAGAGCTATAAGGTCGAGGTTGTAGCAAGTGTGGAAGATATTGCAAGTGATTTTGGTACAAATTGTATGCTGCCTACCAAAATCATAGCAGAAATTTTGTTAGTTATGAATGTGAAGTGAATTCAATTTTGGAAGTATCAATTCATTTTACTAAGCTCTCTGTAGAACTGTTTTATTTATCACATCACTCTGCTTTGGTCAATTCATTTTGAGCTAATTGCTTTCACTACTAAGTCTGCAACCTTAATGATTTAACAATTATTTTATTATTGATTTTTTGCATGGAACTTTGTTGAATTATAGTAATTTCTACATCACTCGAAAAAGAGAAGATAAACAAATAGAGATGAAGCAAGTGAGATCAATGAAAGGGAGAATTGTGATTTTGTTGAATTATCAAGGCTTTACATCATTTCTATGAAAGTATCTAAAAAACATTCCAATTTTATGTAAGTGACTATTTTTGGGTAATTAACTCTTGTTTATAAAGTGATGTAGTCTGAAAAATTTTAAATTCTTGTGTGTAAATTGTAAAAATTTATAATATCTTATCTTCCCAATGTTGTCCTCAATTCCTCCTTATTGATCACCCGCACATAATTATCTCGGAAACCCTTCCAGATAGTCGAAGATATACGATAGAACGATGGTTCATAAAACCATAGAATGAGAATACATGGCGCTCCTATTTATAGAGCATGCAGCGTGTGATGTGCATGAAACTCTCTCACTTCTTCTAGCATCATCTAGCATTACTTCTAAAACAATCAAACCGACTAATTAGCTAACCATTTCATAACAACCTCTAACTACTCATAACAAACTCCAACGGCCATACGGTTACAATCGTATTTATTCTCTAACACACCCCCTCACAAGCCAAGCTTCTCTTTAGTCATCCATGCTTCTCAAGCTTCTTTCTGTAGTGAGCTATGGTGAGGAACTGAAGCTCATCGCAACAGCTCGGAACAAGAGAGTGGACCATGGTCCAAAGATCGGAGGACAGTGTTTGTCATAATCTTCGTTGAAGTAAATGAGATGCAAGAAGAGTGCCGGTGAAGTTGGCTCCAAAAGTGAGAATTGAACAATTTGCAGAGTCTTTGGCCCAAAAATTTTGTTCCTCAATATGATTTCCTTACAGATAAGCAACACCAAGAGTCGAAGGAGGCACTCTCCGAGGTGAACATTGGGACGACACTGTCGTTTGGATGGATTATTTATGGCCGCGGTGGTAGTGGAACTTTCGATATACAAAATTTTGAAAAATACTCGATAAATATCTGAAAATACGATTAGTTTTAATTAACTTGTATAATTCTGGGTACCCGAAATGTCCGGATTGAATTCGGTACCCAAATTTTTACGTTCGGATACCCGACCCAATTCGAATACACACTCTTATTACTCATATAATTGAATATCAACTTGAACTTATTATCAGTTTGAGAAAAAAAAAATCGCAAGTTGATACAGTAGTTATTTGATCAAATTAAAAAAAAATATTTTTTAAAATAATAAAATTTGAGAAAATTAACTCTAAATCTAATTGGAATTATTTTTAAGAAATTGAAATTCATATAGAAATACAAAAATTATTTTAATTTTGAATTCTAAAAAGAAAATAAACAAAATACTCCTATTAGCAAATAACTTATTTTTAAATCTCTTTCATATAAAAAATCATTAAAAAAAAAAAACCTTTTTCTCAAGCACACTTTTTTTTATTCCAGAAACCTAAAATTCGATTTGGGGGAATTTGTGACAAAATTCGATCATTCGGTATCGAAAGCACATAAGAACGAGACTTCTGTCATGTTATGTTAAAAATACTAGATTTAAGTTTTGTACTTCATCGATTATCCTAAGTTCCTAACTGTTCTTTATCAGCAGATATTGGTTTAAGCATGCTAGAACAACATTAAATCTTGAAAATATTCTGGACTTTTTTTTGTGGTTCTATAAATATAGTGATTTTTTGTGCAATTAGAAGTTGGTTTTCGAAGATATATACCTTCGGTGTGACATGAAATGACTTAAGTATAGTGTCAGCATTTGTTGCACGGTAAACTCGTTAGTCGTTTTCTGAAGTTAATAGTACTTAAAAACACATTCCCACCAAGTTTTAGTCGGTTTGCTCTGCATCTGAATGTTTCCTTGATGTGATTAACTCAACATTTTGACATCAGATTTGAACAAGTCATCTTCTTCCCGCGTTTTCTCATTATAATCAATACAGAGTTTTGATGTGTATCCCTCTGATGAACTCTCCTTTTGATGACCAGTGAGTTGATATATGACTTCTTGATAATGCTTGGCAAACGGTTAACTGAGGTTGATGTTTCGACAATGTTGACAGTATTGCAGTGTAAGTAATATTTTCCATTGGTTTTTGTCATGGTAAATAGTTTATAACTGTGGACACAAATGTCACCGCAGATAAACAAAATTTACATGACCGTTTTAAATGGTTCGTACATGGAAGGATCTGGCAGTAACCTTTAATTTGTAAATATGCATCCTTTGGATTATAATCGTGTCGTTTGATTATATGTTTTGCTTTGCATGTGCATAACTTTTCTTTTGCCACGACATACAAATGTTTTTGTGACCACATTCTGTTTATACAGGTTGTGGGATGAAATTATGAGGTGATGATCCCTCTGGCATGAAAAGTTTCATTCATAGTATTCAGAGTAGGGTGACCGAGTTGAATGCCTCCTCTGAATCAGGGAAATCAAATATAAACAGCAAAAGAGTATGCTTATCCAAAAGTATTGATACTGAGTATGTTATATGCGCTTCCTACTTCCATTTACACCTGTCGAATTTTTTTTTCAGATGGAGTTTATGATTAAAACCATATTGGATATAAAGAACAACAAGAAGAGTTCGAAGGACAAAACTGTGCAGCACACTCGGATAAAGAAGTGGCTACAGAAGGTTTGTGTTCTTATCTCACATAATTTATATTGTATTATTCACTCTTTTTCTTATTAGACATTTGGCTTGTTTTCATCTGCAGTTAAGGGTTGATGAAATATTAATTCGGGACATGAAATGGAGCATGCTTCTCAACCTAACAAGAAAGGCCAGTGGTGGTTGTCTGGGGATGTCGCTTCGACTACTGAAAACATCGAAGAGGTTGCTGGCACAATTGATAAAGGAATTCCCGAAACCAAAAAGATGTTGCAGCTCGCAGCATCAATGAGGATGAATACAAGTGCAAGAAGAGCAATTTTTTGCATAATTATTAATGGGGAGGACTACATTGATGCGTTTGAGAAACTTCTTGGTCTGGACTTGAAAGGGACATAGGTACCGATATCTTAATTATTGCGCTCATAGTTCATTTATCGTTTCTTATGGTCCAGTTGTCTTCTTGCATTCTAGGATCGAGAGATCATACGGGGACTTGTGGAGTGCTGTCTACAGGAGAAAGTATTCAACGTGTACTACTGCCTTCTTGCATCTAAGCTATGCAGCCATGACAAAAACCACAAGTTCACTTTACAGGTGAATCTCAAATCTTTTGTTTAGCTATTACTCTCTTCGTCCCGCTATTAGTGACTTGTTTCCTTTATGCACGTAGAATAAGGAGTAGTGTAAAAGTTGAAAAAGTAATGGGTTCCACATATTTTAAAGGGTAACCATTTGTCATTTTTGTAAACAAGCTAATATTAGTGGGACAACCCAAATAGGAAAACAAGTCACTTTTAGCGGGACGTAGGGAGTATTATTTATTGCATGTGACAAAAACCACAAAATGGTTACCATATATCTATCCACTTACCTTCATGTCATTCGCTCGTCACACTTTGATCTTTGTGCTTTTCTCGTGCAGTATTGCCTGTGGGATCACTTCAAGGAATTGGAGTCTATGACATTGCTGAGATCAATGCATTTAGCAAAATTACCGCAAGGATGATCAATTCATTTAGCCTTTCGCTAGCTGTTTTGAAGACAGTCGGGCTGACTGACCCGACACGTCTGACTCCTAAACGGATCATGCATTTCTGGATGCTATTCGAGGCCATATTCGAGTTCTCGGATTAGGAAGTTTGGAACATTTTTACGCGTGTAGCTGTGACTCCCGAATATGAAAATTTGAGGACTGAGTTGGAGCTTTTCATCAGCAAATATGTGGTGAGTGGTAAAGAATCGTCGCTTGCGAGTAAGTTCAAGATTGCGAAGAAGGCTCTTAGCAATATAGTAGGTGTTTTAATGTGAATTTGCATCAAATCCATTCAATTTTTGTAGTTCACCTAGATATATTTATATTTTGGTTTATATAAAAAAATTACTCGTTTCATCCCACTATTTCTGTCCTTTTTTTATTTTTTTTTGCACGTAGGATAATGAATTTTTGTTTAGTATGTTAATGATGTAGATCAAATATTTAACCATTTATTATACTCCTTTTATCCTACTTCATTAATCCCAATTTATATTTAAGTGAGTGTATTAAAATAATCAAACGAGACTAATGAAGTGGAACGGAGAAAGTATGAGTTAATAGGTGAAATTACCCGCTTTTATAAAATAAAGATAAAAAATATTCATTTAAAAATAAAGATAAAGAATATTCAATTACATGAGAACATGGAGAAATTAATCACGTGTTTATGTATTTTAAATTATTTTGTGAAATGAATTAATTTATGTAAGTGTGTATTTTTTATGTTTTATTTTTAAGTGAATATTTTTAATTTCTTATTTATTAAAATAGATTAATATACCAAATTAGTCATTCTTCAATGGAAAAAGTAAATTTAAAAAAATAGTAAAATATAGTGATTTTTTTTATAAATGCTTTATTATCATGTTTGGAAAAATATAAAATTCTCTCTACATACGCTCTAGCATTATTGTCATTATTGTCACTTTAATCTATCGCCGCCGCAACCGCCCTTATCGTCGCTTTTGTCATATCACAAACAAATCTAGACAAAATTCGTATTTTTTAAGACACGTACAATGTCAAAGTGGGTAATAACTTTGTATTTTTTAAAACATGTCAAAATGAGTAACAGATTTATTGACATAATGAGTATAACTTTTCAATTTAAACAATAATTATATGAATTTATTAAAAGTTATGATTATTTTTTAATTTGATCGATAAATAAATTAACTTAAAAATTTGTAGTAGAATATGCTTCAATCAAATTTAATCTGATACAAAATTTAATGTTTTTATTTCATATTGATATATGCACATAAAAATGTCAACTTAAACTTATAAAAAAAAATTATCATGAAAAAACAAAAACAATTAATTTATATAATTATTGACTACATTTAAAAATCATGTAAAAAAATATTTTTTTTTTCAAATAACAAAATTTGACAATTAACTCTAAATTTAATTTAAAAAAAATTGAAAGATATTGTGAAGTCCTTTTACAAACAATTTTTCATTGGCACTTGCACTTTTCACTTGGCCGAAATAACTTATGTTAGAATACGTTTTCTCTATTTTAAGGAAATGAGTTCAGATATAAAATCAAAAATTATTTTAATTTTTAAGTTCTAAAAGGAAAATATATGATATATTCCTAATTTGGAAAAAAAAAATCTTTTTAAATCCCTTTCAGAATCCCAAAATTCATTAAAAACACAAAAAACAAAACCTTTTTCCTCAAGTAAACCTTTTTGATTCCAGAAACCTAAAACTCGCTTTGGGGGATTCGTGAGAGAATTCGATCGGTCCGTATCGAAACCACAGAAGAAATTACAAGAAAGCTGTCTTTAATCCCAGTTTCAGGTGAACAATCGAACATTGAGCCTTTTTTTTGTTGAAAATTTTGGATTTTTTCGATGTTACTGCCTCATAATCGTACTTTACTCTAATTTGCGCGATTCTTTTCCACTCCTATTCTAGTTTTGATTCTGCTCTGCAACTTGAGTTTCCTAGTTGGTTGATGTGTTAATCATCAACATTCTCAATCTACTTACAAAAGCCTATCCAAGTATTTATCCAAATTATTCATGTTCTTGCATTTTACGAAGAAATAATGAGTTCGGAAGATAAATACCTTTAATTGTTAAAGTATGGATTTGCAAAGTTAAGGATTCTTGTAAGGAAAAAAAGTTCATATTGTGAAATTTGGATTGGTTCTGTGAGGACATTCTACTAATGTGAAGCAAGCTTTATTTTTTTTAAATACGATTGAATTATGTATGTTATGCAGAACATAATTTAGCTTAGCGTTGATTGGCCATTAGCTCCGTTCCATTCCAGGGCTGATGCTCGTGTATTTTACCAGCTGATCAAATGGATGGCAATAACAATAGGTTTGGAAGAGGTATGAATATTTCTGATCATGCCGAAGAGGTTGCACATTTTTTATTTTATTTTAAATACTACCATATGTAGTTTCGCTACAATGCTATTGCATCAATGCTAATTTGAGCTTATTTTCCCATATCTGGAGCTGACCTTCTAATTCCCTAAATAATGGTGTGGACATTAATTATGCAATAATTTTTGTATACGTTTTTTTGAAGAGATTCAGGCAGGCTCTTTGGTTTCATGATTTGAACGGACCACTTTTGAGTCGGACAAAAGAAAAATAACAGGGAAATAAAAGTTTGGTTAAGTGGATCAACCAAAGAAGTTTATATGTTACTGTAAATTTATTATTCAAGAAACAGATAGGGATTACTTAATAATAATATAGTTTATGATGTGTAAGAGGTATTATTTTCCCATTTAAGTGCATGCTGTATTTGAAAGCACATGTTTTGTAAAATTTGACTATCATGCTAGTGAAAGAAAGTCTCACTGTTGTTTCCTTCTTTGGTAGTATTATATTTATATAATAGTAGGTAGGAATACGGAACATATTGTTTGTGTAATCTTTCCAATATTATCATTTCACAACTCAATTGACATTCTAAGCATCCCCAACTTGGCGCTCTTGTGAGAGTAGGGCCAAGGGAACTTACAGGTGCTCTCGATCTAATAAGTCACTTCAAGTTGTTACCCCACCACGAGTTTTTCTGCAAGAATTCGCGTCCTGTGTCAGTTCTGGATACGCACTACCTCTATAATGTGGTTGGTGATACAGAGATCAGAAAAGGGGAAGGGATGCAATTGGATCAGCTTGTCCAGACTATGTCATCAAGAGATAATTCCTCACATATTAAACCATTCAACTTAGATGTGCTTGAAGAAGCTTTTCACCTACGCGAATCAGCACCTGTCGAACTATCTCCAGTAAGAAGTTTGTCAAATACTTCTCTGAATTTCCACTCTTTTCTTGAATTGCTAATGACGGTCATTCTTTTTTCTATTGTAACTTCCTAAATTGTTCGACTTTGAGTTTGTCTCTTGCGAGACACTAACTTTATTAAATTATTATCCGATAATGAGTATTAATATCTTTATGCACTATGCCGTTTCTTAGGCTGAGAAGGGAATCCCAACGATTGCAGTAAAACCCAAAAGTGAGTCCAAAACCAAGGACAAACATAAAAAACACAAGGACAGGCACAAGGAGAAAGACAAAGAGCATAAGAAGCACAAGAAAAGTAAAGAGGAGAAGGAGAAAAAGAGAGAGAAACATGATAAGGTATTTAACTGATTCTAATCTTGCAACTTTTCTTGGCAAATATTATAATATACTCCCTCCGTCCCGCTAGATTAGAAGCATTTGCTTTTGGATTGGAAACCAATATTTGCTTTATTTTTGCTTTTGGTAACTATGACCCACATACTTTTAAGTTGTAAAAGTTACCAAAAAAGGAAATGTGTCTAATCTAGCAGGACGTCCAAAAAGGAAAATGCTTCTAATCTAGCGGGACGGAGGGAGTAATATGGAGTATAAGCTAGCTGGATGGTTTTTTTACTCTTGCATGCTTTTAATAATGCAAAACCTATTTTTACAGAAGTTCCTTAAATATTTCCTTTTACCTCTCTCTAATTGAGAAGAGTGGAAAAGGAAACAAAGATGGTTTTAAGGGGCTAGAAGCAGTCTTGTGGGAATGAATTTTGGGAACCTCGAGAGTCTATTCTAATTTGTTTCGTGTTTATAGTCTTTTCAGTCGAAATTATCCTATTGACTGTGTTATCCTAATCTTGTTGGTAAATCCAGAAAAAGAAGCGAGAAAGAGATGATGATACCAATGGAGTTAAGAAACACAAGAAAAGCAAGGTGACCTGGAGATAAATGAAACTGATTCTATATTCACACGTTTGTTTCGTTTTTCCCATAAATCATACATGATTTTCTCATTGATAGTTACACATGGCTCCTTAATTTTTTTCACTAATTTTTTTCCTTTTCAAATAAATGCAGCATAAGAGCTCAAAGATTGACGAGGTGGGGATGAAAAGATTTCCAGCATAGAACATTGTGAATGGCCTCCTGTTTACGTTCTGCTACACCCAAGGTATAGTTACGTACTGTCAAGTAAGCTGATGCTTCTTTGTTCTATCTACTCCAAGCCACATTCTGTGTTCTCCGTTTTCCATGGCCTTCTATTTTTTTGGAGGCTAGAGCTCACTAAAAACTTAAAAGTGACATTTACGTTGGGTGATAGATTCTGAAGGACTCGTCGATCAAATAAAACTCAAAATTGCTGAATCCATTCTAAGTTATCACCCAAAGTACATACTGCTGGAAAGATAAACAAGTTCGACTTTAAAATTGTCGAGGCTTTGTGTGTGTGTCGAACCCAATAACAAAAGTTTTGTATTTGGTGGACTTGATCATCACCACATCTATCTTTCTCAATGCAGAATGCCAAGAAGGTGAATATCATTACTTGACAAATGGAATACATATATGCTGCTGACAAGGTTTATATTCATTGCTTTTGGATGCCAATTTACAGACCTTTTTTAAGGTAGGTTAATTACATGTAAAATCCACTGAAGGATGAAGAAATTGGAAATAAAGTTAAGTATTTATTTCCTTCATTTTTATTATCCCCATAAATATTAATGTTCCTATTTTGTTTTGAAAATTATTATAAATAAACATTTTTTACCTGTTCGAAATTACATCTTTTGATATGTTAAATGAGTGTGGATTAAATTCACAAATATATAGAGGTATCTTGAAATTTAACATCCTTCTGTACTTCTTTCTGTACGCAATTACAACCAGTTGTTGAACTTTCAAAGAAACAAAGTTTATATTTTTTCTTGGAGCTATAAATTAGGTTACCTATAAATAAAAAATAAAATTAATTGCGTTTGGAAATTTTACTCTCTTTTCTTTGATATAAGCCTATAAGTTCAAATGTATAGTGACAAATGACAACTCAAAAATCGCAAACAATGTTTATAAGAAACGTCACAGATAGAAAAATATATAAATAAATTTTTTATATTTTTGCAATCATACAATTAAGGGAAAATAATTTTAAAATACACGAACTTTTGCTGTTTTATTAATTCTAACACGAACTATAAAAAATTATTGACTATTCATGATATATTTTATCCTACGTATCAAATAAAATGTCATGAATAGTCAATAATTTTTTAAAATTCATGTTAGAATTAATAAAACGGCAAAAACTCGTGTATTTTAAAATATTTTTCCTACAATTAAACTTATTTACATTTCCGGCAAATATCATTTACAAAATCAAATGCATATGAAGATCCATTTGGTTGTAATCTATCTTATATATTAAAACAAAATACACAACTATAACGGTCACTTCTTTTTAATAACGGTCACTTTTTTTTTTTAATATCAGTTATTCTTTTATATAATCATCAATTTTTAATCTATATTAAGAGTTTTAGATGACAGTTATTTGAAGCAGTTATTTTAAGAGTTTTAAGGTCGATAGATGTACGTATTGCCTATGAAAATACACGTTGTTTCACTCTTTTTTTTTTCAATTATTATCCAGATTTTTTTTTTCAAATTAGATGATAAAATAGCCATCATCAATCTCTAGAAACATTTTTTCTTCGCTACTAATCATTCTCTTGAGTTCAACCAACAAAATTTAGAAGAAGAAAAAAAAATCTAGGTGAGGACAGTTTTAAAAATGCAAGATTTCTTCTTCACAATCTCATATGGGATGTTTTTGATGTGCGGTGGAGTGATCAACTTCCTAGAGAAAGGCACTACGGTGTCGCAAGATACTGTACTCGGTCGCTCTTCGTCCTCGCCTGCTATCTTAGGCTCTTAGCCTCCAAGTATTTCACATACACATAAATTAACAAAGCTTCAGTTATTGTTTTCAATTTTTCTCAAATTTGTTATTACTTATTAGTACATAAATTATAACGAAGAGATTCCAATCCTCCGAAGTTGCAATTCTGGAAAAAATTGAAACGTCATAAGGTGGAAAAGATAGCAATGGTGACCCTCTGTGCAATCTATTGCCACTGCATATAAACTGTACAAGACATTATAATACATTATTATATTTGGTTTGGATAATGTATACTTTCTTTGTTTTGGTTTGTTCTTTTCGCGTAAGTTATTTGGTGTTTTAATAATGCTCATTTTGTACCATTTTTCAGACTTCAAAAATATTATTGAGTTTGCGGATGATTCTACATGAGTACGTCTCGCTCAAGGAGGAAAAAATGTGGGTTTGCTTTTGGATCAAAGATATGGAATCTTCAATCGTCAATTTGAAATGGTAATTGTCGATTCGACGGTTACCTCAATTTTTTTTTACTCAAACCAATTTATTTTTATATTATATATGGAGTAATTTTCATATAATTAATAATAATGAATTATAAATAAATTAATAATTAAATAAAATATATATTAAAATTTGATCTTGAAGTTAAAACTCAATGATACTTTAACGTTTTATATAATAATAGATTAATATTTTGTTTTTATTTTTTTAATCATTATAATTTTAAAATTGACCCATGAAATGATATTGAAAATTCAAAAGTTAAATGATAATATACATTATATCTTAATAAAATAATTTAATTTAATTTTTTAAAATATACTAGCGAGGCTCCCGTGCTATGCACGGGTAAGGTGGTATTTTTCCAATTATTCTGATATGTATTGTATTATGTTATTTTAAATTATTTATATTAAATTAATTTAATTAATAAATTATGATATTATTTTTTTTCTTATTACATAAGAAATATTGTTGACATATATAAAATTATTACATTAATAATTTGTATTAAATTATATCTCATAATATATATAAAATTTATATTAAATGATTAAATATAAAAGTTGCACAATATTAATATTTTCAATGTTTGAAATAAATTTTATATATTTTCTTGTACATCTTTGTAGTACGTATTTTTTTTTTTAAGAGATTCTTATTTTAAGATATGAAGTAATATATATATATATATATATATGTATAACTATCAAATATTTTTCAAATTAAAATATTTTAATCATATAAATTTAAGTCATCAACTATTTCAAATCGAAATGGTACTAAAGGATTCAACGCATTAAGTCGATCTGCAGCCCACTCCCCTAGCTTCAACCACTTGTACTTTCTACTAAAATCGAATACTTTGATCAGCATTTTCGCGGTGGGCTCGAAAGGCAGATCCTTCACAAAAGCCTCGAGCTCTTCCAAGAACCCATACTCACCGTACAACTCAATCATGCACTCGTAATGCTCCAATCGAGGCAACAGAAAGTACTTCTCACTCATCGAGTCAAAGTACTTCCTCCCCATTTCAACACGACCATCACACACACAGGCTTGCAACACCAAGAGGACAGTGTTGTAATCCGGCTTGACGCTTTCCTTCTCCATCGCATCGAGCAGTTCGAACACTCTCGCACTCATCCTGTTGTGTAAACACCCTGATAACATTGAGTTCACGAGTATCACGTCTTTTGGGGAGGCCATGTCGTAGACCCTCATGGCGTACTCGAATTTGCGGCATTTGGAGTACATATCAACTAGAGCTCCACTCACCACTAGATCGATATCGTAGCTGTTTCTGATCATGAAGGTGTGGATTTGCTTGCCTAACTCGAGCGCAAAGATATTGGCACAAGCAGCCAGCATCGTGCCGAAGGTGAACTTGCTAGGTTTGCTCCCTTCTAGCATCTTCCCAAACAGCAGCATTGCTTGCTCACTCATCCCACGACAAGCGTAGCTCGTCAACAAAGAGTTCCAAGAAACCTCGTCTTGAGCATGGCTTAACGTGTAGAACCAGTTCCTCGCACTAGCCATATTACCACATTTCCCATACATATGAAGAAGTGAATTACCAACAAAAATGTTATTGTAGAAACCATGCCTGTATGCATATCCATGCACTTGCTTTCCTAAATCTATATCTGGAATTGCTGCACATATGTTCAAGATTAGGCCGAGTGTGACATGATCCATATCTTTACTCATTCTGCGCATCAATATCAGAAACTCCAACGCCTTCTCCCAATCAAAGTTACGCGTGTAACCTGCCAACATTGCGTTCCAAGACCTTACTGTTCTATCGGGCATCTCATCGAATAACTCTCTAGCTTCCGAAATTCTTCCACTCACAGCACATGCTGACACCATTGAAGTATAACTAATCACATTCCTGCCATAAGGCAACTCAAAAACGGTTCTTGCACTATTCAAATCTCCACACTTGGCATACATATCAATCAATGTATTACAAACCACTTCATCCTCTTCTATATTGATCTTAATACCGTAACCGTGAATTTGAACACCCTCTCGAATTCCACCTATACTAGAACACGCGAGTATCGCATTTGAGAACGTGTAATTCATTGGCTTCACATTGGACCTTAATATTCTCGCAAACATCTTGATTGCTTCTTGTCCCTCGCCCATTTCAAGATACCTCCTAACTATCACATTCCAAGAAATATCATTTGGATTCTTAATCTCGTCAAACATTCTCCTCGCATCCGTCATCTCCCCACACTTTCCATACACGTCCACGATCGAGCTCTCCAAAATAACATTCCCCACAAACCCATACTTCACAATGAGAGCATGCACTTGCCTCGAGAGCCAAAGCTCCAACACATCACCGCACGAGGCGAGAACAGTCGCGCATGACACCTCGGATGCAAGAACACCTTCCCCAATCATGGAGGCGAACAAGCGCAACGCATCTTCCTTGCACCCATTCCTCGAGTACGCGGTGATCATCGCGTTCCAAGAACCACCATCTCTGCTAGGAATTTCGTCGAACAGTTCACGCGCATCCTTCACACTGCTGCAACGGCCGTAACTCTCTATGGCGCG
>JAPKLX010000047.1:1628693-1702825 GCA_026898415.1 Leonotis leonurus
TTATAAAATTAGACTCACAATACACTACCAATTTTTTGTAACTAAGTGTTGGGAACCCCATAAATTTATTTGTTTTGATGATGTTCCTCGAAACTACATGTTAATGTTGAAACCAAACAATCATTGTCATCTATTAAGTGTAAAAGAAGCAGATCATTTTCCTAAAGGTAAATAACGATATGTCTTATTCTTGTAATAGATATCCTGGACACAATGATAGTTTTTATTGCAAGTGTTTATTTCCTCATGTAAGACAGCTCGTTAATAAAAGAGAGCAGATCGTTTTCTAACCAATTAACGATCTGCTTCTCGTGATTGCAACGAGCTGTCAGTCCAACTTGCTTGTTTTGGTTTCATTTCTAAATTATGTTTCAACAGATCACAAATATAAAAGTTGTTTTGAAGTCTCAAAACACTTATAACGATCTGGTTCTCTAGAATAGACTACTCGAATAGGAGCTCGTTCTAAAGACTAAGCAGCTCGTTCCAAAATAAAGTTGAAGCCCGCTGCTCATCACCCACATCAGATCGTTTGGATTAGCAGCTCGCTCAAACCATCTACAACCGGCTGTCATTTCACAACAACAGATCGTTTATTCCTAAAAACGATCTGGGCCATCTCTACATCTCATACAGCAGATCGTTTGTGGAAAATACAATCTGGTCATAATGAAGAATTGGGGGCGCAGCTCATTCAACAGCGAACTGTTGTAACCTCAAACTCAAGCTGCTCCTCACAATAACTACGGTGGACTGCCGACATACCTAAATGTGTCACAAGTCAACCACACAGTGTACTGTCACATCAAATGCATACTTTAAGGAATAAAGTACAAGGATATCAAAATTCATGTACTGCGTATCATTCCCAGTATGGCAATACATTGTGAAATCCCGCGAAAGGTGGTAACAACTCGCATTTGGCAGCGCGTGTCTCAACAACTCTGCCATGCATTTAATGCAGCCATTAATGCATTGAAAAAGAGTACCTTCGTCTCCAACGGATAGTTTTCTTCTTGAGGCTATAAATACCACCTTCACCTCCAGAAATGAGAACGTGAATTCAAGCGAAAAATTGTCATCACTCTGCTCATATTACTTCAAGCTATCAGCGTTCAAAGCACTCCTTCAAAATCAAGAATTCTCTTGAGTGTTTACAGTTCTTGAAGTTATTATTTTCTGGAAATTTGTTTTTACCAAAACCCCAAGTTAGGATCTGTTTTGATCCGAAAGTTGTAAGATTTAGATTATAGTTCCTCAATCTAATAAGCGTAATCTCAAGTTGTTATCTAGTAATAATAAAACAAATAAGAGTAACTTATGTAATCATTCATTTGAATAATAGAAAGACATATGTGCTCTACCACAACACATAATTAACTTTTTGTAGGTCACCTAAAGTCATTAAATCTCAACAACATAGGGGAAATTCAATCGGTCTAAAGTCTAAATTCATAGGTGAAATTCAATCTCCATAACATAGATGCAAATAGGGACGAAATCAGAAATCCGTTCTTAAATTTTGATCTAAAAAACTATCAATTTTATGGTCGGGACTTTAAAACTCTCAAGTCTTAAATTTAAAAAATTTTATAATTTCGATTTCAAATACAAATATCCCAAATAGTCTCAACTCTCAAACGAAATTAGTTTAAAACCCATTAAATGTCGGACCAATTTAATTTTGAGTAAGCGAGTAGTACTGATAATTTTGAGTCAACAAAGTACAGAAAAAGCACATTCTGATAAATTTTCTTGAGTGGATCAAATGGTATCCACAAAAGTCCAGCTGATTCCAGTAAATAAATCCAGCCAGGAAAAACTACTGAAATTTCAATGCTTGTGGTCTAAATAAAACCTCCGCCAAAATTTCCAAAAAGCCCACAACAATAACAATCACGCTAACATGCATCAGCTGTCGTTATCTCACTCTTTCTGAAGCTCGTATTGTTTTTTCCGCCAACCCAAATTCGAAGGTGTGGGAATTTCTTACTCCTCTTTTTTATGTCATTTGATTCAGATTGGTTTCGCGTAATGTGGATCATTTGGTGCTCTAATGTATGATTTATTATTGCATTTTGTAGCAAGTTATAATCTTGATTGTTGAGGTTTGTGTTTTTGGAGTGATTATGCCTTGCTTTTTTTTTTCTTTTTTCATTTTCTTGATGTGGGATTGTTTCTATTTTTTGTTTCGTTTCTGCTTGGCTGTTTTTAATCTATGGGGAGGTAATGGAGCTTCAATGGTGGAAAAATGCTCAAGCAATTTGGATATGGATGCTTGCTTCTTTTTATTTATATTACTTTTTTGGGATGTATACTAAACTGTTTTTCTGGATTCTTGATTGTATGTTTGATCTCAATTTCGGAGGGGATGTTGTGTTCTTTCTCCTTAGTAATGAACCAGTGATGATGTTGGGCGTTTTGCTTTTTTTGTTTGTTGAAGAATCAAATGGTTAAAATGGTGAAAACAACCTTGCAGATAATGATGTGATGCTCAATTTTTTTTATTAAGACGAATAGGATACTTTTCTGAGAATAAAAAATATTGCTTAATTTGGAAAGTTTCTTCCACTGGGCTTTTCTATTTCTACACCTAATCTATTTAGTATTTGAATTCTCAAGTTATGTAGCTAGTGGTGCATTTTAACTTGTTATGCAGGCTTCCAGTCAGTTCTGCAATAGTCGTTGATCGTTACTCATAAGCATCTTCAAGATATTCTATATGTTTTGTTTTTCTTTTCGTTATTCATCGATGGTTTCCTTGCTTTATTAGGCTCAGGCAGCGTTTTTGAATGGGTCCTTATTATGCTGGTGCCATCATTCCGATTCTGTTAACACTTCTGGTTAGGAGCACAAAAAAGGAGAAGAAAAGAGGTCTTCCCGCGGATGTTGGTGGAGAGCAGGGTTATGCGATCAGAAACTACCGGTTCACTTCACCTGTGGAATCAGCATGGGACGGGGTTACTACTCTCGCCGAGCTTTTTGAGCAGTCATGCAAGAAATTTTCTAACAGACGGTTACTAGGGACACGAAAACTGATAGCAAGATCAGTGGAAATATCTGATGGGAGGTCTTTTGAGAAGCTCCATTTGGGTGAATACGAGTGGTCAAGTTACGGGCAAGTGTTTGAATCTGTTTGCAACTTTTCCTCTGGTTTAGTGCAACTTGGACATCAAAAACGAGAACGTGCAGCGATCTTTGCTGATACACGTGAAGAATGGTTCATTGCCCTGCAGGTATGTCACATCATGCTTTTGGGAAGATGTTCCATTAAGAGCTTATTTTACACTCTCTACATGTCAATATGATATAAACGTATTAATGTTGACACGAATGTCATGTGATAACATCATTGGTACTTC
Organism: Leonotis leonurus; assembly: GCA_026898415.1. Lineage (NCBI taxonomy): Eukaryota > Viridiplantae > Streptophyta > Magnoliopsida > Lamiales > Lamiaceae > Leonotis > Leonotis leonurus. The sequence goes on from JAPKLX010000047.1 coordinate 1,632,056, forward strand.
TAAATGTAGTTATTTGATGGTATGCACATGCTTTAAGCTTAATATTACTAGACTCATCACATAAGATTATTAATGTTCAAGCAAGATATACCATTATAGTAGTGATCCACCAGTGCATAATTTTAATTTTTTTTCATCAGGGCTGTTTCAGGCGCAATATTACTGTCGTAACCATCTATGCATCCCTTGGTGAAGAGGCACTATGCCACTCATTCAACGAGGTCTCTCTCTCTCTCTCTCACCCCACACACACATACACAAGAAGTTAGCTACCGGACCAAGCACGCTAACCGTATTAATTAATATCCTAATTTTGCCGACATGACCAATTTTGCGCTGTGTTCTTTAGACGGAAGTCACAACTGTGATTTGCGGATATAAGGAACTGAAGAAAATAGCAAACATAAGTGGGCAGCTCGACACGGTCAAGCGAATTATATGCATGGATGATGAATTCCAGTCAGATACTTCACTAGTTAATATGGTTTCCGGAAGCAGTGGCTGGAATGTTACTTCATTCTTGGATGTAGAGAAGCTGGGCCGTGAAAATCCAGCTGATTCAGATTTACCTCTTTCAGCTGATGTTGCGGTGATAATGTACACGAGTGGTAGTACTGGTATGCCCAAGGTTAGTATGATTTCACTATTTGAGCAACACTTAAATTTTGAAGTATGTTATTGGTTCAGTTTTCCTAATTGTTTGACTTCCTCTCATATGTTTCCAAGAGCATCACCTGATAAATTGTGCTGATCACTATATATGAGATGCAATTTTTTTTTTTTAAAAATCAGCGACTTCATAGTGTAATGCTAATGGGTGCACATTCATGTTTCTAAACTAATACTAGTCAAGTCATAACTGACGTTTAAAAGTCTAATATGCTTGGTATGAGTGAGATGGAAAATCCAAATCTCATTCCCGCCCATTCACACGCACAAACACTATTAATTGTTAAATCGACAATCTTCTCAGTTGGTATCATTCCATTTTATTGTTGGTGGATTCGGCACCAATACATACTATACTTGCACATGCCATCTGGAAGAGGCCTACGTTTATTTAACTCACTTTTAATTCTTTCCCTTTCTTCTACTCATATAGGGTGTGATGATGACACATGGCAATATTTTAGCTACAGCATCTGCTGTGATGACTATTGTTCCCGGATTAGGACATAATGATGTTTATTTAGCATACCTTCCATTGGCTCACATTCTGGAACTAGCAGCTGAGGTATGACCTTCTCTGAAGAACCGAACTAATTCTCAATGTTCAATCTTGCTCACTACCTTTTTCTACTGTAGAGTATTATGCCAGCCATTGGAAGTTCTATAGGATATGGATCTCCTTTAACTCTCACGGATACTTCAAACAAGATAAAGAAGGGTACAAAAGGGGATGCAACAGTTCTAATGCCGACACTGTTGGCAGCTGTACCTGCTATTCTTGATCGTGTTAGAGATGGTGTGCGCAAAAAGGTTTGCAATATTTCAAACAAACTAGCTATTCCTTCCACTTTTTGTTTCTACTCAGAGTTTGAAGTAATTCTTATGCACTGAAACTCACTGGTAAAACTTCAGATAGATGCTACTGGTGGACTCCCGAAGAAACTATTTGATTTGGCATATTCTCGCCGGTTGTCTGCAATAAACGGCAGTTGGTTTGGGGCTTGGGGATTAGAGAGGTGGTTATGGGACATTCTGGTGTTCAGAAAAGTTCGAGCTATTTTGGGTGGTCGTATTCGCTTCATACTATCTGGAGGAGCTCCTCTTTCGGGTGACACTCAAAGATTTATTAACATATGCCTTGGGTTAGTATTCTCGAAAGATTAAATATATATTTCTTCCTTTTCCATGTAATTAATTTACTCTATTTCCATTTCTTGTTATCATCAGTGCGCCAATTGGTCAAGGTTATGGTCTTACTGAGACCTGCGCCGGTGGCACTTTTAGTGAGTATGACGATCAATCTGTTGGTCGTGTTGGCGCTCCCCTCCCTTGCTCAGTTATTAAGGTAACTGTCTGTAGTTTTATTCCACATGAATGGTACCTACATATCACCAGACTCTCATCGTCGTGCGACAACTGATAGCTTAAAATATTAAAAACATATTGCTTATTGATATATATTCCCTGTAATAAGTTATGAAAATATTGCATAGTATTAGAATTTATTTTGGAGTTATGGCATTTACTATGTTGAAGTTGATCACAACACAATTTCTCTGTCGCCTTTCTATCTTTACATGGAAACCTTTGGTAATTTTCTATGAACAAAATTTCAGTTGGTTGATTGGCCCGAAGGCGGCTATCTAATTAGTGATTCTCCGAAGCCACGTGGAGAGATTGTCATTGGTGGACCTAATGTTACTCTTGGATACTTTAAGAATGATGAAAAAACAAGAGAAGTTTACAAGGTAATTATTGGGATTGCTCTACTTCTTTAACATTTCCATTTCTCAATTAAAGCCTTTTGATATCATGCAATTTTTTTATCTGATGTCTAAAGGTGGACGAGAGAAGAACAAGATGGTTCTACACTGGTGACATTGGGCAATTCCACGCTGACGGTTGTCTTGAGATAATCGACCGTAAGAAGGACATCGTCAAACTTCAACACGGAGAATATGTATCCCTCGGGAAGGTAAGAAAAAAATCTTCTGAATGTCATGTTTTCCACACAATTTTTAAGATGCTGCAATCACAACACAACCGTTTTGCCTTTTTCAATTTCCACAAAGTTTGTTTGAATTGTACTGCTTAGAAAGAAAGTGAAACAACAATTGAACAAATTGGGAGTGTTGTAATTACACCTTCTTATGACTTGTCCAAAAACTGCAAATTTGAGTAAACATTGTGTTATTTCCAGGGATTTTCATGTCCCTTGTGGAGTTTGACGACTGAAAAATTTACATGTGCAGGTTGAGGCTGCTCTGGCCGCCAGCCCATACGTGGAAAACATCATGATGCATGCTGATTCCTTATACAGTTACTGTGTGGCTTTGGTGGTGGCTTCACAGCACACATTGGAAGGCTGGGCTTCAAAACAAGGCATTCAATACTCTGATTTTGCTGATTTGTGCCAAAAGGAAGAGACTCTCAAGGAAGTCTCCAACTCATTATTCAAGGTACCACACCACGTCCTGTTTGAATTTGTTTGTTTTCTTCTAGTTCATTTGGAAATTCTCACTAAATATATTTTCTGATCAAACAAATCCTCTATTGCTTGTCGAGTCGATTAAGGGGGCGTTTATTTAGGTGATAGATTATATTTAACATACCATATGTATCATTGAAAACAAATCATATATATGTGGAGCTTTATGATTTTTGGTTAATTGGTACACAACCTTTCAACTCTTTAATCAATAATGTCACGATGCTTGAATTCTGGCATTGGAGAATCCATGTGGCATGCTACGGGCATTTCCACAACAGCTTAGGCGTGCCCACGTGGATTTTTTGATCCCCAAATTCGGATCACGTGACAGTATTGAAGATATATCGAAACATCAGTACCAACTTGCAAATGTGACTAGATTTGCTATCTTCCCTTTAAAGAATCGGGGTGTGCTGTTCAAGCTATCGCCCGAAATAAATACCCGTAAGTGAAACGATTGCTTTTGAATTGGTACGAATGCAGGAAGCGAAGGCAGCAAGATTAGAGAGATTTGAAATTCCGGCAAAAATCAAAGTGTTGCCAGAAGCTTGGACGCCGGAATCGGGGCTCGTCACTGCAGCTCTGAAGCTGAAGAGAGAGGTGATTAGGAAGACCTTCTCTGAAGATCTTTCCAAGCTATATTCATCATGATCCATTTTAGGAATACATCCTTTTTTGTAGAGTTCATATAAATGTTGCGGAGATGTTTCCTTCCTTTCTTCCTTTTGTTCCTTCTCCATAGAGAGAAGACTTTTAACTCTCATGTACTAAAATAGTACTGCATTTCTTGTCTCTGCCTTATCTTGTGCTCCCTTGTGTGTGTGTAATTTACTTGGTTACTTGCTATAAATTCTACTGCTCCCATTATTCATAATAAGTTTGTCATATTACAATGTCATAATAATAATGACTCAGATTCAGAAAAAGAAATATTTTATCTTTCAAAAATTAATCAATTTTGTTGGAGCTCATCATTTTATACAAAAAATCATTTTTTAATACCCGTACTCAAAACAATGTGTCCCAGATAATGGACGGAGAGAATATATTTAAAAAAAAATCAATAATTGTGGCATAGAATAGGGGTATTATAGTATGGTTTTCCTGTTTTTTATATGAAAATGATCTAAATAATTTGACAGTCAAAATTTTTAATTCATAAAATATCATTTTTATTTGATCTCTTTCACATGAATATATATAATTTTGTTATCTATATTATAATAGAAGTTAAATTACAATGTTTTAATAAATATAACAAATGATTAATTCTCATATACATTACTCCTACTTACTACAACTGACAGGTAAATTACAGTATGACTTGTGATTATTTCGATTACAATACCCTTAATTTCTTTTGGCCCAAATTTCTCCAACCATTGAGTATTTTAATGTGTAGATTTCCACATGTAGAGTACAACCATCTTGAGATGAGAAGAAAATCAAGAGACAAGCAACCAATTAAACGCTACATAGAAATGTGAATTAAATTAATACCTCAAAAATTGTTTAATTAATGAGATCCTTGTACTAGAAAAGTGGAATTAATAATAGATAATCAAAGAAGGAAAAAGTGATGGTCAATTTTAAGAGAAGATGAGTCCAAGTAGGTTGAAAAGGATGACTATTTAATCACCAACTCAATAGTACTTATCACTATAAATTGGTAGGCCCCATCTTTTCTCTTTCTACCCCTCCAATCTCACTCCTTACAAAAACACACAAACTAATGTTATTACAACACTAATATACACACTTCCCTTTCCTCCCATCTCATTGTTCTTTCAAATTCTTCAATTTCTTGCCTCATCACACACTAAACAATATGATGTAGCTTCTTCCCTTTTGCCTCTTCATTTGAGTCAATTCTAATTAGTTTCTTCTTCTTCTTTTCTTGTTTTTCCACACACACAGAGAACAAGAGAGGATGAATGAATGCATGGAAGAGAAGATATGGTGCTGTTTCCACCCAAGAGAAATGGTTGTGGGAGTTTGTGCTTTGTGCTTGAATGAGAGGCTCTTGGTCTTGGCTTCAAAGCAAGAGACTTTCTTGACAGCAAAGACTAAGAGGGTCCTACCAAAGATTCTTGCTCTTACAAACTTCCTCAAACCTTCTTCCCTCATTAAACTCCACAAATCAGAGGTTTTTTATGACCCTGCTGCAGCTTCTTCTTCTCCCTCCACCCCAGAAGGTCTCTCTCTCTCTTCCTCTCTGTCTTTGTCTCTCTCTCACACACACACAAATCAAGAAACACAAAGCTTGTTATGATCATCAATGGGAGAGTCCGTGAATGACGTTAGGTTGTCGATTTACTCTGTCCTTAAGCACACATTCACACACACACACAGAGACATGCATATATAGGCCTGCCACGTGGCGTTATGTTAAAAGTGGAGAGAGGGGAAATAGTTTGGTAGAGAGCTAGTTATCCACTAGTTGTTGCTTTTTGACTAATTTTTTTTCCCTATTGCATCTGCATTTATATAATTGATAAATGGTTGCATTGTTTTTAGTGAGAAATATATTGGATCGTGAATCCTTTGATGTAATCAAAATAACTTGCATCATCCCCAACCACTATGTGTATATATGCATGTATGTTCATCATTGCAGAATATATATATATATATGTGCATGATAATATATATAATATGATATAAAATAATAACTACTCCAAAAGTAAAAGCAACAATAATATGGTGACATATATAACAACTTCATGTTGAATATGTATTAGCATAAGGTTTATAATGATTTGATTTGCAAATTCAAGAATTGATATGGGATGTGACAAAAAGTGACTTTCAAATGCTATGATGATTGACTATAATGTTCTTGATTGCTTTTTACTTATTTAGTATGTAGATCTAATTAGAGGACCATATATAGGGTTTGTTTGTTTGGTTAATAAAATTGAAATAAATCCCATGCATGATCCATTATGTTAAATAACTAATATCTATGAGGTTATACAATGATCAACGTCTCAAATTGTTTTTCATTTCTCATATTGTTTTTCATTTTTCAAGGAGAATGAAGAATGTTCTTTTTAGATGACCTAGACCCTATATATGTGATCAATGAATTATTAGTTCATATATATATGTGTTTCTATTAAATATTACTCCATCCGTTCCACTAAAAATTATTTGGTTTGATCAAATTTGTGAGAATTTTTGGTCAAATCAGTGGGACAGAGGGAGTAGTTCATATATGATATATCTACACGCATCAATTACTTAGAGTAAATATTGGCTAAATGCAGATTCTTTCATATCAATCAAATTTGAAGAGAATGGCGTTGCTTCATGGGACAAAGGCAAAATCTCCAAAATCTCACTTGATCATGAAGATCACCACCAATTCAAGAAGTCCGGTTCATACGAGATCAAGAGTGTGATCGAGCACGTGAAAGCACATGCCTCTCTGAGGTGGCGGAGGCCAATTGGTCACCTTGTCCAGCTCATCAAGTCCAAGAGGTCCAGCAAGGCCGCCAACGTGGCGGGCACGAAGCTTGAAAGAGAGAAGACCATATATGGGTGGATAAGGATTCTCACAAAGAGGAGGACCAAAGAATAAAGTGTTCTTGCAAGAAAAATACACCCTCTCCCCTTTCCCTTTCACCTCCACATTAAGTGTGTAGGAATCCATCACATATTATTCACATCATACCCTATATGATTGAGATTGTCTTTGTCAAAAATTGCAACTTGTCCCCAAATAAAGATACTTATACTTATATTCATTCCCATTACAAGTGCAAAAACCCCATTCTTTACTAGAACAAGATCAAGAAAGTCTCAAAGCTCAAGTTTATATTACAACATATCATTGATTCTCCTAATAAGACTTCAAGATGAAGCATGTTGTTGATCATGTCCTAACAAGAAATTAAAATTCATGGGAAATTGGAGTTGTTTCTGTCTTAATAGATTTAGAATTGAAGATATCTTAACCCCACAAATGGAGAATGGGTTGCATGTGAAGAGGTCCAACATTTGGCCTTTGATTAGTTATATTCAGTCAATAGTAACATAAACAAGGTTGGTGGGCAATGTTTGTCCCATTTTCTAATACAGGACCACAATTCTCTTTGATACTAATTATTAGTATAGGTGTTTCTCTTCCGACAAAATTTAATGAAACAACTTAACTTAGTTGAGACTTGTTGTTGGAGAATTATGATTTGTTCAAGCATCCACATTATATATCGCCTAACTTGAGTGCATCGAATTTGAACATCAAGGGAATTTTGATGTTTTTCTCTGTTATAGGCAATTTTAAGAATGTAATACTCCATCTTTCTCATTATTAAGGTTACTAAAACACTCACAATTTTAGTTAAATGGGATTAAATTATAATGAGACGAATAGAGTATATATATTTCTCAGGAGAATAATTCAATTTGTGATGTTCTATGTGCATGTGTGAGCCAATGAAACCCCCTATGTGAGGAGGTTACGCGACTATTTTGCCGAGTTCCTTAGAGCATCTGCAGCTCCAACAAGCTCGGGAGTCTCGGTCTCCGGAGTCCGCGGAGGGAGGCCGCTGTGGAGGAGAGACTCGGGAGATCAACCTCTGAGGTGGGAGGTAGCCTCGCGGCTCGGGAGGCTCGGCAGTTTTCACCGCTGCGGGAGTGGGACTCCGGAGTCCCATCCTTTTTTTTTATTTTATATTTTTGCTTTCTTTAAAAATAATTTTAATACATAAATTCATTTACAAATATCCTATTTCAATTCCATATTTTCATACATCTTTTAATTTTTATTTTTATTTTAATTTTCGTTTTTTATTAATGTATTTAAATTAAATTTTAAAATAAAGATTAAAATTAAAATTTAATTACATATTTATTCATTTAAATTTTTAATTTAAATTAATAAATTTAATACATAACAAATATCCAAAATAAAAAAATACATACATTATAAAAAACAAAAATAAAATAGAGAGCCTCCAGAGTCCGTGGGTGAAAGTCTCCCCTGCTACCTACCAACACAACCTCTCTAATTTCTATGGACCCACACAAAAAAGTTTCATTTATTTACGTAAATGCCACCGAGTCTCTAAAATGAGAGTCCCCCATTGGGGATGCTCTTAGAGAGAGTTGTCTCACGTCCCTAGGTATTCTCTATCTACCCACTTGTATCGGTTCTGGGTACAGATAGAGAATGGCGTGGGTTACTTCAACGTTATGGCGCCGGGTACTCAAACATCGGCTCTAGGCATTTTCAGTACCAATGAATTCGTTAAAACTGGGTAAAAATTGTTTTTAACTAGGTTTCTATCTAGAATTTGTTTTTTTAATTGACTAGTTTTTTTAACTCTAAAATTTATGAATAATTACTTGACAAGATGTCTTGTTTTATTATTTTCTTTGTCTCAAGAATATTAAATTTTAATCTTGTTTGGGGCTCACTAGATTGTGTTGTCTCCGCCTCGTGTGTACTCAAGTATTTTGTAACATGTGTTTTTTTTCCAACCCCTATTCATAAGTAATTGCTTTCTTTCAATGTATAATCTTCATGTTAACTTTTATCCAAGGTTTCTTTAATTCATACTTGGCATGATGCATGTGCCTCTTAGAAAAAAATGAGATATCACCAAGAAAATTTTAGCAATTAATTATACAACCCTAAAATCATAAAAGGGTGTCTTTATCAGTAGGGATGAGCAAAACTTACTGAATCGAGTCGAGCCAAACCGATAAACTCGGTTTGATTTTTTTTTTCCCTTTTTGCTTTGTTTCAGTTTTGATTTTATAAAATTTTGATTTTTCGGTTCAATTTTGATTTTGGTATGAAAAAATTTGAAATATCAAAAACTGAACCGAAACATATTATATAATATTGATTTATTTAATATTAATTATTAAATATATAAATATATTATTTAATAATTATTTATTTAATATTTTATATTTCGACTTTTCAGTTTTTAATTTAAACCAAATCAAAAATATCGGTTCGATTTTGATTTTACATTTTTCAATTCAGTTTTCTTTTGATTTTTTTCTGGTTTGGTTAACCGTTCTCACCCCCATGTGTGAGTGATGAATATGATTATTTGTGGTGCCATAGAAGAGCACTTTCACACACAATACTATCACATGCATGTACATGGTGCTTTTATTGCAGAAAAAATCCATATAGAAAAAGAATGAGATTAGGAAATAGTTGGTGTGGAAGAGGGACCCCCCTCCTATATATGTATATATCATCTACCATAGAATAGAATCTTGAAAAAATGTAATAAAGTGCACTACCTTTAATATTTATTTTGCTTTCATCTCAATCTCTACTTAAAGAGAAGAGACCCCTTTTGCTACACCAAGTCAAACCACCTTTTATGAGGCCACATTGTTTTGTCACACTTTCATGCATGCTATTGCTACCCACATCTCTACTAATATTAATGTCTTCATTTAGTCACACTTTTCTACTCATTCATTCACTCACTCTCATGTATATTAATCCATTAGTGTGTTATAGAGTGTGAGTGTTATATAGATTGGACTGATATAAATTCCCTACCTTCTTTACTCTTTCATCCATTATGAAACAGTCCACATGCAGCTGCAATCTTGTCTGCTTTTGGTTAAATTTCTGCAACCAAATCATTTGTAATTAAATTCTTGCATCAAGAATGGACCTACTCATGAATCTTGGAGTTTTTCACACTACAAATTGAGAAAGAGAAGGAAATCTACCTACTGTTTGAGGTGACTTCTTGTCATTTATATAAAACAATAATGAAATAGGAAAGGAGGGGATTGTGTCAGCCTTTCTACCATGAGAAATCAAAGGCTATTCTTAGAAGAAATTCTTCAACAATATAATATGCAAAGGACACTTATCCATGCCTTTGGTGCTCATTAGATTTAAAGACAAAAGGTTATAATTGGTGCTTCTCATCAACATCTCTTTCTCTTTATAGTGTCATCAACCTTCTTTGCATTCTAATTATTTCAAAGATTTTGTCCATCTTCTTTCAGTCTTGTAGGAAGGTTACAAGAAGTGGGGCCCTCTCTGGAAATCTTTACACAATTTGATCTCAAGTGTGTAGCAATCACTTTGTCTTTACATAGAATACAAATTTTCTTAGAGAAACTGAAAACGAAGTAACACAGACGCAATAGACAGTGGCAGAGAAGTTTCACTGTCTATGTCAAGTATCAATAAACCATTTGCATAATATACACACCCAATACATATTATAAGCTTCATTAGTAGCTTTAGATTATATAAATCTTGGAAGAGAATCAAGATTTAAGAACCCTAAGAAAGAATCGAGCTTGATTTCAAATGGATATGTCAAATGAAAAGAACAAATCGAGGTTCAGATCAACAAGTAATGAACAAGTCACTGCATTCCAACAACCAATATAATTCCCAAATCTGCTCATTTGATGCAGGTTTATAGTTTTTTATACATGGGTCGACTCGACACATATAATTGATAACAAATGATTAAGCAAGAAAGCAAACAAGAAACGGAAAAAAGAACTCCTATACAAGCAATGCTACTTACTTATGCAGAAAAAATATGTCATCAAGGATTGCGGGGGTTGCCACTATTAATTCTTTAGCGTGTAAAGCATTTAGTTGCAATTTGCATCACACGAGCATCATGAGACGAGAGGAGTACCAAAGCCGACTGAACTAGGTTGCAAGGAACGGATCCTGATGTCGTACTTTCTCTTGCCTGAGAATTCACTGCTAGAGGGTGAGTCCAACCCCTCTGTTATGAGATGGATTGAAGAAGCATTTTTCTGGTCAGAAGCAAGTCCGATAAGGTTCCCACATTTCCGGCATAGGAGTTTTGTCCTCCGGCGGAAAAAACCCCAAGAGTTCTTAGAGATGAAGTAGGGTACACAACTGAATTCTTCAACCTGACTGAATCGGCTCTCGTCAATGGTGAAAAATGATATGATCCCTTTCTTGATAGATTTACCGTATTTAGAACCAATGGTAGATGTATTACGACTTGATGAATTTAGGTTTAAATCATATCCACAGGAACCGCAGCTGCAGAGGGAAAATGGTCATGTTAGTGCAACCCAATGCATCACATGTCATGCTCAAATCCGGCCAATCAACAGTTTTTTTGAAACAAAACATTGATAAAAGTTTATGGATGCAACAACCGGACAATTTTTAAATCATTAAAGGAACAAGGACAATTTCCAGCAAGGCAGGTGACTCTTATACTGAAAAACCTTAGTTAGAAACAGAATCATCTCTGAAGCATGAGAATAAATGACATTCAGATTCAAAAAATCAACATAAGCAAACAGACAATAATAAAGTATCCGGTGCACATGGTCTGTCATACACATATTTGCGAACACATGCACTTATTTGTGCAAGGGGGTTGTTTTCTAGTGTGTTTTTAGTACAGACAGAAGATATGGATAGACAAATTCTTTCACGATCTGCATAATGACTGGACATGAAAAATCCAGGATGAACTAATAAATAGAATTACTGAAACTCGGAAATAAAGTTGTAAAGCTTATTCTGGTATAAGGGCAGGCCAACTATTTTCTTCATAACAACCACTAAATGTCCTGAATTCAGTTCTTATCTTTATTAGGCCTCATTTTCATTCTCAACATGACTTCATGACATATTATCCATCTATATGGAGTATGGATATCAATAGAAAGGAATTTAAAATCTTGCGATCTTATAACTTATCACAGCTTACCAAATATGGTGGACTTTTGACCACTCCAGAACCTAAACATTTGTAATCATTGACCTATTCTACATACATAAACAATATGGAACTATCCTAACAATGCATTTGGAAAAAAATAGTTTTTTGCTCTCACATGAAATAACCTGTAATTTCCCACACGGCTCATAGTACAAAATTGTGACCTTGCAATTGCAAGGCACTCTGAGAATATGCATCCTCTAAAGCTTCTATAGGGAAATGATTGGCTAAGTGTTGGTTATGGTAAGTTTACTGTATTAGCAAAGTTACATATTCCACTTCATTCAAACAATATACAATAACTACTCAAATATAAAGTAGACACAAACACAAGATAGATCTGATGGTATGATGCTCTCATTCTTTTTTTATGTTTCTAGGATATAAAACACATCACAATTCACACAGTCTAATCCATATTTAAGATACATTAGGAGTTATCTTTCATTCAGATATTTTCTTTTGACTGCATACAATCAAGATGTGCACTAACACTAGAAATTGGACTGCGAACCAAGAAAATAGAAACCAAAGCCTTTTGCCAGTATTACACAACCACCTAGTTACTTGTAATGATTCACAAGATTTTGTTGAGAAAGAAATCATTTTTGCCAAAATAGAAAACACCAGTAACATGGTTTTGCTTATGAACCCAGGTGTAATCATCAAATAACTTCCCAATTTTATTAGATAACCCACTAAATGGAAACATAGCGAAGTTCCTAAACTGTTGTAGCACAATTGACCCCAAACCAGATTCCCTTTGAAACAATAATAACCATCTCCTACGTACTCGAAAAAAACTTATCATTGGCCTCGAGTGCGTCTAGTTTCGTGTTTTGGTCGTCTATACATGGTCTGATTTTCCACAAGTTTCCAACTTCAGGGAAGCACTAAACTCTAGTATATGCCAGACCATTTCTCGTTATGAAATTTAGTAAAATTGTTCTCTTTTCAACTAAATTCTCAAACCAAATAAGACAAGCGGATTAGCTTTAATATCTCATGCACCTCAACAAAAATATAAAAATCACTGCACCGCTTTTCATATACAACACAAGCAGTCGAAGGGAATTAACTGCTTAAAATTCAGGATCATTATGTATCCGGTGTTAACAATCAGGGCCCTATTCAAATACACACCACCAAAGCACTGGTTTTTAAAAAAATAAACTCGCACTCGTTGAGCAATAGCCCCAAATTCTCTCTCAATCAAACCGAAAGAAGATGAAAACATAACCAACGCACTAATAAATGCAGCCATCACTCACCTGTAAGTAACATCTCGCCGCGAACCTGCTAACGAGCCTGAGAATTGATAATTCGAAGCATAACCATCAGAAGTCTCCATCAGAAGTAGGCGGCGGGAATCAAAATCGACAGTTAAGACCAAGTCTATTGCAATTATGCAATATGCAGCAAATAAAGAGGATCCTATGACAGTTACTTGAGTAGGAGCACAGAGGCGTTCTCTACTGTGATTGCTTTGTGAAAATTATTTCAAGAAGGACGATTATAGTAGCAACCGTAAGCACCGCAGGGGAAGAAACTGGAGAGAGGTTAAAGATTTTGACTATGATGCTATAGTATATCTGTCTCCTTCAGTCTCGGTAAAATTTAAAATTTTGATTCCACATTAAATTTTGGGAGGTGACGTGTTTTTACTTGCAATATGGAGTATTATTATTGACGAAAATCAATTTAAGAAAATAAAAAATTAAATTAATCTACTTATACAAAACTTTTGATAGTTCCTTATTGTTTTTTATTTTATTCTTTTGACATTTTCTAATAACTTTTTTGCTTTTTTTTACTTGGAGGTGATAAAGAATGAATTAATTAGATAGATTTGACCATTTCTCAACTCTCTCTTACACGATGTTTATCAGTTATGAAAAGAATGAAAGTGCTCGACCACTCATTTTATAAAAGTAGAAAAAAAATGGAAATAAAATGTCAACAGTCGAACATGTAAAAAAAGAGATCATTGGTATTCTCATAATAGGATGATGACACTTATATTCATTATATTGATTGGTTAGATTTTAATTAGATATATATAGATAAAACTCAAATAATTTTTGTATAATATATTTAAAAAATATATCAAATTTATATTTTTTCATTCTCTATAAATAGAGACAAATCTTAATATATTTTCTTACACCTACAAAATTCTTCTTCTCTTTACTTGTATTGTTTATTATCTCGTTCTATATTTTTCTATGGATCGAGGCAATAACTATTTCTTCAATTTTCAGAATTTTAATTTTTTTGGAGATTATCATCCCGATCTTGAAAATATTTCAAATTTTGAAGATTTTTCAACGTTCAATTATGATATGAACCATTCATTTTCACAAAATCATCATCATTCACCTATTCCCAAATATCATCAGACCATTCAAAACATCTCTCAAAACTCATATGAACAAACTCACACAACATCTTTCAGTTCAAAAGGTTGGACGGATCAAGAAGATTTGACATTAATGTCTGCATGGTGTTTTGTCAGCAATAATCCAATTGTTGGCACAAACCAAGATATAGTTCTACATTTTGGGGAAGTATCCTAAATATGTACGAGCAAGACCGAGTAGAAAATCCAACAATTGACAATGCAAGGTCCCTAGAATCATTGAGACGACGATTCAGGCGCTTCAATAAAAATGTAACAAAGTGGGTTGCTGCATACAACAAAGCGTATGATCGAAAAACGAGCGGACAGTCCAGCCAAGACATTGAGAATGTAGCTCAAACATTGTATGGAAAACCTAAGTTCACACACCATGAGGTGTTTGAAAAAGTTATGAGTCTAAATCCTAAATAAGAATTAAAAATAAATAGTACTGATTATACACGTTCTCAGGCCAAAGGCGAAGATAGTGTTGAAGAAAGTCGTGGAAGCTCAAAAAGATCAAGGACCGATGAGGATGAAGACCCTCAACAAATAATGATAGTGTTGAAGAAAAGAAGGAGAAGAAAATAATGATTTTTTATACTCAACAAAAAGGATTGCAAGTCTATCTTGCTATATGAGAACAAAGAATCAACTTCGCAATAGAGAAGCTCACAACGCACTTCTATACGACTTGATCGAGCATAGATGGATGAAATTTGGTAATCGTAATTGATTGTATATTTTTTTCAATCTTACTATGTAATGTTGTATTTCCAATTTCATATTTAGATTGCTGTAATTTAGAGACTTAATTTGTTTATATTGTATTTTGTCAAAAAAATATTTTTTATGAAAGTTTTTAATATTTTCCATAATAATAATTTATTTTAATTATTTAAAGTAAAATCAGTTATTTTATGTATAATAAAATTAAAATTAAAAAAAATTAAATGTTATGGTTGCATAGTTGAAATGGTCATTGATAAACTACAAAAAATGAAGGTGGTTGGATTGAATAAAATTCAATTAGAAAAAATGAATAAGAAAATAATATAATATTGAAGTGGTTGGATGGTTGGAGTTTTTGGTGGTTATTGATAAACATGGTTTTAGTGTTAGTTTTAAGAATTTATCCGATTCAAATAAAATATGTAATCATTTTTTAATGTTTAATACTACGTCCCAACTAAGATAGACAAGTTGATATGTTTACTTTTTAGGATACTTTTATTACAGTCACAAGTCTAGTATATATTTCTATTGTCACTTTATACTCTTTTCAATTCTAAATATACACTCCTTAATTATTGTTCCCAAAAGCAACGCCTCATTTTAGTTGAGACGAAGAGAGTATTTTTTTTATTGGTATTGGGATTGATAAGTTCAATAAAATAAATATATCATTTTTAACACACTAAATTTAAACTAAAATAGTAAATATAATTATAGACTTTAAGGGGTTGTTTGGCTTAGATTATAACTTATTTAAAACAGTTTATAAGTTGTTTAGGAGCTTATAAACTCATTCAAAATGTTTGGCAAACTAAGTTATTTGAGAGCTTATAAGTTGAAAAAAAATAATTTTGGAACTTATAAGCTGTTCAAAAAATAAGTAGCTCAACCCAAACTTATTTTTGAATGAACTTATAAACTGCAACAAAAATTATATAAATAATCATACAATATTTTGTTATTACCAAATATATTCTAACAAAATCATATATGGAGAGTTTAAAAATATCAAACACTTTATCATTTTATAATCTTTTTAAAAGAACTTATAAGTTCATTTATTCAAACACTTTGACAACTTATAAGCTGTTAAAGTATGACGTTTTAGAAACTGTTGCAACTAGTGTTTTTACCTGTGCAGTTGCACGATAAATTTTTTTTATAATATATTTTTATTGTTTTAATTTAAATAGAGTTGATAATTTTTAATGAAATTAAACAATTCAAATAAAAATAGTTTTATCAAATGTGATAAATGTCAAACATACATATTATATTTTTAAAGATTGTAAATATGTTGTAATATATTAGTTTCTATTTTTAACGTAAAAAATACATAAAAAATTACTTAATGCATATTATTATATTTGAAGATTACTTAATTAATATAGGTTGCGTATTTTCTAATTTTTAAGTTGCGACTTGACTTGGAATTATTTATTTAAATTATTTTACGCATATTTGTGAAATATATCCCTTATTTACATCATATTAAATTGATAATTTTATTTATTTAATACACGTTTTTTTAATTGAGATATTGTGAAAAATAAAATTAAAATAGGTCAACTCGACTTGGAATTATTTAATTAATTTTTTTTAACACATTTGTAAAATATATTCTTTATTTACATCATATTAAATTGATAATTCGATTCATTTAATACACATTTTTAATTAAGATGACGAGAAATATGTTTCTTATTATCAAATATGTTTCTTATTTACATTTTACTAAGTTGCTAATTTTGATTTATTTAATATAATTTTGTAATTGCGATAATAAAAAAAAATCAAATAAAAATATATCTAAAATAAATTGAGACTATTCATTTGCTCACTGTTCATAACTTATTTGTAAACTGTAGTACGTGGCGTTGTTGAGTCCAGACCCACTGTCCGATAAAGGGATTCAGTATTGGGCACGAGGAATTTTTCCAGCCAATATACTTACAGTTTATTAAATAAACTAGTTCGCAAGAGTACGAATTCGTTGTATAAAGGTAAGTTGATCCTAAGTCGTATCTCAAGGAAGGCTAAACAGGGCTTTATCTATGTTGCAGAACAGAAAGCAATTAAAAGAAGGGTTTTGGATTTTATCTAGGCAAATTAAAATAAATAATTTAAAATACGAATTACCTAGGCAAGAATTAAGAAAGCAATTAAATCCTAAATCTAAGAATGAAGAATTAAAGAAACTGAATTTAAACATGCCTTGAATCGATTAATTAACATAATTGAAAAGGTTTGGATAAGGAATTGGAAATTAATCAAAAGCAGAACAATAAGAAAATAATTCATAAAGCAGTAAAGAAAGCAATAAAAGAACTCACGAATTGAAAGGAAAGATAATGCATTAAAGTACTCCGGGTTTGAATCACGAACGAATCCACAACTTGAATTGAAAGGAACGAATCATGAAATAAAAACTAGACTAACAGTGTTTTCTCTCGTGGTCTAAACCCTAGGCTAGAAAATAAAAACGTGAATGAAAGCTGGTAGAAGAGTGTCCCCCTCAAAATCACGCGGAGGAGGCTTAAATAGGAGAAGAAACAATCCGCCTGGCTAGCGAGCGCTGGGGGCTAGCGCTCGCTAGGCCCCAGCGCTGGATGAGAAAAGGCTGAGGAGGGGTAGCGCTCGCTAGGGGGTAGCGAGCGCTACCCTACTGTTCTGTCTAAGTGGCAGCGCTCGCTAGGGGGTAGCGAGCGCTACCCTACTGTTCTGTCTAAGTGGCAGCGCTCGCTAGGGGCTAGCGCTCGCTAGCCCCAAGCTCTGTTTCTTCTCGCGTGAAAACTCTTTTATTTCTTCCTTTCTTCGTCTTTTCGTCTCGTTTCTCCTCTCGAGCCTTGTTAGCTCTTAATGTCGATCTTTCACCTACAAAGTAGCAAATAACATACCCAAGTATCAACTTGATCGACAATATCAACCAATACTAATCCGAATTACGAGAGAAACGAGACCAAAAACGTATAAAACACTCACCCCCACTAACTAATTATTATCTCTTTAGTTAATTTATTAATATGTATTATTTATAATTTACTATAATAATTTATATTTATTTATATTATTTTATAGTAATAAACTATATATAAATATATATTTGAGGCAAAATACAAAATGATTAGGACCGTAGATCAATTGTATTTAAAAGACCATGATTTAATATAATTATTATACTAATTAAAATTAATATAATGATTATTTATTATAAGTAATGTCAAATTAGTAATTTACATTATGGAGATCAAATTTAAATTAACAAAATTGATTGAAATAGACCTAAATTTTGTGCACTACAATAAAAAAAAAAATAGAATTAACAAATCAAATAAAATCCAATAAACAAGATAAAGTGCATTTAAAATTTCAAACTCTATCTTTTCCCCTAATTAAGCGGTTGGTACATTATTCAGTTATATATAATAATTAAGCAATATTATACCAAAAAATAAGCTATGCGATGTTCTAAAATAAGCAATGTAATTATTGATTACAATATATTATAAGTAGAATTATATATAATAATTTAAGCATTATTATACCACAAAATAAGCCATGTGGTACTTAAAATAAGCAATGTAACTATTGATTACGGTATATTCTAATTAGAATTATATAAAATAATTAAGCATTATTATACCACAAAATAAGCGGTATTTTAAAATAAGTAATGTAATTATTGCTCACGGTATATTCTAATTAGAATTTTATATAATAATTAAGTATTATTATACCACAAATTAAGCTATGCGGTGTTCTAGAATAAGCAATGTAATTATTGATTACGTTATATAATAATTAGAATTATATATAATAATTAAGCATTATTATACCACAAAATAAGTTATGCGGTGTTCTAAAATAAATAATGTAATTATTGATTACAATATATTATAATTAGAATTATATATATAATAATTTAAGCATTATTATACCACAAAATAAGCTATGAGGTGTTCTAAAATAAACAATGTAATTATTGATTACAATATATTATAAGTAGAATTATATATATAATAATTTAATCATTATTAAATCACAAAATAAATTATGCGGTATTCCAAAATAAGCAATGTAATTGTAACATGATTGAGATCTATAAATCATTAATTGATACAAAAGGAAACTCGAGTGCTTAATTATGACAATAGAAAACTTAATAGTTATTAAATCACAAAATATATAATAATTAAGCAATATTAAATCATTAATTCCGGCGGTGAGTTATTATCTCCTTGATAGTTATAATTTATAGCTTAATTTTAGGTATTATTGTTCAAGACATGTATATATTAAATAAGTTCAGATTATAATAATAATAGTAAATTTACTTTTATAACCTTTAAAATAATAACATAATATTAAAGTAATTGAATAAGTTATAACCATAGATCAAAACAAATCAACGATCAGTAATGAATCTCAGTTAACACGTGGGGATAAGGTTAACATTTGAACTCTCCTATATATATATTTGAGGCAAAATACAAAATGGCCAAATAAGATAGTGAAAGATAAATAGTAGTCACCAAAATAATACTATATAAATTATAGCCATTTTTATTGTAAATTGTCGTAAATACCCTTGTAAATTTAACCAACATATTTTACGATTTTTAAGATTTTGAGTATGAATCCGTTTGCTAGGTATAATTCATACTCGTCATACATATGTTAAAATTAACATTAAGAATTAACTAATATTATGCTAGAATAATGTAAAAGCTGCATAATTAAAGTCAAATTCAGATATATGATATAAACTCATATTGTCAAATATGTTTCTTATTTATATTTTACTAAGTTGCTAATTTAATTTATTTAATACAAAATTTTGAATTGTTATAACAAAAAAATCAAATGAAAAATATATCTAAATTAATTTGAGACTATTTATTTCCCCACTCCCCACTAACTAATTATTATCTATTTAATTAATTTATTAGTTCATCTTTAATATATTTTTAATTTATCAATAAATAAATTTGTATTCGTAAATAAAAATATAGTTATATTTAAATTTTTTCATTTTTTATTTTTTTCCTATTAATTATTTTATTATTCTTAATAAAAAAATAAAAATATATCAAAATAAATAATATTAAAAATATACGTAATCATTAATTATATAATTTTATAAAATATACAAATTAAAAAATAATTAATATAATTTTATAATATAATTAAAAAAAATATTAATAATATAAAGAATAAAAATAAAAATACAATAAAATAAATAGAATAAAAATGAGGAGACAAATGAGAAGAAAGTGACAAAGTTATTACTTATAATATTGACTTAGAAAATAACTTATAAGCTCTTTATAATTACATCCAAGCCATTAATTTTGCAACCGCATGTACTAATCATAAAATTTTTCAAAAACAATAATAATAGCAGTTAATAAGTAATATGGGAATGCGACATTATCACTTTTAGGGACAACATTAAAATGTCTTTGGATAAATTTACAGTAGAGCGGTTAGTACTTACTCCGTTACTGACTCAGTTGCGAATCGGGTCGGGTCAATCTCTTGATATTTAATGGGTCCGAAACCCGAAGTCATTGGTTCCCGTTTCTGTGTCTCTGCATTCGTCAAAGCATTCTTAACCAAGAGTCTCTCCTCTCTCCTCTCTCTCTCTTCCCTCTTCCCTCATTCCTGAAACAGAGGGACTACGAATTCCCGGTTCTCTCATACAACCGCAGGAAAAAAGAGATTACAAAGAATATTCACGAGTTTTGGTGCAATCAATGACTTCTTCTGGTAAGCAGAGTTATCATCTCATTTCCTAATAATCCTGACTTGCAACAATGGAATTCAATAAACCTCATGTATGCCATTTCTTTTAGTCTCGAATTTTTGTGATCGCTCTGATTTTCTGGAGATTAGTGATCTTCTCCTGTGTAATTAGGAGAGTTACTCTGCGTTAGCTAGTTTTGATTGATGTTAATCGACGTAGCCTTCATGTTTGGAATTTTAGACGAATTATGTCGGCGATTGTGAATTCGTTTTATGTTTGTAGTCACTACGGGTCTAATTCTGAGTCAGCTAGCTCGTTTTATCAGATTATGCAGTTAAACTTGCAGCGGAGCTTGAATCAGCTTCGCGTTTGAGAGCTGCACAATTCTTCGTGACGCAAAGGCCGTGGCTCGGTAATTAAACTGTTCTTAACTTTATTAGTGCAATTCTTATGTCACTCGTGTAATTTTGGGATGATTCGTTTCTTTGCGTGATTGTTGATTTTTCTTTAGTCGTTGAACAATTTGTTGTTGCTATGCAGATCTTTATGGGGTTAATGTTAGACCTGTTACTCCTTTCCGTAGCTTGAGTAGCAAAGCGGTTGTTGATACATCACTTCTACACCGCACCTTGCCTGAAGAGTTGCTTTCCGAGGTATGACTTTGCTATGAAGTTGACCAATACTTTTAAATTTAATCGTTCATAGTGCATTTATGGTTTTTGTAGCTTTTCAGGATTCTGTACTATCAGTTTCATCTTTTTCGAGGTCTTGTGATTTTTGTTTTTTTAATTGTAAATGAGAATATTGTGATTGCGCTTTACTCTCTCTACAGATATTTACGAAGATGAATCCTTATAGCCTCGGGAGGGCAGCTTGTGTCTGTCGAAAATGGAGATACACTATCCGTAACCCTATATTTTGGCGGAATGCATGCTTAAGGGCTTGGCAGGTTAAGTATGCAGTGACTTTTATATGTTGACTTTCTTATGTCTGCAGTCTGTTCTTATATTCGTCTTTTCCGCTGCAGCTGCATGGAATCGTGGAAAATTATAAGATTTTTCAATCAATGTATCATGGCTCTTGGCGGAAAATGTGGCTTCTAAGACCAAGACTTCGGACTGATGGTAAATAATTCTGATTGTAACTTTATGTTATGGCGTGTGCATCATATTCCGACATCGTTGGCACTCGGCAGAATATAATTGTTGAGGTGGTGGGGTGTTCGGGTTTGGGGGTTGAAACCATCATTAGGAATTAAGACTCGGATAGAAATAGAGAGCACACAATTTTGTATGTGCGAATTTTACGGACTAGTTAATACAAAACTCTTGTGTTCAAAGATCTAAAGCTCTGAGTCTTCCAAATTAGATAGAATGTGCATGTCGAAGTAATATAATTGCATTTTCTGCATTTCCACCACCTTATCCAATCACTTGATTCACTTCATACCACTGAGAATAGATGTCTCAACTTACTCGGCTTCTAATTGAATGTTTGAAACGGCTAGTCTTATACTGAAGAGGATCTGATCCCCCCTCCTACAGTCCTACTAAAGAACTTTGGTGCTAAATTTTGAACCGCTTCCAAATCTGAGGGGTTTCTCCTAAAGCCCATAATCTCTGGTGTGCAACTTTAGGTCTAATGTAGGATAAGCATTTCACCCATGCAAAAGTCAATTGTTGAGACAATATCACAACGACAAGAGGAGGAAATTAGATGATTCTAATCAAATCTGGCTGAGTATAAGTATTCATCAAATCTTCAATGTGTTTTAAGCCACATCAGTATGACAGTATATGGGTGGGTGCTGGGTTTGCTGACACTTGTCAGACTGTGGTGAAAATTACTTTTAGCAAGTCCTATAATAACAATGCCATATATTTCTTGTACAATGTGTTCATCTTACATCAAAAGTCTTCTATGCCCTGCTAAGCTTGTGATTTTGATTTCCAGGGCTTTATGTCAGTCGGAATACCTACATTCGTGCTGGGGTTGCAGAATGGAAGATCACCAATCCTGTGCATATTGTATGCTTTTTATCTAATTTAATTTGTTTTAGTTCCAAATGACATTTTCTTTGTGGAACGTTGATACCTTGTTTTGATCATATTATTTGTACTTTTGTGCGATGAAGGATAATATCAGAAAAGGCTGATATATCTACATCTACATCTATATCTATATATCTATATATAACTATGGCTAATGTCAAATGTGAGATCTATTGTTTTGTCTCTCTCCAATGACAGTTTGGTTGAATGCATATGATTTTTACCCAGTACCCAGTCAGCTGTTTTGGCTGATGTGTCGCATATTTTAGTTTTTCCCTTCTTTACCAATCAAGTGACCTGGATATCGTCTATGACTATTTTTATCTGAATAAAAGTAAAAATAAATCCTGAGTAATCAGAACAGGATACCAGTCATAGACAGCTCTTGATAAAAGTAACTATCGTCAACTAAATTTAAAGCTTCAATTTCTCTCTGTTTCTCATTTATTATAATTTCTGTAATTGGTCATGTAATGTAACTTTTTATCTGCATTATGCAGGTTTGCTATTTCCGCTACATGCGATTTTATCCTTCTGGAAGGTTCCTCTATAAGGTTATAATCTAGAACAGTTCCCTAGCATAGTAATTGTGAAACTACTTCATTATTGGAAATTCTGATCACAATCAATTTCTCTGCTTTTGTTGATAGAACTCATCGCAAAAAGTAAAAGATGTTGCAAAATACATGAATGTTCGCTCAACAAAATCTGATTGTGTTTTTAGCGGACAGTACACACTTACTGAAGATAAGGTAGGATTTTAGTTTTGCCATATTTCTGTCTTCTTTATAATGGTGTAACCAAGAAGAGAAGTTCATACTTTCCTGTTTTGGTGATTACATGACACATAGCTCTACAGTGAACTTTGATATGTATAATTGAACTTTTCATTACTGGAAATCTGATTAAGTAGTTTCACTTGCAGGTTGAAGCTGCTATTTTATATCCTGGCTTGCGCCCAACTGTCTTAAGAATTCGCTTGAGGTATCTTTCAAGACACTTTGTTTTTTCTTGTCTTTCTTTTTTTCCCTTTTCTAAGAGATCTTTAGCACTCACCCTGTAATCAGATTATGAGGATATAGGACATCTTTGTTACTCCTCGAGTTCGTGTTAGGTTATTTTATGAAATATATTTTCTTAAATTTGTTAAGACTGGTGTATATACTGTCCTCTCCTGCTTCGAGAAGCTGTTTCTTTACGAAGTGTTGGTTGGTTTGTATTAGTTAGTGATCTTGCAAGACCTTTAGTCGCATATCGAATATGAGTATAATCATAAAAATGTATTTTTGTTTACCATATTTTCACTTCATGCCATTCAAAATAGGTTGAGGGGCACAATAGAAGGCGCTAACAATAGAATGGATCTAGTCTCACTCGTTACGAGCGGCGTGAATGATGACGAGGCTAATGGCCCTGGTGATGACATTCTGGGAGTAGTCGAAGGGTGGCAGGAGGATGAATCTCACAACCCCGATATTCCCGCTGTGTCACACAAAAGGGGTCTCACGCCTTTCGTCTTTGTCCCATTCGATGAAGTAAGTAAACCATTGAAATGGGATTGTCATTTTATATATTATTAGTTCCAGTATTCGACTCACCCGGCTATGTTCCCACTTGTGTAATTTGCAGGTTGACAACTCTGTGTTGAACCTGCCTGTGGAGAAGATGGACTACTTTGTACCTGGTTGATTGGAGAAGATCACAGATTTTCTGTAAATAGGAAAAAAAAAAAAAGGATTGGTTTTTGCCGCGAGTTGAATTTCTCCTCCATGGTATGTATTCGTATTACTGTTTCAGTGTTACACTTGTGTTCTCTTCTACTATTACATGCAAGGTTGTCAAAAGTAATACAGCACAGAACTAGTTTTTGAAGAACTGGACTTGACATGAAGCTTGATCATTTGATGATGTGTACTAATAAGATTTTGTATGTAAATATTTCAATACTTTTGTAACTAGGAACGAGTATAATTTATTACGTCTGTTTATTACATGAAGCGGGAACGTAAACGGATGATGAGTTCGGAGTTCTGTGACTGTGAGTATCATTTCACGAGTCAATATACGAATCCAAATATAAAGGCTATGTTATTTAGTGAGGCATAATCTCTCACATGCTGGACTTGGCATCTTCCTTGTGCACGATGGAATTCCAGTTTGTGTTTCGAGGAAGAAATGTGTCCTGCAATTTCACGCTTTCAATGTTAGTTCCAAATTCTTGCAAGAAATGTACAATGAAATATTAGACAAAAACCATGAAAAGACCATGAATACAAGTCTATTCTTGCAATTCAATTTAATCAAAACGAAATTACGATGAAATGTTCAAACTATCGAGATTTTAGAATCACATAGCAATTAAAACGATGTCGTTGAACGTAACTTTAGTGGAAATATTGATAGTATAAGCATTCAATTGCTATTTCCTTTTATGGTCGGAAATTTAAACGTAATTGTAACAATATTGATAATTTAGGCATTTAATTGTGAATGCGCATATGGATTAAAAAAATTTAAACGTAATTGTAACAATATTGATAATTTAGGTATTTAATTGTGAATGCGTATATCGATTAAAAGTCGAATTGTTTACAGATTAGATTTGACAAAGTGATGCCACCTCAAATCTGAACTCAACTCAATTGCAACAGTTTTGAGGATGAAGATAAAGTAGGCATGTAAACCTAGGAAGCAGCAGGAAATTAAAATTGAGGATTTGGAATTGCAAAATAGGGGGAGAATGAAGAAATGTTTGAAGAGGAGCTTACAGAAACATAGGAGCAAGTGGGGATGACGGAGAGGGAGTGGGTACGAGCGTGGGAGAAGGCGGCGGCGCAGAGATCGGCGGCGAGGCCAAGCCCCCTCTTGCTGGGCGGCACATAGGTGTGAGTTATGTCAATTACTTTACTGCCCCTCACCTCGTACTCCAGGTAAGCTATCTTATCCTCCGTTTCAAATCTCCTCTCTCTCTCGTTCCAAACTATCTTGTTCTTCTCTTCCGCCATGCTTTTACCCCTCTTCTTCTTCTCTCTGCACATCTACACAAAGTCAATATTAATATACAATAAGATCGTGAATTTTCTCCTTAGTTTGATTTTCCTTTTCTTTTTATTTATAATTTAGTGATAATAATGAAAACTACCGCTTTTAATTTTTGTATGAACACATGTAGAAAATATCCATTTGATTTAAAAAATGTATAATTCTTGCATACTCTTATACAATTCTTACACATTTTTTGAGTAATAATTAAGTACTTGATTGCTATATAATTTTTGAACTATTATGTTTGTTTGATATTATAACATATGATGTCTTTGAATGAATATCGTTTGATATATATAACATATGATTCATTTGTATGAATATTATTCAAAACACTCCAAAACAAATTAAAAACACTTCAAAACAAAGCAAAAAGTTGTTGAAACTATTCTCCTCGATTTATCTCGTATCTGGCTTCAAACAGAGTGATATCAAAGATACAATTCAGGTAATTGCATTATAATATTGCTATAGTTCAAATAAAACATGAACCGTTAGACTAAGAGGTCTGGACCGCTGGGATCTCTCGCAGGCGTACCAGCGGTCCATCATGCTTAGTCTAGCGGTTCATAGTGGATCGTGTAGTAGATTATATTTCTAAATATTTTAGTATATATGTTTAGATAATTTAAAAATTCTTACTATGTTTACAAGAAAATGTTATTTTGATATTTGTAATAGATGATATGAGTTGCATGTTATTTAATTTAACTATATATTATGATTTTTGTATACTATAATGATAACTCGAGGCATTCACGGTTGGACCGCCAGATGAATATGCTTGAACCTTTCGGGACCTCCCCAAAATCCACCTAGCGGTTCAAGGGGTTTTGTCTAGCATTCACGGGGATTCCTACAACATTCAATCAATAATTATTTATAAGTTAATTAATCAATAATTAACAATTGATTAACAATTAAAAATTAGATTATATTTTTAATTAACTATACTAATTAAAAATTAACAATTCTATTTATTTAACAATATTAAATATTATCAATTCTAATTGACGTAGAATTTAATTCAAATTAGATTTGTTAATTGTTAATTGTTAACCATTCTAATTAGTTAATAATTCTAATTTTTAATTAGATTTGTTAATTGTTAATATTAATTAATTAATTATTAATATTAATCATTAATTATTAATTAATTCTTAATTTTGAATTGTTAAAGGTTAATTGTTAATATTAATAATTAATTGACAATTGTTAATTGTGAACCATTGTAATTAGTTAACAATTCTAATTTTTAATTAGATTAATTTGTTAATTGTTAATTATTAATTAATTCTTAATTATGAATTCTTAAAGGTTAATTGTTAATATTAATAATTAATTGTTAATTGTGAACAATTGTAATTAGTTAACAATTCTAATTTTTAATTAGATTTGTTAATTGTTAATATTAATTAATTGTGTATTGTTAATTAATTAATATTAATTGTTAATTATTTCTTAATTGTCAATTGTTAATGGTTATTTACATGTTAATTAGAGTCAGAGTGAAGATCAACGATCAAAATGATGTAACAAAAATACATAGTCATCACACAAAGACGAACCGCTGGAAGAACCACCTTGGACCGCCCAGCTATGTGCCGAGAGGTCCAAGCAGTTCATCATGCCTACTCCAACGGTTCAGGCATCAAAATTATCCAAATATTACGTACAATTCAAATATAACACATGATATTCTCAAAAACGTATAAATCAATCCTAGAAATAAACTATAATGTGCAATTCTAATTAATTAACAAATATCAGTTTAGAGGTACATAATCATATCTTAAATAATCAAAACAATGTCAAAAAATTCATGGAACCCACGCATTATTGAACCGCTGGATGAACCATGATGGACCGCCCGGCCATGTGCCTAGAGGTCCCCAACGGTTCATGGTGCTTAGTCTAGCGCTTTGAGCATATTTAGGTTTAGGAGATTACGATATACCTGTATATAAGTGGGAATGTCTTCATCTGTGTCTCCCATGGCCTCCAACGACCTCCGACGCAAATTCAAGCTTTCCCACTGCCCCAGTGGTCCAACCCACCTTCCAACAATCTTCTCCGACAATATACTCCACCAAATTCAGGCCAACGAGCGGGCGGTCCAACAATTTCAGGCGAATGGCAGGAGGTTTAAAAATTTGAGAAAGAAGGAAGAGAGGGGATGAACGGTTTGTGCAAACAGGGAGGAACGGTTCATCCCCTATTTTCCCTAAAATAATAATGTATGTTTTTTATGAATTTATTCAATTTTGCTAACAACCAATAACTTTTTGACCCACTTTTTCACTCTCTAACCACTTTTTCAGGTGGTGCACGTTTTTTGAGAGAAAATGAGTATTTTTTACATGTACACAAAGATATTGGGTATTTTGTTCATGTAATTTTTCAAAAGGGGTATTTTTATTTTTCTCCATATAATTTATACCCAAGTGAATATTATATATATATATATATATATATTTTTAAAATTAATAGCCTATTAGAATATTAGTAGATGTTTATATCTTAAAGAATGTAAAGTCAAACCTACAAATCTACTCCTCCGGCTGCTATACGTTAAAGCAAACCAAACTATTCATAAACTATACGTGAATCGGCTCGATAAAAGTTCGTTTTAAACTCGTTCATTTACTAAACGAACTGAGCTCGAATAATTTTTCGAGCCGAACTTGAGTCGAAATGTATTCGGTTCGAAAAGTTCGCGAACATGTTCGAATATAATTTAATGATCGAGATTCAAATAGTTCACGAACTTTGTTAACGAGTTTGTACACGAACTTAAAAAACGAGTCAAGCTTCAAATAGTTCATGAACTTTATATACGAACTAGTTTACGAACTTAGCAAATTAATATATATATATATATATATATATATATTAACAAAATAATTTAATAAACGAGCTTTTTAACGAATTCGAACTCGAGCCAAGTTCGAGCTCAAGTTCAAATTTACTGTTAAATCGAATAATTAACGAACCGAACTCGAGCTCGATTTTTATTTATCGAACCGAACTGGAGTTTGGTTTTCAGAACTCGAACCGTACTCGAGCTTTCAAATTTTTAAACGAGCCGAACTCGAGCCTGACAGTATTCGGTTTAGTTCGATTCGATTACACTCCTCAAAACCCTAGAGGCCCCTACCCACCGCTTCAAAATACGCCATTTAATTTAAAATATAATTTATATATACTATGTGCAATTGAAAGTGGCTTTTGTCCCATTGAAAACGGTCTAGTTTGACCAAAAAACTCACATATTTTGTTAAACTATGCTACTTTTAGTTGGACAGATGTACTAATAATTAAAATATGATAAAGATTATAATTGTACTCATAATTAAACAAGTGCAAAGGTTACAAATTTGGGTTGACCTTTCTATCACTTACGACGTTCCCTTAGAATTCTTGCAAGGAAAAGAATAGAACGAAGAAAGAAAGTAAAAACTTTGAAGTAAATGATGATATGCTTTTTGTAGGAATCAACGAAAATTTTATGCTTTTTACTCATAATATACAACCGAGTCTCAGTTCATCAAATAAAAATTTGACAAAAAAAAGGCGAACATTTAAGATTTCATTTTGCATTATTTTACTACCTACCTCTATTCCATTTCATTACTCTATAAATTGAGTTTATTAAAATAATCAAATGAAATTAATAAAGTGAGACAGATAAAATATTTGTTAGGAAGTCATTTATGCATTATTAGGAAAATTTAATTAGTGAAATCAGCTTACAAATTTTGTTATTTTAATTTGTTTATAAATTTGTTACTCAATTATTTCTTCTCTTTTAATGGATTGAGCGACAACTCAACTCAATTAAATATAATAAGTTAAATGAATTTAAATTCCATTGAATACATACTAAACTTTATTTTAACTGTTTTAATACATAGATGGGTCAAATTAACTACACAATTATTTTAACAATTTGATCTCATATTTTAGTGTAATATTTTATTTTATGTGGAAAGTAGTGGGTAAAGTTTAAATTTTTGCATGTTATTAATTTTTAATTAGATTATGTATGTTTGATAAAATTGATCTACAAATTTTTGAAATGTTAAAAACATGGATGGGAAAATATACAAATTGTTAGTATAATAATTACTTTTGACACATATCTCAAGAAATCAAAAAATAAAGATTTTGCCATTGGCTGTGACTTTTGAAGCCAAAAAGCCATTAATTCAGGTTCAATAAATACAAAAAGATATTAATAACATGTTCCCTAATTTCCTTCCTTTAAAAATAAAGTAAGAAATGTCCACACACAACACAATCAGCTAATCAAAGTGCAGTAGTGCACTGGAAATCAAAGTTTGTTTGCTCTCCTCTCTCTACCTCTCTAATGGCGGACACCAAGGTGGAGACCATAGCAAGGCTCGCGCAGTGGAAAATCGAGACTTTCGGCCCTTCAACTCCATACAAAAGATCCGACCCCTTCAAAATCGGCATTTGGAACTGGTATCTCCTCACCTACTGCTTCTCTGCGTATATCTAAGATCGTACGCATCACGTCGATTGATCATCAATTCTGAGACTTTCGATCGGTTGTTTCAGGCATTTATCGGTGGAGAAGAATCGCTCCGTATACATCCGGCTCTTCCCCGAACCCTCTCGCCTTTCAAAGGAGCAGCCGCCTCTTGCTCGGTTCGTCATTCGCGTCTCCACCTCCGCTGCCAATCGCCGGCCCTACGTTTCACCCAGTGAGTATCTCCTTCCTTGTTTCTATTCGCTGGCTGTTGACTTCTTCCTGAATTTTAATCAGCATTTTTGGGTTGAATTTTGTGATTTTGCTCTGATTTTACGTTTTACTCTGTTTTTGGGACGATTGGATTGCTGTAAATTTCGATGTTTAGCTTAATGAATTTAGTTTGACTTCAAAAGGAAAAGAAATGCTTTTTTGGTGAAGGAGTTTGTGCCGTAGAACTAGCTTTTGAAAACGACGGGATCATTGAAAGAGGTTCGGTTTTGGGATCAAATTTGGGGGAAAGAGATGCGTGATGCTATGAGATGGTGAAAGTTTTAAATCTCTTGGACCCTTCATACTCTTTTTTTATAATTATTTGTTGTGGATTAAGTCATGATCCAACATATTAGATTATTATTCTATAGCAGTTCTCTTTTCATAATTCGATACGATTGTGCAATGAAATCTAATCGAATAGCATTCTTTGTTTTCACAATTTACATAGTTTAATAAAACAGAAGTATGTGATTGTAGATCTACAGCACTCTAGATTCCAAAGACTTAATCGAGAAATTGAGGGTGTCATACCTTTTTCATTGTTTTGTTCAAGTTATCTCGAGAATGCACCCCCACCTATGATCACTTGCATTATGCTTGCAAGTTCAACTATTGGCATCCATGATACTTTGCACATTTGTATGTGTAGGCAAATTTCCTATATTTTTTTTCTTTTTACTGATGCTTGTTATTTTATGCTGCAGTTCACGAGAGACTACTTCGTTCGAGTGATGACTTTGCCTGTCCTATCGATACTAACTTTCAAGGACGCTTTGTCATTGATGTTGAGTTTTTGGACCTTAAGATCTGCCCTCTAGATGTGAGTGTTCCATTATATATTCCTATTGCTACTACTTTTTTTTTTGTTGCAAGGTATATTCTATTTACTAATTAGAACTTAAAAGTAGAATTTGGACTTGGGATTCATACTCAAAAGTCGATACTATAATACTCCTATTCCTATATAGTGAACTTTTTTTGCTGAGACTATTTAAACAGCATGCTTTGAGATGCATATTTGTAAAAGCTTCATCTAGTCTGAACAGGGTGGTGAAGGCAGTTCTATATGGCCCAGCGACAGCCTGATGCAAACTCGAGCAACTCAAAGCACTATCAGTTGCCTCTCTCGCATGCTTGATGAGGAGATTCATGCGGATGTCACCATCAATACCTCTGATGGATCTCTACGAGCTCACAGAGCTATTCTCTCTGCCACTTCTCCCGTATTCCAGAGCATGATCCAGCACGATCTGAAAGAGAAAGAGTCTTCAATAATCGACATCGAAGATATGACATCCCAGTCCTGCATGGCCCTTCTCAGTTACTTGTACGGAACTATAAACCAGGAAGACTTTTGGAAGCACCGGCTAGCATTATTAGGGGCGGCGAACAAGTACGGCATCATAGACTTAAAGGACGCTTGTGAGGAAAGCCTGCTAGAAGATATTAACTCGGGAAACGTGCTCGGGAGACTACAAGAAGCTTGGCTGTACCAGCTTGATAAATTGAAGAAAGGGTGCTTGGTATACTTGCTTGATTTTGGCAAGATTTATGATGTAAGAGAAGAAATGAATGATTTCTTCAGGCATGCAGAAAGAGAATTAGTTGTAGAGATGTTCCAAGAGCTACTGGCAGTTTGGAAACCAACATAAATGTTTGTATGTATCAGTACCTTTTAATAATGTCGTGAGATGTAATATTGGAAACATAGATTTGTATCAAATTTTAGTGAAAAGAGAATGCTTGCTTTGTTAATATTGGTTGTAATACATTGCATTAAAACTAACTCATTTTATTAATTGTTATATTTTTCTACGTTATATATCAATTCAAAAATATTATTGATAGTAATGTGATGATTCCCAGGTGCTTAATTCTTCATTTCTATCCTTATCAATAAATAAATAAATATAATAAATTTACAACATTATATGTGTATGCATAATGTATATATATATAGAGTACGATTCGGATTTCATCACATGATAATGCACTTCCATCATTTGTCATTCATTGAATTTTAGTCATTCAATGAATTATATGTATAAATTAAATGCATCATTAATCCGAATCATTATATAATGATCAGGTCCAATTCCAGCCCATGCCTTAATGGGCCCACGTCATTGGTTGCCCAATAAGCAGTTATAGATGTCACTACTTGGATAAGGTGGAAAAACATAGGGAGTATTAATAAATAAATAAAAAAATGTAGGTGTGTTGGGCCTCAAATTATATTATATATTTTCTCTTCTGAAGATAGTAAAATACCATGATATAACTCCGCAAGGAATCTTTCGTCCTGTCCTGAACATGCATATATCCAAATGAGATCTAATATAAGAAGAGTAAAAAAAAAAGTGAAAATTCCACCAAACCCAAGGGATTATAAATTAATCTACAAGTGTTGTTACACTACTCAAAACCAGAGTATAGTACAAGAAAAGAAGCAGAGTATAGAAGCTACCTACAAGAAAAGAAAGGAGTGTATTAAGTCATTAAGAATCTATGACTTCTATCAATTTCAATCAATATAGTGTCTCAAGCCATTTCACCATCCCACAGCCCAAAGACATGTTTTGACCATCAGCACATTAACGCTTCATTGATCAGATGAAGAGGGATGTTGACGGCCAATCATTGGTTAACCTGCCGTTTGGAAGCTGTCCATGAAAACAGCATGGCACAATTTTGTATTGAAAAAGAGGGAGGGAGGAAGGGAGGAATCCAGATACAGTTACAGATACAGATACACAGAGACGCATACAGGACATCAGTTGAGTTCAAAAATGTGTTGTCAGATGGTTCGCCAACAGCCTGATATATCATAGTCTCTTAGCATTCACCTGCAACCTGCAAGCACACAGCAAGTAGCTCAGTGGGTCTATTGGTTGCACAACGTAAAGAAAATAGGCAACATATTATTGATATGCGGGCCAAGATCAACAAAAAGTGGTGTGGTGAAAGAAGACGATTAAGAAAGACAAGAAATCATAAAAATGTAGGAGGGCATTTGTAGAGTGGAGAAATGTACAAAATGGAAGAGATCGCTTTTATTACTTTTCTCGCATCTGCAATATATACACACTACATAAAGGAGGCATCTAGACAATCTAATTAATGCCTTGGGCAAACTAGAATGACTAGTCAAACACGAAAGAAAATAATGTAGAGAAACTAATATGTTGTTTGGTTTGAAGTATTAATTTTAATATTTTATCAATGAATAAGACACCATTTAAATCCCTCCTCTCATATCCATAATCTCTCATTTCTTATCACTCCTTAAAAATTCCACCATTTTCTTATGCCCTGCCAAATCGATCAAATGAGTGATTGAGAAATATTATGGATATGATGGAAATGGATTTAAAGGTGATTTGCCTATCAATCTTATCTATCATATCTTTCAAACATAACAACAGTCCTAGATCAATCACAAGACAAATCATGAGATGAACTCAAACATAAAACATGTAAGGATTGGAACTCCAAAAAATCATCTTTAACCTTCAATGAACACAGCCACACAAATGTGCTAAAATTACATCCGTGGAAAAGGTTCAAGAGGAAATTCGTGGTTGTCTAGATGACACTGCAGTTTAGTAATGAACGAGATATGACATGCTATAGACTCTACTCAGCAATTAATTTACAATCAATTCAGCTGCATCATGAGCCAAAGATTCAAGCTTAGAAATAAGCAACGGGATATTATATAGGTATAATACAAAATGGAGAATGAGTAGATAAGTAGCTGATCCCACAACAGACTTGCAGATTCAACAAATCTAACAAGTAGCAAGCAAGGGAATATCTTACCATATAAAGCAACATAAATAAGTTAGCACATAAAGAAACAGAGGCAACACCGTATTCAAGATAATATAAGGAGGCACAAGCTTAACATATAATTATAAAGCAATCCAACAAATCGCAAGGCATGACCTAAGTTAACTTAGCTAACCAGATGGAATCATCTGTGGCCTAACTATGACTGCAAAACCACAAGCCTCCAATAACTAATCAATATTTACATAAACACAACAATTGGAAGTAACCACATTATCAAAAAGGCGCTCATTGAAAAACTCTCTTAAAAGAATATCAAAAGCAGTAGTGTGTTGTAAAAATTACTCATACAAGATGAATGAGATGCGGTTGGCGCGTTTAAACCTTTTTTTATTAAAGAGAGGAGCAGACTCGGCTCAATCAAAATCGAGATCCTTGCTAATTATAAAATTAGACCTTTAAATTTTATTAAAATATAATTTAAAAATAATATATTACGACAATGTCTTACAAAATATAAAATCAAATACGCAAATAGTTTTGTGGAATTGGTGCAAAACTAGATGTAGAGTATGACAAAATGTTCTAAAAAGATTGTCTCAAATGTTCTAATACAAAAAATACTAAATTAAGACTATGATAAGCACAAAGAATATAAAAACTCTAGGATTTATATCTAATAGTTTTTTTGCATCTCTTGATTTTTTTTCTTTCATATTTGATCATTATGATATTCTTGCACACGCACATTATTTATATTAAGATCATTTAACTCATTTTGCAAAATATTAAAAAGTCCTTCACTACTTAAATTTTTTCGATTCCTGAATTTGAGTATGACCAATAAATAAAAATTTGGGCCCCTTATTTTTTTAGGCGCTGGTGTTGAACTTGCAAATAGCGGGCGGTGGACAGGAGAAACAAGTTATAAGGAAAAAACTTCCTAGAAATA
Organism: Leonotis leonurus; assembly: GCA_026898415.1. NCBI lineage: Eukaryota > Viridiplantae > Streptophyta > Magnoliopsida > Lamiales > Lamiaceae > Leonotis > Leonotis leonurus. Next base: position 1,667,429 of record JAPKLX010000047.1, read on the forward strand.
AACAGAGATCGATTAACCAAGAATAAAAACTAATGTCACTAACCCCTCCACAGCTTGCTCTAACGAGAACATTTATAAAAATACACAAAACGAATCAGCCATGTATCTTCATTAAACTTATTAAACTTACACTCGTTTCTTGCATTCGATATGCTCCAAATGGTGCAAATCCATACTTCCCCTACGTTTGCTTGTCCTACATTTCTTCACGGCGACGTCTGTTTTAGGTAACTCAAATAAAATACCGAAAGAAATTGCTCCTTCGGCCTCCTTCACGACGACGGCAACGATCACTTTAGGTTCGAAACTGGAGGTCTCAATTTACAACAACTCGTGTATTCAGAACGGAAACTGTAAAGGGAAAAAAGCTTAGAGGTCAAAATTATCTATTTCTTTCAAAAAATATTAAATTTATCTAAAATATTATTAACCTTAAAATTTCTTTTTCTGACATGGTTGTTCATAAACTAAAAAATAAATTATTAATGATTTGGTATAAATAATCTCTATTATTCGTAACCGCTCACGAAACTTTTTAAATCATCTAAAATGGTCTGAGATTTTTTTAACTGTATTTAATTATAATTTTAATCTAATCATATTTCAAGTTCATCACACATCTGTATAAGAGTATAAGAGTGAACATTTGATATTTGTTTCAATTTTTTTAAAAGTCAAACCAAATTAAATTAAAATTCATATTAAAAAAATTAAATTAACCAAACTAAAATAATCAAATTTATTTCGTTTTGATTTGATTTATCCAAAATTTTATTTTGTAATTAATTTTGTTTAATTTGAAAAATAATTAATTAATTAAATCTAATCATATATAATAATTTTTATGTACTAAAAAAATTAACTTTAAAAAGTTTAAAATTCAAAATTATAATAAAAAAATCGTCAACGTATCTTCAATATTTTTCAAATTTCAAACAATAATAATTATTACATAATTTATTAAATATGATAATCATATTTTTTGTAAACCTAAAGAATATTATAGTATTACATTTAATTTCCTACATAATATTTAACATTTTGAAACATAAGATAAAATATAACTAAATTAATTTAATGTTAATGTAATCCAATTAGATTATATTAAAATTAGATTAAAATTATAATTAAATTTTAATGTTAATGTAATCTAATTATAATTTTAATCTAATCATTATGATTTGGCGTGCCTATATTGGCCTAGTGGTAGTGAGGTTAATGCCCAATGTTCGACCTAAAACGTGTGCTAAACTGAAGTACGTGGCATTGTTAAGTCCAGACCCACTGTTCTACAAGAGAATCAGTATCGGGCACGAGGAATGTTTCCAGCCGATATACTTTCAGTTACTATATTTAAGTCGACCCGAATGTCGTATCTCAACGGAAGGCTATGCAGGGCTACTAATCATTAGTACTAAAATGCAGAGAATGAAATCCTAAACACTCTAATAAAGATAAGATAGAATAAATCTAAGCTAAGACGAAAAAAAACAATAAACGGGAATACACAAGTGATTGAAGTCTAGGGAGATTATTTCCAATCTAGGCCAATGCTAGTTTAATCAAACCAAATCTTAGATAAGATTTCTCTAAGTTGATTAGCCAATAACTTACGTATTCTTAAGAGCTAATCCGTGATTATTACTAACGTATACAAATCACACTTAGAGTAACACTAATCAAGAGATGATTACCTATTTTACGTATCCGATTAATAGGTTAGGTTGTTGATCATAAAAGAGAAGTAAAATCATTCATTGATCAAAGTAATCCTACTTCTAGAGTTGCACATGGTGATCAAGCATGCAAAACCCTTAAGCACAGACCAAACAACCATAAAACAAGATCAATTCAAGCATCAGAACATAGAATAGGAACAATCAACCCTAAATAAGAATCTAGCCAACCATAATGAAAGAAAAATCCGTAGAAAGAGTTATCATCATAAACTTACTAAGAATTCACCATTCGGTTGCTAGAATCCTTCAATCCTTGGTACCCCAAGGAATCTAAACTACGAAAAGCAGTAAAATAGGTGTTTTTGGGAATGTTTCTCTCGAGTTACAAGGTTTTGGGAATGATAGCTCCCTGAAAATACGTGTAGGAACCCTTTAAAACGCACAAATAACCGCCGCCCAGCGGCCGCTGGGAAGCCAGCGGTCGATGGACCATGGGTTCTGTCTTCAGCTGAGTGATCTTCCCAGCGATCGCTGGGATATCCAGTGATCGCTGGATGAACGGTTCTGCCCTCGCTTAATCTTTACAGCCCAGCGATCGTTGGGATACCTAGCGATCGCTGGCTGCCTTCTTCAGCCCCTTGTGGTGTTCTTCTCTATCCCGTTCCAAGCTCGTACTTCGCTTCCTCACCCGGCTTTGCTCCAATTCCAACATAATTTCATCCTTTTTCACTCCTTCCTGTGTAAAACACAACGAAACAAGAAACAACATAAAACCGAACTAAAACAATACGAAACAAAAGATAAACAAATAAAATACGATCACACGACACATAAAAACATAACTAAAAACCTACTAAACACCCAAGGCTAAGGTCTCGGGTTCGAGTCCTCCGTGATACGGCCATATAATTTCCTAATTTGCCATTTTGGTCTGTGCATAAAACTCCTTCCTACTTTAACTTTCCATTTATAGTAAATGGACCCACCGCACTCTCTACACATTTCTCAATTTAATATAATACATTAATTAATTTCACTCACTACATATGATAAAATAAAAATATTTAATAAAAATAAGAATTCTTCCTAATTTGTCATTTTGGTCCGTCCATAAAACTTCTTCCTACTTTAACTTTTCATTTATAATAAATGGACCCACCGCACTCTCTATACATTTCTCAATTTAATATAATACATTAATTAATTTCACTCACTACATATGATAAAATAAAAATATTTAATAAATATAAGAATATATAATAATAATAAGATAATTTGATTTTTTGGTTTGGTTTTTGTCTGTATCCAAACCAAACCAAATTAAAATTCGAATTAAAAAATAAAATCAAACCAAACCAAAAAAATCAAAAAAATCAAAATAACCAAATCAAATTTAATATTTCAGTTTGGTTAAATTAATTTGATTTTTCGGATTCAGTTAATTTTGTTCACACATACTTCCGTATAAATAAATTATATATATATATACACACACACCAACTTTGTATATTTTTATCGATAAATTGTCGGGTCATATCCACCGGAAATTTAAGAAACCACATCCAACCACCGATGCATCGTATGATTTTTAGACGCAGATTTCTTCAGCGACGCCTCACAACACAGTCCTTGTTTGTTTCCTACTCGGGGCGTAGCGTATTTTAGTTGGTATATATAAAATGTAAATTTGTATGATGATGAGGAAAAGCCAAATCTTTTTTCCTAGGGAATTACAATATATTTATTACATACTAAGTAAATTTTCTTTAGGAGGAGACTAATTTGTTTGGTAACTGGAATTAGAACTCACATAAAGTAGACATAAAAATAATACAATATTTATTTGAAAAAAAAAAATGAAAATTTTCTCATGCCCTAAACTTCATTCATAGCTTTGTTTATAAAGAGTCTCCTATCATCGCTGTATTATTGCATCAAAATCTTTATCTTGTGTCTGACTCATTATTCACATGAAGATTAGTCCATATATATAATGATGTCGATATAACTATCTTGTAGTGGTCGGGTCTCTTCCTTAAATTATTGCCACGAGTTAGTGACTCGTGTTTGTTATTTTTCCAGTAACGATTATTTTTTGGGTGGAATATCTCTTTCTGCCACCTACCTTTGTAAAAAAAAAAAAAAATCGGTGGTTGCTTCTCTATCTTGATCACATGATCTATTTTATATGTCTGAGAGCTTCTTGTACCTTCACAAGGATTATTTATTTTTGTCGACAATCCTCCTTTTTTGAATGAACCCTTGGAACTCGTCTTTTTGGGAGAATATTCTTCTCCCCATACTCATTGACCCGAAATTTTTTCTTCATATTTAGGCAAGAAGTCTTTCCCGATTTGAGTTTTCGTTGGTATGGACAGTTCGAACAGATCCTAGACTCTCAATGGCTAAATGAGCCATATTGCAATATTTGCGATGAGTTTCTTTACTAAACCACATCTTGTTTCCCATAGAAGAGGTCTTTTTCTCTCGAACGCCTCTTATTAGGGATATCTCAGCCTATATATAGAGGTCACGTGTTGGATTATGAATTAATCAACAACAAACAATAGAAAAAAAGTATGAACTCCAACACCATGTAATCTCAAGTTTAGGCGGACTTCAATCATTAATCAAACTCGTGAGTTTATCTCCAATTGAGGAAATTTCAGCCTATTACATAGAGCTTTGTGCGTCCCTTTGTGATAGACGTGCTTAAGATTTGCTTGAGCATGATTTAATCGAAAAATCTACGATCGGTTCGGTTTTTTGCGTAATTTTTCTTATTTAGTTAATTGATATTGTATAATTTATTTCAACTTTAAATTAATGTACATTTAATTTCCAAAATTTAATGTATTTTTAATTAATGAAATTTTATTTATTTTAAGTTATTTTATGCTATTTTAACCATTAATTTACATTATAGTAAAAAATGCAATAATAGAAATATGAAAATTAAATATGAGATCCCAAAACCAGGGGCCACCAACCATGGAACTTATTACAAAACTTAAATAATTTAATAAACGAGGATTTTAATAAGCTCGAACTCAAATATGTAATGAATTCAATTCCAAGTTTGAGCTTGAATTCAAATTCATTATTAAATCGAATAATAAACGAAATAAACTCAGGCTTGATTTTTAATACTCAAAGTGAGCTCGAGCCAAACTTGAGCCTTCAAATTTTTAAACGAGTTGAACTCGAGCGTAACAGTATTCAGTTCAGTTCGATTCGATTACAACCCCAATTCTAGTTATTTTTAGGTCTATAAACGAGGCCAACAAATTTTAGAATATTTGAGTGTTTGAATTGAGGATTTGAGCTCGATTCAGGAATTTGACCGATTATTCGAGTTTGGCTGAACATCTCATGATTGAGGTCGAGCTTGATTTGGGCTTCACTTGTGAGTTCAAATATTATTCTCTAACTCAAATTCAAATTCTGACTCCTTTGATATCAATATTTATAATTTTCAAGCTTGTATACATTTTCTATTTAAGATATTTAATTATTTAGTTTGAAACTCGGGTGTTAACTCAATTGAAGGCTTGTTTATCTTAAAGGTCTTCCTCTTGCGGCCACGCTTGTTTATCTTACGCTTGCGCTTGCTGATAGACTGGAGCGGGCCCGAATCCACCCACGGCAACTGCAACTGCAACGGCAACAGCAACGGCAACGGCAACGGCAACGGCGTTGGGTAGAGGGGAAGCATTCCTTCCCCCCTCATCTTGATGTTTTCCTCAAGCGAGTTATATATTGCCAGCAACTTAGAAGTATTGTCGCGGTCTTTTGGAACCTCAAAGCATAGACCGACGGTGAAGATTCCATCGCCGTCCTCCTTTACAATTCCATCAATAAAGATCCATGGGTCGCCGACAGGAAAACAATTGGCTACCTTGCTTTCTACAGAGATTAAACCGATCCTTGTAACCTCAATTTGATCCACTGATCGGGTGTACAAGGCTTTGAATTCAAAAGGGGGGGGGGGAGACGCTGTAGTAGACGTTAAACCTCATAACATCATTGCAATATTCGATCTTGCCGATTTTCATGCTCGCCATTGAAGGGGTTTGAAGGCTTTTTTTTCTTTTTTCTTTTTTCTTTTTTCTTTTTAGCTGTGCTTGCGAGTGTAATGCTGAGGATATTAAAAGCAGAGGCAACGGTAGGGTTTTTATTGTAAAGGCTTTACATGTTTGAAAAGTGGGACCCAAATCAGACTGGAGCGGGTACGGGTTCAGTTAGAGCCCTATTCGGATACTATAATTGGGGCCCGTAAAGAGCTTTTGGCCCTTGTGCATATAAGCGATCTAAATTATATTTGTAAATTATTAAATAATATCCTCCGTCCACTTAATTACACATATTTTTCTTATTGAAACGTCTCATCTAATTAGACATGTTTCTATTTTTGACAAGTTTTAAAACACCAACTCTTTCCTTAAAAATTATTATAACTAAATGTGGGTATCCAAATCAAAAACAAATACGTCTAATGAAGTGCGACGAATGAGTAATATTCATTTTATAAATTCAAAATTCGATAAGATTCATAAATATTTGATTCCAAGTATCATTATTATAAAAATTGAAGATTAGATTGAATTAAATAGGTTTTACATTTAAATGATATAATAATATTATTTATATATTAGTTGAATATTTTTGAATAATCGAATATTATAATATTCAATTTGTATTTGAATATTGATCGAATCAAATTATTATTTGGATCCAAATTCGAATAACTAAATTTGGAATTTGAACCGCCAAATTTGGTATCGAATAGCGAATCAAATCAAAATTATTCGATTTGTATTTGAATACTGATCGGATAAAAAAAATTAGATTTAAATTTGAATCACTAAATTTCGAATTCGAATCAAGAGATTTCGTATCAAATACCGAATCGAACCAAAATTATATGATTCGTTTTCGGCTTATTTAGAATATTAGAATGATCGAGCTAGCTTGAACTTGACTCGAGCTTTTGACACATTGTTGACGCTATTAGATAATATCATTCTCGAGTTTAAGCTCGAACACAACTCGTTTGATTCATATTAACGAGCTCAAGCTTGGATAAATTTTATACTTGAGTAAATTAGTTATTTTAGTTTGAAGCTCGTTTGTTGGCTCGATTGACTAGGTTTCAATAACTTGCTTGGGAACAATTTAATTCGAACATATTTGCGAACCGAACGAACCCAACATTATTTTGCTCGAGTTCAACTTGTTTAAAATCAAATCGAACTCTAAATGAACTTTTCTCAAATCTAGCCTCAAATAGTTCTCAAATGAGTGTGTATTGGGTTAGAGTCATATCCAAGAGTTACTTAGTGATTGGAAACCAACATAAATGGTTCTATCTAAAATTTGTACCCTCAGTTGTCATCATGCATCACTACATAGATAAGATGTAGCGACTTGTATTTGCATTAGAGTTTAGTGAAAAGAGAATGGTTGCCTAAAACCAGTATCATTCAAACTTTTAACTATATTAAAAAAGATTCTATCATATGACATAACTAACATTTCCACTCACAAGGTAAAGTTAAAGGTAAAAAAACAGTGATCCTAAAGGATTTTATATCACTAGGTGAAAAAAAGAAAATCTATTGAAGCTGTACAAGGACAAAATCTATAACAACTGCTAAGGCTGTGATTTCTTTTATTGTCACTGGTTTCTGATTCTGCAATCTGATCATTCCCTGCTGAAATCCGTAGGCAAAGTTCTTTAAAATCAATCGAATGATGAACCAATACAACGTGCCATCTTCTGCAGGGAAACTCGTAATGACCAAGTAGAAGCCGATCGCTGAAGGAGTAACGGGAGAAAATGAAGCAACTCTACCCATCCTGAAAGTTGCATGATGACTTGTTGAAAGGCGATCCTTGTTCCACTGATTCCCTCCATAGTCTATACCTTACTCCCAGCTTGTCATACGACACCGGCAAGTTCCACACATTTGCACCTTTCGACATTCGTTCTTGTTGACCAAGTACAAGCCGCAGATCCTCATTCAGAACCTGCATCCCCAATTCAAAGTTTAAATGTGTCTCATCAAGAGGACTGGGCAAGATTGATTAGTAATGTGGGCCTTACCTTGTCAGCAAAATGTCTCCACAAGTGTTGCATGAACGGGACATGTTTCAGAATTGGGGCAAAGTCGAGTGACATCCTGTACAATAACCTCGTCTTCTGTCTAGTAGAAGGTAAGCATACATGGAGTTGGTGAAGATGTGTCGTGCACTCTCTCGTACTCTGACCTTCTAACTTCCCAGGCTTTGAGATCCCGATTGTCGATAGCACCATGCAAGGTGGTCGGAATTCCATATCTATAGGATATGGATCCCAGTACCCTTGCAGACTTGATGCAGGTGTCAAGAATTTCACAAAGCTGGTAATAAAGAGAAGAAAAATAAGTTGTGTTGCACTGCAATCTTCTTTTGGTTTGTAATGGCATAATATTTTCGCAAGTATATGAGATTTCTTGGGAGTTTTTTCAGCACTCTTTGCTGATGAGCATATTATGAATGTGTAGATAAGTGAAATACTAACTTTGGAACACTCCATCCCTTAGCAAACGTCGACGTATGTGTAAAAGGAGCATGTGCAAGATCCAAAAGGTTGTCAAGTAGGAGGCCATGCTCCACAGGAAGTTCCATAACAATCTGTTTGATTATTAAAAAATCAGAATCAAGATCATTCTAATCTAATTTAACTAAAATGTACAGTCAATAGCTCCAATAACTGTTTCAGGTAGTACATACCTCGGCATGTATTTGAAATCCTGAAGGTGGTAGTAACGAAGGAATGCTTGCCATCGGAGGATCATCCCCTGGCCAAATCCAAATCATTCCCTCTTGCTCGAAGCATGGCAACGCCCTGATCTTCACATTGAGTAACTTAGTAGAGGGCATTTTCTCGCATTTTCCATCAGTAGAGTATTCCCACCCTGATTGGATTATCATAATTATGAAAGACGATAGTACTCTTTTAATAATAATATACCAATATAAATGTATACTGATGTCCTTCATCCTCGTGAACTCACCATGATAAGGACACTGTATACGGCCATCTTTAACTGAACCTAAATCGAGAGGGCAGGCTCTGTGAGCACAAGTATTCTGCACACAACCTGGTTTCCCATCCTTTCCACGGAAGAGAACCCAAGGCTCTTCAAAGCAGTCGACTGGCATCTGATATATAAATTACAAAGCCGCTATTAGAAAGAAAGTTCGGTGATAGAGTGATCTCAACTAAGGCATCATAATAAAAAAGAAAGAGCGATACACGGCAAATTAGCAATGAGAATGAATGAGGTGACAGAAATAGCCTTACCATTGTGTCATCCTTGAGGCCTGCAGAAAAAGCAACGGGATACCAAAAGTTTTTCAGATGACTGTCGTAAGGTTGGACGGGACCAGACACGTTAATGCTTCTCTTAGGCTGCCTGCTCTTCACCGTTGTGAGAGAAGGAGTGGAAGTACTTGGAGTAGGGAGTAGTAACGAGTCATATCCTGTTGTGTTCCTATCTTGTAAGATTTTATCAGTAATCAGTGTTTCCATGTAGGCGAGCTTGTCCAAAGCAGTCGAGACCCTTGCTTCTGATATATGTACCTTCGTATATATATATTCAAGATTGCACCACATATCAGCAAACTTATATTTGCCATTACCAAAAAGTTTGATTTCCATCCACACCTTCCCACTCTAAGAAAGGATATATTATACACTCAGAAAAAGTTTTCCAATTCAGATGATACACTCTTCTAGTACTACTATACCTGGTTGTGAGCTTGTGCTAGTTCATCCTGTAACTCTGCTAGTTCCTTCCGAAGAGTTCCAATTGATTTGAACTCCCGCGCAAGAGGGTTTAACACTTCGACAACCTATATGCAGCTTATGATTTCAGACTACAAGGAATTTATACAATAGAAAAACAAATAGCAACAAAATCGTACGGATGATTTCAGTATAGTAAAGGAATTTTACAACAATGCCTCTAACCACAATGAAAGAATACTTCACTGCACGTGGCATGTGCAGAACTCTGAATTGACTCAACCAAAATAGAGATAGATCAACAAAAGTTATTGAACCACATAGAAAATGCTAAAGAGGTGTTAATGGTTAACCTTTTCGTGCAGAAGCATGATCCAGAGAACATCTTGTCTAGCTTTCCAATCGCAGTATTGTAAGTCATATCTAGCCACCTCTAGAGCTTGATTCACATCAAGGAATTTACCTTTATACCGAGGGACCTTCGAACGTGGATCTTCGACATTAAAGAGTGCAGTCCAAGGTGATTTCCTCTCAATGAACCCTCCTTCCTCTCCGATGATAGCAAATACTCCAAAGCCTCCCCTCAGACACTGATATCGAAGATGCACCAAAGTGAGCACATAAGTGAGGAGTGTTGCACATGCACAATTATATACAAAAAAGGAAAGCCATAGACACAGATCACAATTTGTGCTAATCTTCAAAGAGTGATAATGCCAAATCAGAATCTTGAAACGACAAATGTTTAGCATGCTTCCTAACTAGACTATATTCCAATAGCTATGTCGATTCTTCTCTAGCATACAAATATATGCATATGTGCATATGATCAGCTAGTAAAACTTGCAAAAATGAAAGTTTTGGGGGGCATAAGTTTTTTTACTCAGCATTGAAGTAGGATCAGTATAGCAAGCACCAAGTTCATTTGGAATAAAAAAAAGAAATAAAGGAAAGAAGATCTAACATCAATCATCCAATAACAACACCTCGAAATTTGCTAATAAATAATCGATCATCATCAAGTTCACCATGCTCGTAGATAGCAATCAAAATACAAGTGAGAAATGAAGAAAACAAACTCCTCACCATTTCCAATAACGGAAACTTCAACTCCGTACAGCTCAACTAAAATCGAACACACGTAAATAATGAAAAGAAGAGGCACAAAGCAAAAGAAGTACCCTTTTGGTGTTAAACTTGGTGGATCGAGAAAAGGTGATGGGAAGAGAAAGAGCAGCAGCTGTGGCAATGGCGGCGGACATGACCGGAAACAGGTCGGGCCGGGAACTGGACAAAAACCGGCCAGGGTAAGAGCGGAGAGAGAAAGAAACAGAAGAAGAAGAAGATAATTTAAATTTCTTTTTTATTTGATTTTTTTCTTTGAATTTTGGTGAGAGAGGGAGAGAAGTTACAAGTAGAAGATAAGAGAGATTGGTATTTCGCGCGATCTGAGCTGGCCTTCGAATGGGTGACACGTGGATATTTGTGGGCCCACCGTGGCTGACTCAATCTCAAATTCAAAGGCTCCTTCCTTTTATTTTCCGCACACCCTATCTCAAAATTCTTCTTCTACTTATTATACTATTTCAACTTTCTTCTAAGTGAAAGTGTGTCCTCTTATTTATATTATATATTCTGGAGTTAGGTACTCCTTTTCCTTTTTTTTTTCTTTTATTATATATATATAGTATGGTTATAAGGGTTAAGGAGTAAAATAACACATTTTTATAAAATGAAGATAAAAAATATTTATTTAAAAATAAAATATACAAAATATTTATATTACATGATAAACGATGAATTTTCTCGTGTGCTCATATAATTTAAAGTATTTAGTCAATAAATTACCTAAGCAATTTTGTTATGTGATCATGTTTAAGTGGATATATTATACATTTTTCGTCGTGAAAGAGTAAACACAAGTTTTAAGAAAAAAAAATTATGAGTTATATTTTTAGTGGATAAATTGTCCACAAAGTAAAATATATCATCTCCGTCCATGAAAGTTCTTTACATTTCAAATTTCTCGTTTACAGTAAATGAACTCATTATACTAAATACACTCAATTAAATTAAAAATAATTAATGAAGTGGGACTCAAACTTCACTCAATACACACAATCATTTAAATATAATAAATTAAGTGAATCTCAAACTACACTCACTACGTCTTTCTATATAAAGTCAAAACGTATTATTAAAATATGTGTCGAATCAGAGTGTCAAAAGATTTGGTGAATAAAGCTATGGAATATGTAAAATTTAAAATAATGAGTATTCTGTGTAACTATATCTAAAATAATTTATTTTAATTTTTTCTACTTATCTATTACAACTTTTTCTCTAGTATAAATGTATTCGTGATCTTATCGTATTTGTCTACTATATATAGTGGAGATACAATTCGTGTATTCATTTATCTCAAATATAATTCACCAATTACACGAATACATAAATTGCTACACGTATATCGGATCGTGTATTCACATATTTAATTGTATAATTTAATATACTTCCATCATATACACAAATTCACAAATCACAACTTTTTTTTGTGCATTTGAATTTTGAAGCCAAAAGCATGCGACAAAGGGCATTTTGGTCAAGAAAAAACTATATTTAACCTTTTAAAACAGGGTGATCGTATATTATCTTTATGATTCCAAAATGATTATATTTTTTTTTATCTATTTACATTATGAGTTTTATCTATTTACATTTATATGGGTAGATGTCTAGATGATAAGGACCTATATATAATCTTTTTCCTTTTTGGCGCAACTATGATTTGGACACAAAAGTATATATTTCAGTGCTATATCTCACTTTTGGACTCCAATTAATTTACTGTATCTCCTAATTATTACCATAATTTATAATTTATCCAAACTATTGCGCGTTTAACCAAATTAAATCTATGTCCCAAATTAAATTAAATTATTTAAATGAAAGCTTACTAAATAACTTTGATGGAATCATGATGTTGATTTCCTAGCTATATCAACTGATCCAATATTGGGAAATCTCTCAATTTTATTCTTTTAGATATTGATTGCTTCAAATACCAATATGAAAAATATTAATAACAAAATTCAAAACTTCGCCAGAAAACAATCGTCGATTTTGAATAATTCCAATAATTTTCATGAAAAATTAAACATGACTAGAATACATCAAAGAAAACATTATTATAAATACATATTTATAGTATAAGATAATAATGACTAATTGACTATATAGAGAAACAAGTTATCTAGGAAGAATTAATTAATTCTCCTACTTATTCCTATATTTTGTTGCCTGCCCTATAACAAGCATTTTTGGACACCTATTAAAAAAAAGTACAAAAATTAATAATCTTTGGAACAAGGCACAATAAGCACTTTTCGATTAATAAGAAATACAACATTTAACATTTTTGTTGACATTCATTTTTCTTGCAAAGCACCTCAAAATACTTGCAAAAAAAACCAGGATTATTTAGGCAGTCATCCATACATTGAATTAAAGACGCTCCATAATCAGTTCCTGCTGCACAATAATAAGCACATGAAAATATTAGCAGCAGCATCACCATTGCAACCACATTCCCCATTCTTGAAGATTTCATATTTAATATATATGTGTGTGTGTGTGTCTGTGTGTGTGTTATTTAATTGTAGGTGATATTAACACTAAGATTTTGGGGTATAAATAGGCTAGTGATCACCTGCTTTAATTGATCCCAGTGCTATTAATGGTGGGATTAAGTTGACGAATGCAATTACTATTGGAGCGTTACACTATTACTAAATATAAAGTTACAATGTAAGTGTGTAGCCTTTTGGGTTAGTGGATACTATTTCGAGCATCTCAATGCACGAGCCTGAGCCGAGGATAACTGTCCGAGAATTCGAGTTCCGACAGGAGCCTTGCATTGAGGTGATAAGAAACTTAGAGGTCAAACTCTCAAATGAGAGACTATATTCACAGTTCACTCGTTGGGAATTCACGTTGGGTAGTACGAGTGTCTCGTGTGCAAGACTCCGATACCGTATTTTTGATTTTCTTTTTATGCATTAGATTTGTTTATTATTTTTTTATTTCATTTTTAATTAAATACGTTGAGTCTCGATTTTGAAAGTCGTCCATACAAAAAGTCACAAAATTTATAAAAGAGAGTATTAATGAGAGTCCAGATTTTGAAAGCTTCTTCGGAGATGATCTTAATTGTAGGGGTTGAGTACTATTTTGTAAGTAGTGCATGAAAAGGGGGCTATTTAGTAATTAGCTATAATACGTTTATATAAGTAGGATAAGTATAAGTTGATTAAACTCAACGTATTACTATTGCATCCATCCCACTAAACTTGATACAATTTCTAAAATAGTAAAAGTTATCTCTTTAAAAAAGTGTTGATCATACCATTTGTATCACTCTTACGCTATTTTATACACTTTCTTTAATAACCGTGCCCAAAAATTTTATGTCACACTTATTGAGACGGAGGGAATAGTATCTTATGGAAAGAAAGTAATTTGTTGTAATTGAGTTACTATAATTATCTGGCTACAATTATTTGTTTCCAAATAAAAAAAAGCTGAAAGGGATAATGAATTTTTTTTATTGGTATGTATATAAGGAAAATATTATTTTGATTGCCTCCCTTGTAAAATTGTGACATTGTTCAAGACCATCATTATTATTATTAAAATCATGATCTATTTGCGGGCATATATACATACTTAACTTGAGCATGTGACATGACATGTCTCATGAGTATTAATTTTTTTGATAAAATTTTATTTTATTATTTTTATTTATAGTTTATGAATTTAAAAATAATTTATCATAAAAGGTAAAATTAAAATAATAAATAATAATGTTTATGATGACTCATCTATTTATGTTTCACTTACATGAAATTGTAACATAAGTTGTGAGTTTGAGCGACGAGTTAATCCACTTAAGTTGTCGGTTTATTCAATTTGAACTAAATTGAGTTGATTTTTTCGAGTTAAAAAATTACAATATTAACCCTAAGCTTTTGATTTTCGAGCTAACTCATTTGACTAATCGGCTAGAATGATTTCAAAATGTTTGGCATATATGTGTATTTTTATGATTATACATTTGTAAAAATAAATATACAAAATATAACAAACAAAGTAAAATTTTAAGAGCATCCCCAGCGGCCTAGCTAGGGAGTCTAACGGGCTCGGCGGGCAGGGGGGCTCTGGAGTCTGCGGCGCGAGCCACCCGCTTCGGGAGGCGGCCTCCGGAGGTGGGACTCTGGGTAGAGAGGCCAGACTCGTCCTCCGGAATCGGTGAATGTCTTGCTGCTGCTGGTGGGGGACTCCGGAGCCCCCACCATTTTTTGATTTTTTTTTCCTTTTTTCTAAAAAAAAATTAATACATAATTTATCTATAAATATCCAATTCCAATCTCACATTTTCATACATTTTCGTTTTTTTATTAATGTATTTAAGTTAAATTTTTTATTCAATTTAATTTAATTAAATAAAAAATATTAAAGTTAAAATTAAAATTTAATTACATATTTATTAATTTAAATTAATAAATTTAATTCATAACAAATATCCCAAAAAAAATACATAAATCATAAAAATAGAACACAAGTAGAGAGCCCAAGTTGAAAGCCTCCCAAAAAAACACCACAAACTCTCTAAAATCCGTGAACCCCACACAAAAAATTACTTTTATTTACGCAAATGCCACCGGGAGGCTCTAAGTGAGAACCTCCCATTGGGGATGATCTAACACATAATTATAAATCAAATTTAAACATAAATATTTTCAAATAAAAAAATAACGATATCATAATTCATTAACTAGTGAGTATGATACAACATATCTATAGAAAATTAAATATATTTCAAATATATTTTTAATTTTTTTATTCATTTATTTATATCAACTCACTTAATTTTGGAACTAGTCAAATTAGATTCGGGTTATTTTCAAAAATATGTTATACGGCCCCGTCGAGTAGGCGATCAAAATTGTTGTTATCATTATTATTATTATTATAAAAGTAATATGTATATATATTCTATATTTCATGTAAGTACTTCTGGAAACCCTATTTCAATAAGATTGACTTGATGATTAATATTTTCTTCCTCAACGATTGATAACCTCATTTGGTAAATTCGATCTGACAACCTAACTTCGTAATTAATTTTGACAACCAATTTTGCCTATTTAATGGAATCAACTCATCAAGTTGGAATCTATATCAAAATTTACTCAACTTTGCAAAATATAGACCCAATTTATTGCTATTATTTCTATTATTATCCGAAACAAACCACATGTGTCAGATTCAATTATTCATCTTCAATATCTATTTATCTATTTATTTATTTATTTGTGAATTTTGATGGAAAAAGTAAATATTTACGATATCGAAGACAAAAATATCATCCTCAATTAGTAGGCATCACTTTCATAGACATTATAGATAAATTGGAAAATTCCAGAAAAGGACAACTATAATGTAACCACCACCACATAATTGATTGTGTCTCCACAGAAAAATAGAAATGGCCTCTAAATTATTTAGTTATATTGGAATAATACTTTCTTGATTATTCTCAAATGACTTATTAGGCTTTGCTCGAATGGCAATTAGGGATATAGTGAGGTAAGAGTTTCTTATTAGGGCAAAATTTAGTTTATGTCCTAATTTCTGAACTTGATCCAAATAAAGCTCCGAGCGGGCCTCCACCATTTAGTAAATTGTAAATTTAAATAAAGTTATTTTGTAATTCAAGTTAAGTGTTACATTTCTTTTTGTGCATGATATTTAAGGATAGTTGAAAATTAATACTCCCTCCATCCACAAAACTAATTTTTATTTTATCATTTTCGTCCGTTCACAAAACTTCTTCATACTTTAAAATTTTCATTTATAGTAAGTGTACATACCACACTCAATACACACAACTCAATTTGAAACTATACATAAAGTGGACTCAAACTCCACTAACTACACAACACCATTTAAAATATTATATCAAGTGAGACACAAATTCCACTTACTCCATATTATCATTAAAGTCAAAATAACTACTAAACTCGTGTCGGGTCAAAGTGAGAACATGTTTAGTAGACGGAGGGAGTATAAAATAATGATAAAAATATATATTAAAGTTATGTGAGTAATAAAGATATTTTAAAAAGAAAATGTAGCATTTAAGTTGGGACAATTCAAAAAAAAAAACGTAACACTTAGGGTGGGACAGAAGAAGTATTTATTCATTTTCACTTTCTAATTAAGTTTTATTACCTAAAATTTAGTTTAATGTTTATTTCATATAAAATATTAAAGCATAAAAATTACAGTGATTCATTAATTATATGACATTAAGAGTCATTGCCACATTAGAGGCAGATATATATGTTTTGTTTGATAATTTTTAATTTTATAATATTTTAATAATAATGACCTATTTTCTTATCGATAAAGATTAACAAAGGGGCGTTCTTAATTAGTTTTATGTAATACACATTTACTGAGTGTTTTCTTAATTTTCATTATTAAAAAGTCGAAGAGAGTATAAATGTTTTATTTTTAATTTCTGCCCAAACTTTCAATTTCACCTGAATTAAATCCGATTTGGTAACCAAACTTTTCAGTATTGCTATAATTTTTTATCATATTTAAAACTATGTTGTTTCAATATACGTGTATTATGGTATCAAATAAAAAAACTTATGATATAAACTAGAAATAAAGAAACATTATGTGTATTAATTGGTGCCATTATCCAATTTATTAAACGGGAAACCAATGCTAATATTATTGTTCATTCTAGAGCTAAATTTCATGTATGCTTGCATTATAATAATTAGGGTTATACACGAGCTGAGTCGAGCCAAATACTAGCTAGTTCAAGCTGAGTTCATATAATTGTAGGGTGTTTGAGTTTGGCTAGAGATTGCCTCGAGCTTTTGACCTATTAATTGATTTCGATTCGTCATCTAATTATCGAGGTTGAGTTCAAGATTGTTTGTGTTACTCATAATATATATTTCGAACATTACCTTGAGCTCATTTAAAGTTCCAAGCTCGTTAAAGTATTGTTTGTAGCATTGTATGCATAAATGCTCGTTCAATTGAAGGTTCAAATAACATGTTCATGAACAAAAAAGTTTGAATATATGTTCGTCAAGCATCGTCTGACTCGAACTCGACTAGATACAAGTATCAAGCTCAAAATCGGTCTCCAACGTAGCTCATCTACAATGGAGCCAAATTCCAACAGCTTTTTCAAATCCAACCTAGCTCGCAAATAATTTTATTCGTTTATATCCCTAGCAATAATATATACTTAATTGAATTTTTTGGTTTTAATGCTTTTAGTACCTTTTTTTTTGAAACATTTATTAATATTAAACTAAACAAAACTCAGTTGAAATTTTATGGTTTTATGTTTTTTAGTACTTTTATTTGTTTTTGAAGTATTTATTAACTATAAATTAAATCCAATTGAAATTAACAAATCATAATCTCCCTTGCAGATTCCTGCAATTACACAAATTTCTATTTGCTGCTAATCATGCAACATAAAACACAAATACTTTCTTGTTACAAACAACAAAACTCCATTGAAACTCAATGAGCTTTTCACAATCCATACATCTCTGCTGTATCACCATTTTCACAAGTAATTGCCAATCAAAAAGGATTTAATCAGCAACCACAACAACTAAAAAAATTTAATCACTCTTCATACCTAAGATAACAACAAAATAAAACTCCCTAATCGTGCCGATTGCTGAGCTCCGCGCCACTCTTGCTTCGAGAGAAAAACTTTCCAAAACCGTTCCTGCTTTTGGCAGCACTTACATTGTTTGTTGATATACAAGAGAGTGTCGGTATTTCCTCCCCGCTCCCGTTTTCCACATCACAAGGCTTGTCCCTCGTCATCGCTGGATGGTTCGACTTGTTGAATGAATCATCATTAGAAGGTACCTTAGGGAAACCTGGTATGTTGGAAGTGTCTATCAAGAAATCTTCTAGTGTTGCAAGAGACTTAAGCTGCAATCCAAGAGATGCTATTGTTTTCTGACATTCCGCGAGTTTACCAGCAGCTACAGCTAGATCCTCCTGCAGAAAGAGTACAACAAGCATTGCATATAGTACATTAATGATTAAATGTGTTGGTCTCGATCCAAGTATTCGGAAACGCCAAAGGCAGAAGAACCTAACCTGTTTTATATTCAGTTCACCATTTGAATTTGCTGTGTTTTTCTGCATGACACTTTCCTGGACTGTTCTGGTTAGGTCGCTCTCCAGTTCTCGACACTTGACCGATAGTTCTGCGGATAAAGTTCGTTCTTTTTCAATTTCTTCATTTAGCAAATCAACATTTGCAGACACGGTCCTCGAATCTACTTCCATGCCTATGAGTTGAGACTCAAGCAACCCCTTAGCTTCATTTACTGCTTTCAGCTCCTTCTGTAATTCTTCCAACTTGGGTTTGTCTTCCGCCATCCTACTTTCTGCTGCCTTGAGCGATTCTTGACTTTCGTTTAGAGCACTCTCGAGTTTAGCTTTCTCAGCTTCGATCTTTTCCAACTTCTTTTCTAATTCAGCTACTCGTTGAATCATCGAGTCAAGCTCAGCTCTGAGCGGATTATCCATAGAAATTGATTCCCCTGAAGCGGATTCAGATGCTGTAAAAGGGGTATAGCTCTTTGTATCGGGTAATGCAGCGAGCCTCTCCATCTCGAGAAAATCATCCATCATATTAAATTCAACAGAGCAAGTTGTTACACTTGTTGGCAGGTTTTTTACATTTTTGAACTGATCGAGCTCTGCAATTAAGGCTGACGCCCACGAGTCTGAGCAGCTTTGTTCGGACTCGTTTCTGTCCACGTTACTAGTCCTACAATCAAACTCTGCAGCAGTTAGCCTCTCCCCACTGTCAGAGTGGCTATCAGTTAAAGATTCAGCATAAAAATGGGAAGCCAGGGCAGGCTTTGAATTGATCATGGGAGACGATTTTCGAGCAAGAGATTGAAGCCTTCGACATTCGGCTTCAAGCTTAGCAATCTTTTTAATACCCTCTAATTGCAGCTTGCTTGCAGTTTCTGCAACATTTATGGAGAAATCCCGTTCGGTTATCACTCTTTCAAACTCCTTGCAACGAGACTCCAGTTCTTGCTTCAGGAGTGAGTTCTCTTTCTCTAAACTCTCAAGAACGAGACGAGACTTAGGATCAACAGAAGCAGAATTTTCATGCTGTGTTGCTTCAGCTTTGGCCTGGAGTTGAAGGATTTGCTTCTCGAGTTTGACTTTTTCAGATTCCCACTCCCTATTTCTCTCCGCAATGGCATCAGAGACCCTTTTCTCCTGCTCGTCTCGTCCCTGCCTCAGCTGTCGGACGCATTCCTTAAGAGCACCATCAAGGTGGCTGACTCGAACCTCAAGGTTCACGTTCTGCTGCAACGCAACCTCGAGCTGCTGCTTCAATGTTGCCACTTCATTTTCAGCCTTCTCCCATCCTTTATATGAAAAACTAATTAGTTAAATAACCGATATACTACTATTGTAAGAACAAACAAAGAAGGAAAATATTAGAAATTCCAATGCAGAAGAGAAAATTAAGCAAGCAATGCCACCAAAGATGCAAAATGCTTACCAGCAACAGCTTCCTCAGCAACTTTAGCATGCTGCTTAACAAGTTCTTCTTTAGCACTGACGTTCACTAGAGCTGCTGATAGCTTTTCAGTCAGTCTCTTCACGTTTTCTTTGACTTCGTCATCAGTAAATGAAAGTTTCGATGTGATCTCCGGTGACTGTATGCTACCATTCGGAGATTCTCTCGAGACATCCTGCTTCAGTAATAAATCAATAAAAGATATACAGATGTAAATCTACTAAAACTTACAGTCCCATTTCTCTTTCTCGAAACAAATGATACAAATCAGTCATCAATCATAAGCAATGTTCCAAGTTTTCACTTTCTATACTGCTTAGGAACTCATAGAAAGGAAGCTAAATTCGAGTTTTGACAACAATGTTACTACTCAGTACTTAACATACAAGTATTTCAGTGTGCAAACGAGCCACCATTTGTGCATTACATCACATATTGTACTCACAAGTCACAGTTGAAGATATTTCCACAAACTAACTGAACACTCCCAACGCCAAGTCAGGTGATTAAACACACAGACTAAGCATAACAAATAGGCTAAACTATGTCGACTGAGGATGAATGTTCGTATATCTACCTGTTCGTCCGAGTATCTCTCGGAAGGGGAAGAAAATGATCCTGAGCTTTCACTTTCACCAGGGCTCCTCTCTGAAGGCTTCTTCTTCCACAACCATTTCTTCTTTTCCATATCTATCTTCAACCAAACAATCCTCTAAAATTATTACAAATCACACGAGTTATAGGCAGCAAATGCAAACTGTGTAATATTAGGAAATCATGAACTAGAAACACAACTAATTGATTCAATCTTCAAGAAATGAACTGGGATTAAAATGCTTGCAGTCTTTGCTTCCAATCCAACTCACTCTCAAACTAAATGAATTCAAAACTTCACTTCTTCTCAACACTCACGAAAAGGAAACCAAACCAACATTACTGTTGGAAATCTTCCTTTAAATCGAAGTCTCCCCTTTATGAACAATAGATTTGTAAAGAAACAAAAAAGCAGACATGCAATAAAACAATCTGATTTTTAGGATGACTGCGTCCACACAAAATTCCCAAAATATAAAGTAATAATGAGAGACCACGAAGCATTTCACACAATAAAGACCCATCATTTTCAGCATCCCTTGAAATATAGCTTGCAAATAAAACCCAGAAAAAACAAAATTCAAATTTCAAGGCAAAGAAGGAAACTACTACAAGTTCTTTTACTGGACCAGCAACAAAAGAAGACCTAATCACTACAAGACAGAGCGAGACAAAGCAGAATTTAACAGCAGAAACATTTACCTGAAATGGAATAAATAAATAATCCCTTCAAAGAAAACCTCCAATCTTCTCACAAAGAACCCAGATTACAAAACAGCCATTTTCTTGGCGAAGCTCTGAAGATAAATCAGTGAAATTTGCAAATACCCATTTTCTTGCAAGCTATTAACAGATAATAATTCGTTATTTTTTTATTTAAAAAATACAGCTTGTTTCTTATTTTGCTCAAAGTGTTGTTTCGGAGTTGAAGAACAAGATGATGACTGTTCATTCAGCTTCTCCACACACAGACACATACAAACACGTACACATATATATATAAGGAAATAAAAAAAATGTACTATAATTTGAATTTTATTACAAGTAGGAGTAGGAGTGTTTAGTTTTGTTTGAAATGAAATGAAGGTTGTCTTATTCCCGCCCAACATAATAGGGGAGCGTCAAGCCCACTTTATTTACCTCTTTTTACACACTACTTTTTCACCATCCATAAATATTCTAAAGTTTGAGGAAAGCTAGAAGAGGAAAAAGGAAAACTCGTATCAATGCACGTCGAAATTCGACGGGATTAATATTTTATAAAATTTATAAAAGTTTTTGACATCATTTTTTTTATTATTATTTGTTATCATAGATACTACTTATTCATATACTAAATATATATAATAAAAACTGTTAATTATGTTGATTTGCTAATGATAAAATTTGCAATCATTCTAAAATTAATGAAAAATAATTTTTTATTAGAAATCTAGACATTTTTATAGACATTATTAGAAATATAGACATTTTTATAGATATTTTTATTAGAAATCTAGAAATCTAAAAATCTAGACATTTTTATCTAGAAATCTAGACATTTTTATTAGAAATCTAGACATTATTAGAAAAAATAAAATTTGCAATCATTCTAAATATAGAAATCTAGACATTTTTATATAATTTATTAATTTTTATTAGATTTTAAAAGATTGTATATAATCTATATAAATTATTATTAAATCAGTTATATAAATTTATTAATTTATTAATTATTATTAAATCAGTTATATAAATTTTTATTAGATTTTAAAATATAAATATCAAATTAATATATCACTATATATATTATATTTATTAAAATAATATTTAAATATGAAATAGTATATAATATGATCTATAATATATATAGAAATAAATACATAACATAAATAGCATATGCCTATATGGAAATAAGAATATATAATATTATAGTATGTTTAGGTGTCTAAATTCATGGTCTAATTGTGAAATTGAGAATAAAATGACATAAATTGAATTCAACACTTTTTCGAACAAAAAATACATAAGTTATATATCTTTAATTATTATGATATATAATTAGGAATGTTAATTTTTTATTAAAGATTAAATAAAATACATGTAAAGCGTAATAATAAATACATTTAAAATATATACCCACTAATTAATAACTTAATATGTTGGGTAATAATGAAGCTCAGTTTCATTATCTAATAAGGGTATACAGTCAAAATAAATTTTCATTATTTTTGAAATAATATATAATCTAATATAGAATATATAAATAAATAAGAATATTACATACTACTATTATTTTATATTTATATATTATTATCTTAGTGAAAAAATATGAATTTTCAATTTTTATTGGTTATCTTGAAAATTATATGGATCATTAGAATAATAAGATAATTACAAATGTGTTATAATAGTCATATATGATAAATTATAAATTATAATTATTTTTTGTTCAAATAATGTGAAATCTAGATATTTTCATACAATTTATTAATTTTCATCAAATTTAAAAAGATTGTAGATAATTTATATAAATTATTATTTAATTAGTTATCAAAATATACATACCAAATTAATATATCACTTTATATATATATATATATTATATTTACGAAAATAATATAGAGTAGTATATAATAAAATATATAATATACATAGAAATAAAAATATAACATAAATATCATATACTATATGGAAATAAGAATATATAATTTTATATATGATTAATATAATTTTTTAATTTCAAAATTATGAGAATTTAGATAAATATAAATGGAGTGATTTGAGAGTGCCACATAGGATTAGAATCGTAATAGTATTAAAAATAATATATAGATTTTCATAAATATATATATAATAGTGATATATTAAAAGAACATGAATTGAATTCAATACTTGCTCGAAAAAAAAAGACATAAGTTTGGATATCTTTAATTAGTATGACAAATAATTTGGAATGTTAATTTTTTTTGTTTAAAGATAAAAGAAATACATATAAAGTATAATAATAAAATACATTTAAAATATCTATCTACTAATAGATAACTTAGTATGTGGGTAATAATGAAGTTAAATTTCATTATATAATAATGATATATGGCGAAAAATCATCAATTTAATTGAATTATCAAATATACATCGAAATATACTCATCGACTATTTTTTTATATTAATAAAAATGATATTTAGATATAAAATAATATACAATTAATATAGGGTATATATATAAATAAAAATATTATACACTTTTTATATTTATATATTATTATTTTAATAAAAAAAATACATTTCATTCAATTTTTATTATCTATATTCAAAAATATTATATGTGGTTTGTTCGAATAATAATATAATTAAAAGTATGTTATAATCATATGTAATAAATTATATAAATTAAAAAATATATTTTCAAATAATGTGAGTTTTTAAATTTTTTATATAATTTATTTTTATTAGATTTGAAAAACATATAATCTAAAATAGAAATCTAGACATTTTTATATAATTTATTAATTTTTATTAGATTTTAAAAGATTGTATATAATCTATATAAATTATTATTAAATTATTTTCAAATAATGTGAGTTTTTAAATTTTTTATATAATTTATTTTTATTAGATTTAATTTGAAAAACATATAATCTAATATAGAAATCTAGACATTTTTATATAATTTATTAATTTTTATTAGATTTTAAAAGATTGTATATAATCTATATAAATTATTATTAAATCAGTTATCAAAATATAAATATCAAATTAATATATCACTATATATATTATATTTATTAAAATAATATTTAAATATGGAATAGTATATAATATGATCTATAATATATATAGAAATAAATACATAACATAAATAGCATATGCCTATATAGAAATAAGAATATATAATATTATATATGATTAATATATAGATAAAATTCCAAAAATCTAGAAAAATAGGAAAAATTAAATGGGAGGCTGAGAGGATTTCAAGGGCTGAGGTGGACAGTTTCACCCGAATTTGTATTATAGTATAGATATTCCATTAATATTTTTTAATACTTTTATCTTGCACGTGTTTTAACATAATATTTTAACATTGTCCGAAAATGTTAGTAATAGGAATTTAGATTACACTTACTCCCTCCGTTTTTTAATAAGTGACCTATTTCATTTATTTACGCATACCAATAAAGTATTACATTTACTTATATAACCTCATCAATTTATTATATTCACACTTTTATAAATGCATTCATACACTTTACTTTCATATTATAAAAATATTAAATAAGGGTAAAATGAGAAAAATGATACATTTTTTTGTCTAGATTTTTGAAATGGGACACTTATTAGAAAACAAAAAATATATCAAAATAGGACACTTATAAAAAAACGGAGAGAGTATTATTTTTAACTCTGAAGTATGTTTTGAGTGGAATTTATGTCTAAATTCCATTTATTATAAATGACAAATTTCAAGTAACAATAGTGGACCAATCGAAAAAAAACAATATGTTAAAAATATATTTATATGCGTTTATAGCTTTTGTTAGGCGCAGGTTATTATATCATCATACTATCAATAGTTTAATATAAAGTGATGCTATAGAGATTAGTCACATAAATTTATCTTGTTAGATATTTTAGCTCGACTTTTTTACAATTTTAATCATATAATTTGATTTTTGTGATTGGAAATTTTAACTCTTACTTGATTCTCAACATCATAAATTTTCAATAATTAGGGTTTGCTTACTATGTTTGATTTGTAAAAGACTTAAAGCGTTACTAACTTTTTTGAAAATAAAAAATATGATGTGATTGTCAACGTGACAAATAATTGATGACATGTATATCGAATGTGATGTATATAATAAGTCTACTTTTATTCTATTTTATAAGTCACGTTATAAATTTGTCAGCAAAAATTTATGATTGCTTCAACCGTACAAATATGAAAATTCGTTATTTAACTCACAAACGTTTAAAAGTCAAATTAAAATTGCCAAAGTAACATAAATTCATGATTTATTTTGTCAAAATCTAAATTCTATTAGTCGTACCTTTTTTTTATTAATGTTGTGAAAAAGTTCAATTAATGAAATTCAAATATAATGTATTATAAGGCTAAAATTATCACAAAATTTAATTTATAAGGCTTGCAAGTAGTATTATTAAAGTTCTGATCAAAACTATTGCAAATTGAATTTAATGTGCTAAAAACTTCAACGTTTACTAAAAGAAGATAATACACTAATGTAACACAATTAATATTAGTTGATGGAGCATTTGTGATAAATGTTTGCTTTTTGAATAGTCAATGGTTAGGTTATTTAAAATACAGTATATTGATAAGCATGTAGTTATATTTTACTAACTTTGATATTGAATTGAAAATGAAAATGGCAAGTAGTAGCCTAAGGGTGAGTAATGATTCAGGTTGTTTAAAAATCGAACTAAAATTCTTAAACTAAATGAATTGAATCATAATAAAATTAAATTAATCCGATCAAAAATTTTATAAAACTAAATCAAAGAATAAACTTTAATTTCGATTCAGTTTTCGATCATCCGATAGCTCTATGTATAGAGTACTTTTTTTCGTAATAAATATATTGTAATTTTGACTAAAATTTTGATACTCAAATTGTTTAATTAACAAAATATGATCAATATTTTACATAGTTAATTTACATATTGTAGCGAACATTTGAGAAAATAATCTATCAATAATATTATTTTAAAAATACTACTCCATTTG
Source organism: Leonotis leonurus (assembly GCA_026898415.1). Lineage (NCBI taxonomy): Eukaryota > Viridiplantae > Streptophyta > Magnoliopsida > Lamiales > Lamiaceae > Leonotis > Leonotis leonurus. The sequence goes on from JAPKLX010000047.1 coordinate 1,693,897, forward strand.
TCTGCTAAAAACGGCTACAAAAGATCCGGCACAAAGATTAAGAAATTAAAATATTATTTAAAACAAATAAAAATTAATATTTTAAAGATAAAAACTTTTTATTTTTTTGAGAAAATATAACTTTTAATAGAAAAAGTCAATAAGAGAAATTAATTTGAACGGTAAAAAATGTCACTTTTAGCAAGACGAATAAAACATATTTTTATACTTATTTATTATAATTTTTAATATTATTAAATAATATATAATAAAAGTTTGGTCGGTTAAGTTAAAATCAAACTCTTTAAAAGAAAAAGTTAATCTGAACAGTAAAAAATTGAGTTCTCATAAATAAAAAACGAATCAAACCTAAATATATTAAAATCGTTCCAAACTAATCAAATATCATTACTACTAAAATTTGAATAAATCGTTTCCTTTTTAAGAATCTTATATCTACTTGCAAACTAAAAACTTGTGTTGGGCTTTAGCTGCATAGAATCTGGGTTAAATACACAACGATTAGGCCCAAACTCATACAAAAATCGAGAAATGTTAAGTTAATTTAATACTTCAAAATAAATTTCATAGATATTATCATCCACAAAAATTAATATACATTTTATCCGTTTTATAAAAGGGGTAATAGGTAAAATCATCCACTTTTATAAAATAAAGATAAAAAATACTCACTTAAAAATAAAAGATAAAAAATACCCATTTTTTACAATAACATGATGAATTTCATCATGTGCTCATGTTATTCAAGTTATTTTGAATTTGAATAACATGAGCACATGATCAATTTGATCATGATATTGTAAAAAATGGGTATTTTTTATCTTTTATTTTTAAATGGGTATTTTTTATTTTTTACTTATCAAAATGGGTATTTTAGCATTTACCCCTTTATAAAAATATGTATCATTCGACTTAAAATATATTTGATTTAAATGGTAGTGAAAATTGAGATCCACAAAAAATGTTATTAATGTATAAAAATAGAAGTTGATGTGAATTATATCAAAATGACAAAATGTACATATTTTTATAAAACAGAAAGAGTAATATCTTTTTATTAATTGAAATTTATTGGAGTATTATTTCTTTTCATCGACTCCGCAATGAGCTGAAAAAATTATTCAATTATTGGAACGAATATTGATGAATATAGGGATAGCAAGGGATTCAGTTTCCATTTAGATTTATTAGATTCTAAAATTTGAGATACTTGCGTTTAGATCCATTAACTTCGTTAAGTTTGCAAATCGATACAAATTCATGCATTTTATTTTTTTAAAACAAATTATAAATATATTAAAATTGGATAATAAAATTGTTATAATAACTTAAATCCACAACACTGCAATTATTAATTAAAATAACACTATAATTTATATAAAACACTATAACAATCTAAAATAAATTATACTTTTTAAATACTTTACGGTCATTGATGTACCAAGAAATGTTGTGGCCAAATCGATCACAATTAAAATCAAATTTTAAGATCTTCAAGTATATCTTCAATATGGTACTACCTCCGTCCCACCAGGCTTGGCCCCTTCTTAATTCAAATGAGTGTATTATTTTAATGAAAGGGGCCAAGATTAGTGGGACAGAGAGAGTAGTTAATTTCAACATCATCAACATAATAAAGAAGAAAGTAGTTCAAAGAATAAATGCAATTCAAGATTAAATTGAATTATATTTATAATAATATATATAATAAATAATTAAATAGACTGTTTTACGAGCCAAATTTTGGCTGGATTCGAGTCTCGAAATGTAAACTTCAAATTCGATATAGAATTTTTAAAATCTGAATCTGATCCCGATCAGTCGGATCCAAAATATAAAGGAATACCTTATTGACCGCAACTTCTTATTATTGCCTTCATTGTTGCTCCTCTGGTAGATATTGATGGTATTTGTGAACCTGATTCTGGATCTCTACTTTACGAAAATAGTATTATCTTAGGTGTCATTATTCCTACTTCTACGGCTATCGATTTGCACTTTTATCCAATTTGGGAAGCAACATCCATTGATCAACAGTTATACAACGGCTGTCCTTTTGAACTAATTATTCTACATTTCTTACTTGGTGTAGCTTGTTACATGGATCATGAATGGGAACTTAGTGGGTATAGTCCTAAAAATGAATCTAGATTGGACCTAAGATCATTTTATATCTCTAATGATATGCATATATGAGATTTAGTATCTCAAAAGTTTAACTATCAAATATATTAACTATTTATTAAAAATAAGTTATAATATTATAATGCTCCGAGCCAACGGGGTGAGAGCTTGTTATGTTACGACAACACAATAGATTCATTAGCAACTATTTGATATTCGTCCTCACTTTATGTTCCAACTTATTTTAAACTGTAGTACGTGGCGTTGTTTAGACCAGACCCACTGTCCGATAAAGGGACTCAGTGTCGGGCATGGGGAATGTTTCTAGCCAATATACTTCCAATTTATTATATTAAATTGTTCACAAGAGTACAAATTCGTTATAAAGAAGTAAGTTGATCCTAAGTCGTATTCTCAAGGAAGGCTGTTGCAGAACAGAAAGCAATTAAAAAGAGAGTGTTTTGGATTTTTAATCTAATTAATTATCTAGGCGAAAATTATTAAAGAAATTAAATCATAAATCTAATAGCAATGAATTAAGGAAACTGAATTGAAACATGTTTTGAATTGATTAATTAAAATGATTGAAAGATTTGCATTGCTGAATTGGAAATTAATCAATAACAAAGCAGAAAGAAGAGAAATCATAAAGCAGTAAAGGAAACAGTAAAAGAACTCACGGATGAAAAGGAAATATATTGCATTAAAGTACTCCGGGTTTGAATCACGAATGAGTTTACTATTGAATTGAAGAATGAACCAGAACTAAAAATCTAGACTAAAGTGTTCTCTCTCGTGGTCTAAAGGACCCTAGACTAAAAGTATAAAAACGTGAAAAAGATCTCTCCTGAAAAAATCACGCGTATGCATTTAAATAGGTGCGAAAGATTGCGCCAGGGTAGCGCTCGCTAGGGGGCAGCGAGCGCTACCTTGGCTCGCTGTGAATCTGGCTGAAGTAGGGGGGCTAGCGAGCGCTGGGGGGTAGCGCTCGCTAGGCCTCCTCGTTGGTTGAGGTTTGACTGCAAGGGGTAGCGCCCGCTAGGGGGCAGCGAGCGCTACCCCACTGTTCTGTCTTCCAACTTCCCAGGGGCCAGCGGTCGCTAGGGGCTAGCGACCGCTAGCCCCATGCTCTGTCTCTCCTTTGCTGCGCAAGCCAGCGGTCGCTAGGGGCTAGCGACCGCTAGGCCTGCGTTCTGCCTTCTCCACACTTTTCTTCATCTTTTCACCTCTTTTCGGTCTCGTTTCTCTTCTCGAACATTGTCAACTTCGTGTGTCGATCTTTACCTAAAATGTAACATATAAAATACCCAAGACATCAAACAGAACGACAACAAGCGATAATATAGACTAACTTACGAGAGAAACGAGACCGAAAATAGATAAAACACTTTACTAAAATAGTTAACGATGTTGATAGAGAATCCATTAAAACTCATACTTATATTGTATTGACATGCATCATTTACTTATTCGCTATGAGGTGTCACTTTCCTCGTTATATATGCGACATCCTCATCGGAATCATCGTGCAGTACCCTCTCCAGAGCCTATGAAGTTTACCTGTGATCAGCTCTGATACCATTTTGTAATGCCCTAAATCCACGGGGTGGAAGCCTGTTATGCTATAGTGACATAATGAATCAACTAACAACTATTTGACGTTGGTCTTCGTTTTACCTAAAATGATTAATCACGTTGTTAAAGAATTCATTAAATCTAATATTTAACCTGTATTGACATTCTTTACTTATTCGAGGTGATTTTATTAAATGTTATGTGAGTATGTTTGAGTGAAAAATAGACCAATGTTATTTTTATATAATGAGGAGTAAAGAGGTAATGAGACTCACATTCTATTTGATGATAAGGATGAAAAAGTAAGAAATCATATGCATAAGACTAGGGTTGCTAATCGTTTTGGTTTCGGTATTCAAAATTGAATATTTGAGTACTCAAATCGAAAATAATCAAATTATAAAAATCGGTTTCATATCCAGTCGAGTAATGCGTTAATTGAGGAATCAATTCGGTTTCAGTTAGTACCGAACATAACCGACATTCTAAAAGAATAACCGGCATTCTAAAAGAAAGTTATTCCCTATTCTAATCGATTATTCTCTATTCCTAGTATTTTTACTAGTTCAAATAAAATTAAGAATGTATCTAAATAAATTTACAACATAAAACATTGAAAAAAAAAAAATCCAAAACACGCAACGAAATCAACCATAAATTCCTAATAAATTCATCCATCAACTAAATAATAAGTATAAATTAGATAATCCATCCATTTGCTAGAATATAAGTCCCAGAAGTCACAAATTTTCCATTACATAACAAATACAAATTAGGAGCTTATTTTTGGTTCTTTTGTTCTAACTATAGGTTCCGATATTTGATAGGGAAAAGAACCATATGCAAATTCAAAATTACAAATAGTTAGTATTTTTTTATTTCAAAAGAATCAACAATTTGAATTTCCAAAATCAAACACCAACACCAATTTGTTCAAGAACTCATATTCTAAAATGCACTAAAAATACTTTATGGAACGTGCCAAAATAATAATTAATGCACGCACTTATGGGACAGAATGGGAACGTATATGCTTTTATATTATACTTATTATATAAAATTTGATATTCATGTCGGAGTTTAAAGTACTCCTAATTAATAGTCGTACTAAAATACAACTAATGGTCTAAAATAAGTAATTAAGTGTGAGTGGACCATACACTTCAAATTTGGGTTCCCACTTCATCAAAATGAACACACATTTTATTTCCGTCCAATATTCAAAGAGCCCATCAACTATTTAAGAATAAAGAATAAATGTTACTATTAAATTGCACTAATGTCTAATGTGATAAGTACTCCCATTATTAATTAATCTCAATAATAGAGATAGGTTGGTGTAAGTAGTCAAAACTTGACATAATTTACCATAAGATTACTACACTAATTTCAAATGCTTTCACATCACATTCTAAAAACTGTTGGAACAATCCACTGTTTCTTTTAGATTTGGACTTACATTAAACATCCATCTTGTGAACCATATGACTTTCAAATAAAGTTGTTTGTGTAATTTAAGTTTATTGCGTTAGGAATTGTTCGACTTGGAATAAATTCAATTTAACACTTCCTTTGAAGTTATAGTTTTTAGAGGTATTAAATTCACCCACAATTTTAGTATTCTAGTTCCGGTACAAAAATTATTCCTTGGAGTCCATCTCTTAATTAATTATTCCTTATGTCACGCTAAATATGTCATGTTTTGACTAAAAAACTCTCACGATTTTGATCAGGAGATTATGTTACTCCATCTGTCCCATTAATTTTAGTCCCTTCGGAATTATTACGTTTTAATTTTTACTTTTATTTTTTAGATATTTATTAATCTTGTTATTAAATTAGTATTTTGTTTTTTTGGCCTAATACTCATTTTAAAATATTATAATAATCCTTCTCCAAACTATATACACGACTTGGGTAGCAGTTTACATCAATAAATTAATAACCTTGTACACATAGTTTATACATGACACGTGTTTTAGCTATATTTGTGCTATCTCGTGTGTATTATTTCAATTACTGGTTTTTGTTTGCAACGAAGAATGTTTGGTAAAGTTGAAATTGGCCAAAGTGGTAGATGTTAATGAAATATGGAGAAGTTGGAGGCCACAATAATAAATCACCTCTAAATTGACGGGTTGACCCAAATAAATTAACTAGAGGAAGTGAGAATTAGCATGAAGAAGTTCCAGTATTATTGTGTGTGTTGACCTAATGGCAGTGAGATTAATATTTTCGCGTTCGAATATTTCGTGACGTGGCTATGTAATTTAACATTAATGTAATAATTTTTTAAAAATGAAAAGAGAAGTTCGAGCAGGAATAAAATTGATTTATTGATCGATCCTGACTAAGTAGTTCGATTTATAGAATTGTCGAAGTGGACGGATCGAGTATATATCCTGTGTCGAACTCGTTGGATCATAATCGGGCAGCCCAAAATGAGTTGCGTCTCTAAAAAGCTAGCTCGCCTTCACCCACACAATTAGGAATGTATCTTCGAGAATAGAGTATTATAGGCAGAGGTGTAAGCGAATCAAGCTATTTGTAAACTATTCGGAGCTCGGCTCGATAAAAGTGTTTCAAATTTGTTTATTCACTAAAAGAACCGAGCTCGAATAATTTTTCGAGCCGAACTCGAGCTTAAAGGTGTTCGATTCGAAAAGTTCGTGTACATGTTCGAATATAATTTTAACGAACTGAACTTCGAATAGTTCATGAACTTTGTTAACGAGCTTGTTCACGAATTTTAAAAATAAGTCGAACTTCAAATAGTTCGCAGATTTTATATACGAACTAGTTCATGAACTTATCAAATTAATATGATATGGTGAGAATTATGATGATGGATAGAGGGAGTAGTATCATGTTTCATGAATGAAGGCTATCAAAATTCTTTACTATGTATTATTTGATTCCACTTTATTGTAATGTTTGATTGATTACTAGTGACATTTTTTTTTTCATAGATATGACAAGGTGTCCACGTTTCAAATATATTATCTTATTAATTATTATTATGTTTACGTTCCTTTCATGAAGGAAAATAGGATTGATTATTTATTGCATCAAAATCTATTTATATTATTGTTATGGTCTTAATCAACTAAATAATGGATCAATTATTATATATATGATTAGATTTAATTAATTAATTAATTATTCTTCAAATTGAAAAAAATTAATTACAAAATAAAATTTTGGATAAATCAAACCAAACTGAAATAAATTTAATTATTTTAGTTTGGTTTATTTGAATTTTTGGTTTGATTTGATTTTTTTAATCTTAATCTTAATTTACTTTGGTTTGACTTTTAAAAAAACTGAATCAAATATCAAATGCTCACCCCTGTACCGATGTGTGATGAACTTCAAATATGATTAGATTGAAATTATAATTAAATACCGTTAAAAAAAATCTCAGAACACTCTAGATGATTTAAAAAGTTCCGTGAGCGGTTATGAAAAATGAAAAATAGAGATTACTTATACCAAACCATTAATAATTTATTTTTTAGTTTATCAACAACCATGTTAGAAAAAGAATTTTAAGGTTAATAATATTTTAGATAAATTTAATATTTTTTCAAAGAAATAAATATTGACATGTACATCAATGAAGCCTTACTGACTGTATTTTTGATGCTTTGATGCTTTATTTATCGACTGTATCCGCCGTTACCGCCGGTAGATTCGGCCGCATCAAGTGTGTCACATTGTCCTCGGTGCTGGATTCTCGCTCGCTCGTGTCTATCCGATTCAGGGCAAGGAAGCGTAGGGTAAGGAGGCGTGGCCGTCAGGATGCACTTGTTCTGAGCAGAGGTTGATGCGGAGGGATTAGTGACATTAGTTTTTATTGTTGGGTAATCGATCTCTGTTTATTTCTAGGAAGTTTTTTCCTTTTTGTCTATATATTCAATATTCTGGTATTTCTTATAACTTGTTTCTCCTAGTAGAGCGCCGACTATTCGCATGTTCAACATGATATTTAGAATAGGGCCAAAAAAAAATAAGGGGTCCAAATTTTTATTTATTGGTCATACTCAAATTCATGAATCAAAAAAATTTAAGTAGTGAAGGACTTTTTGATATTCTGCGAAATGAGTTGAATGATCTTAATATAAATAATGTGCGTGTGCAAGAATATCATAATGATCAAATATGAAAGAAAAAAATCAACAGAAGCAAAAAAACTATTAGATATAAATTCTAGAGTTTTTATACTCTTTGTTCTTATCATAGTCTTAATTTAGCATTTTTTGTATTAGAATATTTGAGACAATCTTTTTAGAACATTTTGTCATACTCTACATCTAGTTTGCACCAATTCCACAAAACTATTTGCGTATTTGATTTTATATTTTGTAAGACATTGTCGTAATATATTATTTTTAAATTATATTTTAATAAAATTTAAAGGTCTAATTTTATAATTAGCACAGGTCTCGATTTTGATTGAGCCGGGTCTACTCCTCTCTTTAATAAAAAAAGGTTTAAACGCGCCAACCGCATCTGCAGCTGAATTGATTGTAAATCAATTGCTGAGTAGAGTCTATAGCATGTCATATCTCGTTCATTACTAAATAGCATTATAGGATGTAATTTTAGCACAACCACGAATTTCCTCTTGAACCTTTTCCACGGATGTAATACATTTGTGTGGCTGTGTTCATTGAAGGTTAAAGATGATTTTTTGGAGTTCTGATCGATCTTAAATTTTTCGAGGTAAGTTGTACGATGAGTAGAAAATAATAACACAAGATTTACGTGGTTCGATCTTTTAAATAGATCTACGTCCACGGGGAGAAGAGAGCTTTCTTATTATGAATGCTTGAGAGCTTGAAAGTAGAAATTTCAGTCCCTCCCAAAGCCCCTTTAATCTAGCTATTTATAGATAACATAGAGGCGGTTTACACCAAGTGGGCCGCAGTAACTGGGCTTCTGGGCTTTTGGGCCTAGCTGCTGGGCTCTATCCTATCACATCCCCCCCCAAAAGAAGATCATCGACGAGGTGAAGATCTTGACGAGGTCGATGTGATTGCCGAGCTTCCTTCTGCAGACGAGGTCGAAGTACGAGTGGCCACTTCGTCTAAGGACGAAGTTTAAGGCTGTCAAGTGGCTACTTCGTCTAAGGACGAAGTTAAAGCCTAAGTAGCCACTTCGTCTAAAGACGAAGTTTTGGTTTTGCCACTTCGTCTAAGGACGAAGTTTTGGCTTTGATGTAGCCACT
>JAPKLX010000047.1:1702835-1781239 GCA_026898415.1 Leonotis leonurus
TGACGAGGTGACCTCTGGGCTGCTGTGCCGAGGTGACGAGGTGACCTGACGAGGTGACGAGGTGACCTTGACGAGGTGACCTGCCGAGGTGACGATCTGGGCTGCCGAGGTGACGAGGTGACCTCTGGGCTGCTGTGCCGAGGTGACGAGGTGACCTTTGGGCTGCTGTGCCGAGTTGACGAGGTGACCTGCCGAGGTGACCTTGACGAGGTGACCTGCCGAGGTGACGAGGTGACCTCTGAGCTGCTGTGCCGAGGTGACGAGGTGACCTTGACGAGGTGACTTGCCGAGGTGACGAGGTGACCTCTGGGCTGCTGTGCCGAGGTGACGAGGTGACCTTGACGAGGTGACCTTGACGAGGTGACCTGCCGAGGTGACGAGGTGACCTCTGAGCTGCTGTGCCGAGGTGATGAGGTGACCTTGACGAGGTGACCTGCCGAGGTGACGAGGTGACCTCTGGGCTGCTGTGCCGAGGTGACGAGGTGACCTGACGAGGTGACGAGGTGACCTTGACGAGGTGACCTGCCGAAGTGACGAGGTGACCTCTGGGCTGCTGTGCCGAGGTGACGAGGTGACCTGACGAGGTGACCTGCCGAGGTGACGAGGTGCTCTGCCGAGGTGACCTTGACGAGGTGACGAGGTGACCTCTTAGCTGCTGTGCCGAGGTGACGAGGTGACCTGCCGACCTGACGAGGTGACCTCTGCCGAGGTGACGAAGTGACTTCGTCAGGAGTTTGGCACTTCGGCACTTCTCCAACCATCGTATTTTTACTTCAGAAATCTGGATCGAACTTACAAAATTTACCTCGTTTCCCACAGACGGCGCCAGTGATCGATCTTAAATTTTTCGAGGTAAGTTGTACGATGAGTAGAAAATAATAACACAAGATTTACGTGGTTCGATCTTTTAAATAGATCTACGTCCACGGGGAGAAGAGAGCTTTCTTATTATGAATGCTTGAGAGCTTGAAAGTAGAAATTTCAGTCCCTCCCAATGCCCCTTTAATCTAGCTATTTATAGATAACATAGAGGCGGTTTACACCAAGTGGGCCGCAGTAACTGGGCTTCTGGGCTTTTGGGCCTAGCTGCTGGGCTCTATCCTATCAAGTTCCAATCCTTACATGTTTTATGTTTGAGTTCATCTCATGATTTGTCTTGTGATTGATCTAGGACTGTTGTTATGTTTGAAAGATACGATAGATAAGATTGATAGGCAAATCACCATTAAATCCATTTCCATCATATCCATAATATTTCTCAGTCACTCATTTGATCGATTTGGCAGGCATAAGAAAATGGTGGAATTTTTAAGGAGTGATAAGAAATGAGAGATTATGGATATGATTTAAATGGTGTCTTATACATACAATTTATTGAAAGACTAAAATTCTATGAATGACAAATGATGGAAGTGTATTATCATTTGTCATTCTATGAATGACAAATGATCGTATAAACACACACAACGTAATTAAGTCCATAAACATTTGCAAACTTGGAGTGAGATCAACAAATTAAGTCAATGTGAATACCAAATTATAATATAAAATGTTCACGATAAAAGTATATATTATATACAATTAACGAATGATGGCAGCATATTATATTACAATGATTTGTAGCTGGAACAAGATAATAAATAAATTATCAATTGATGGTTAATTTAGACTAATTAGTTGGTTGAATTTTCTTAAACAAAGAAGATAGTGGGCTGCCGTTATATTCCAATCAAAATATTCAATTTCTTGAAATAAAGATTGTATTTTGGTGGCGCCGCATTATAATTATATGCATATTTACCATGTGTACAAACATTCAATTTGATTTTAGTTCGTTTTAAATCATTGTCCAATTTTTCAATATAAACAATATTAACATTTACATTTTATTAAAATAATTTTTTTTAATATTTATTAAAGTGGGTTTTTAACCTATAAATACATGAACTTACAACAAATTATGCTTTTTAACATGAACTTTAAAATGTGTCCATAAATACGTCAACTTAATATATTGTCCTTTTTTGACCTGAAATTAAAAACACCCTAATTATGTGGTGATAAGTGATATGGAACTCTAAATTAATTATGTGGACAAAATTTATTTGACGTGGATAAAATTGTATGAGGTAGATAATTTTTAAATGATATGAAAATTAATTAAAATATAATTTTTTAAAGTATTAATCTAAACCCTAGCTAATATAATATTTTAAATTAATACTTAAAGATTATGGGGAATAAATATATATTACTTAAAGATTTTTTTAAGTATTAATCTAAACTCTAATATAATGTATTAATACAAATCCTAATAGAAGAGTGGGGAAAAATATATTACGGTTTAGATTAATACTTAAAGAAAAATAATATTTTAATTAATTTTCACATAATTTAAAAATTATATATATCATACAATTTTGTCCACGTTAGATAAATTTTGTCCACATAATTAATTTAGAGTTTCATACAACTTTTCACCACATAATTGAGGTGTTTTTAATTTTGGGTTAAAAAAAGACAATGTATTAAATTGGTGTATTTATGAACACATTTTAAAGTTCATGTTAAAAAGTAGAATTTGTTATAAGTTCTTATAGGCTAAAAACCCAAAAAAATTAGATTAATAAATAAAGACATGATAGAACACTTGCATATAATTATATTTTTCAAAACATATTAAGGGTCAGGGTGTTTGGCTGAGTTTATAAACTCTTTAAAAATGTTTGGCAAATTAAGCTCTTTGAGAGTTTATAAATTCTACAAATAAGCTCTTGAAGCTTATCAACTATTCAAAAAAAAAATAAGTAGACTTATTTGTCTATGAACTTATAAACTGAAACAAAATTACATAAATAATTATCTATGTCATTTTAAAAGAGCTTACAAGCTCATTTATCCGAACATTTTGATAACTTATAAACTCTTAGGAATCGTTTGGTTCGATTGATATGATTATCTTCATTAAATCTCTATTTCTCTATCCATAATCCTTCAATTTTTACCTCTCTTTATGAATTTAATCCATTTTTATACTCTCTTATTCACTCAAATAATGGATTATATAATCAAGCTAAAATTGGCATGATTATATAATCCCTCATTTGAATGATTAAGAGGCCATAAAAATGGATTAAATTCACCTGGAGATATAAAAAGTGAAGGATTATGAATAGAAAAGTATTTATTGTAGATAATCTTATCAATCTTATCAATAAAACCAAACGACTCCTTAATATATTATTTCTTATAAACTCTTTCAAATAACATTAATCAAACACCCTCTAAATACATTTTTTTTCATAGGTGTGAAAAGTCAAACCGTACTAGCTGGACTGAAAGGAGTGAGTATCAAAACGTCTTCCCACCAACTAAATTCCTTTAGTTATCTGTCTTATATTCATGCATATAAATACTATGTTTGATATATTGAATGATAAATTTCATATTTCATCAATAATACTTCATTTTTCCAGTGCACTAATGAAGAACGTTTATCTTATACTCCCTCCGTCCCACTAAATTTGACACATTTTCCTTATTTGAACGTCCCACTAAGTTTGACACATTCTTAAAATAGTAAAAGTTATATATTCAAAAAGGTGTGGACCCTACCACCTTTATTACTCTTACACTAATTTATACATTTTTTTTAATAACTGTGTCGGAAACAAAGGTGTTAAGATTAGTGGAACGGAATGAGTATATAAGTACTTTATCAGTTTATTGTTCCGTGTCAGTTATTTTTGATCATTTTTTTTTTCTTTTGGTTTTCTTTACAAAGTGATGGATACAATAAAAAAAAATTATATATATATCGAAAATGTTCACCCGTCCGCAGGGGAGGAGTTAATGCGCCCACGAATGATGTGGCATGTCATGTAGATAAAATAGTAAAATTTTAATAATTTTTTTAATAATTATCACTTTCCGACTAGGGTTTATTGATTATAGTATAATTTAATATTATTCCATACAAAATAATAATAAAAAAATTAATTAAAAAAATGAAAATATATTAACTCGCATTGCCACATCAGCAGTGGGCTCGTTATGATGTGGTCACCGCAGTCGGTGGAGCGTGACTCGTGTGTATTATATATAAATATATCCAAGAGTTTGCCCAAAGTTTGACTTGTCTTTGATATTGTTGTTTTGTGAGGCATTTAATTTGTAGCCGCAAATGAAGATTGTACGAATTTTGGTCAAAATTTTATAACATGAAAATAGATAGCAGGGTAAGGTAGTAAGGTGTACATATATAAATGCAAAATGCAACACGCATAGAAATGTCGACGTCTTAATCTTGAGGAGCCTAACAAAAATAGAGACATGTCATGAGAAAAAAACAGTGTCTTGGATTTTGAACTACTTGCTGTTCACACTTCACATCTTTTGTATAGTTGTAGCATAAAAACCATCTTCTATTTGCGACCGGATTTCTTCAACTAGGGAGGGAGGTCACTCGGTAAATGTAATAATCAGATCTGAAATGGACCCGTATTAAAATGATTCCGGTTCTATGACCTAAATTAAGAATCGTTACTGTGCGATGTGGATCGGAATCGAAACCAGTCAAATTAATTTATTATATAATTACTGCGTAAATGTATATCACATAATTATAAATATAAAAAAATCGAATAAATTATATAAATTTGATCAGGTCAATCCAAAATAGGAATCACGCGTATCAAACAGGTCTGGCTGGGCCCAATTGTGGAACCGTAACTAAAGTCAAAACTCTGTTCTTAAATGGGTTTTAACCGGTTTTGGTTAAAACTCGTTTATTGACATCCTTAATTCAACATGCCCACGAGTGACGTGTTATATATTAATTTTTTGATGAAAAAGTACTTCCTCCGTCCCATTAATTTTGACATAATTATCTTATTTGAACGTCCCACTAAGCTTGGCACATTCCTAAAATAGTAAAAGTTATCCCTTTAAAAATGTGTGGACCCTACCACTTTTATCACTCTTACACTACTTTATACACTTTCCTTAGTAATCGTACCCAAAAGTTTTGTGTTATGCTTATTGGGACGGAGGGAGTATTAGTTATCAATTTTCATTTAGAATTTATGTGTGTAATTGATTGTCCATCTCACAATGCAGCTCATTTGGGTAGTTGTTGATCGACCTGTTAGACACAAATCGTTTGTATCGAGCTGTTCCTTGTATATCTTCTTATGCAGTTTAATGTCAACCTGTTTGATACAAGGTTGATTCTATCTCGCTGCTTCTTGATCTTCATATCGATCTGTCCATCAATCTGTCTATCGATCTAACAAGCTGTCCATCGATCTGCTTATCGATCTGTCCTCGGTAAGAATGTTGGTCTCCTGTTTGATAAAATAGATGATATAAAAGCTAAGTCTAGTTAGACCAGGTTAGTCCTATGAACAAATCGTTACATCAATATGTTCTCACATTTTGACTTAACCTGCTACAGAACAAGGTCGATCTTTATAGCACAGATAGTTAATTTAATCTGGCTTTACAGGTTGATCTCTCTTCTAATAGATAGACAAAATAAGATCAAGCTCTATGACACAAGTCGTTAACTCAACCTGATCTTACAAGTTAGTTGATCTACTATTGAGAACACAGGTGGTTCCTATGTACACGATCTGTCCTTACACTTAACCATCTGTAAAGTCTATCTAATTTATACACAAGTAAAGCATAAACACCTAAGCATCAATAGATATTAAAGCGTGAACATAATGGGTATATATTATGGTTTCGCATCATCAAAACATATAAATAATGTTTTCTACAATCATAAAAAAGGTTCCCAAACAATCTACAAATCATAATTATATAATTATGACAAAAGATTTTATTTGTTAGAAAATATTTATAAAGGTTTTGATTTAGATTCCAAAACCTCCCCTCAAAGATGCATTAAATCCAAAACTAAAATTTGAACTTTAGTCTTATTTTAGAACTCATATGTTAAGAAGTTCAGTTTACAGATACATGTACCCTGAAGAAATCAAGACTGAAGTATCGGACCAACACTGAAGTTTCATTAACTCAGTGAAGAAGTCAAAACTGAAGGACACCCTCCTGAAGTCATGTCCTGAAGTTTTAGAGACTGATGAAACAATGAAGTGTGAAATTCTCAAATTCTGAAGCTCTGCACTGAAGCTCAAGATATTAGAAGCTAGCTACTGAGTGGATTAACTACTTTCTATAAGCATTTCCATTTGTGGAAAAGATCTCATTAGGTGAACCAAATCATAATTACAGACACCAAATATGGTAAAAAGGACGACGATTCCAACGGGAAGAATTTCAAAGCTTCGGGCGCCGCTTTCTCAACGGATATATTTTTGAGAGTGCCCTATCAATAGCTCGCCACTTCAAACGTTTCAAGAAACCGGTTACCAAGCTTTCATACGCTCTAACACTCTCAACTCTCTCAAGCTTTCAATCGCTCTCAACTTTCAAATTCTAGAACACTTAAACTTTGTCTGTAATTCAATAGTGTATTCTTAGTAGCGATTTATCTGTAACCGAAGAAATAGCTCTAGTTTTGATTTAGTTCTATCTGCTAGAAGTGATCAGAATTCACTGTAAACCTAACTCTCAAGGTTGATCACTGTAAAACATATCCATTTAGTTGGTAACCCTCGAGTCACTTCGAGAACCGTGGACATATGAGTTTTTATCTCCGAACCATGTAAATCAAACACTTGTGTCTTTGCTATTTATTTTCAGTATTCTGTTATTCTCTCTAACGCTATATTGCATAAACTGAATATTGATTAAGTGCAAAGTTGAACATTAATATTAAGATTTCTGATAAAACCTTAAGATATTATTTTATCAGTCAAACACTAAGTGTATAATGAATGATTGTTATTTAAAGATAACTCTTCACTGAAACTATCTCATTTCAGATTTGAACTCACACTGAAAATCCTTTTAATCTAAAAGAAATTTAAAACATGTGTATTCTCCTATATACCTAAATACTCGTTTTGGGACCAATATTATTAGGTTAATGGGACATTAAGTTAGTTATATATATTTGCCTATGTCGGATGATAATTTATTGCTTATTTATTGAACGAGTTTTATTCAAATAATATTCACCAAAAAAGTAAAACAAATAAAATAAAACAGTGGTTATGATTGTTCTAAATTTGGTGAGGATGTGTTCATTAGGAATTGGTATATGATGTCAAAATTTGCACGTCTTTCTTTCTACCAATAATATTAATAATAAATTTGTCTTTTGACACGTTGATGTTAATTATCTTGATTTGACGTCTTGTTTTTTTATAAAAATTAATAGACATAGACCTCATCTAATAGTGTGTTACCAAATTGAATTATTAAGGATGACTTGAAATTTTTGGGAATTATTTCATATCATTATTTGGGTTTCATCATTTAATTTATCTGTACTTTTTTTTATGTTATCCTTTTGGGTAGAGTAAAAAGATTTGACGTCTTTTTTTTTTATAAAAATTATATTGTTGATTTGGAACGCCGGATGATGACACAATAATATTATCGATAAATTTATTAAATTTTATTGATTATATATTATTTAATATTTATTTTATATAAAGTAAAAAATTATAATTATAATAATTTGTATAGTTATGCACATCATTAAATTGTGTTCGTTATAAATAAAAAACGATTATATTCATATTGCATGCATTAAGTATATACAAAATGTTACATTTCTTGTCAATTTATTTCAATGCAAATGTGTAATTTGTAGGTGAAGTTTAGAACTTGAAATCGTATGTGTACTTTAGAACTTGAGATCGTTTGCGCAGTTTAAAACTTGAATCATATTGGACAACTGTGAAGGCTCGATTTGGTCAAGTATATATATATTGATCCTTAACACTCATTCTATATTTTCTAATTGATACGATTGGTGCTATTTTGTATTTTACATGCTTTATTTTGACTCGTTTTATGTTTGTTTCTTTGTTTTGTGTTCTTATCTCATTATTGTCGCGTTTGATGCCTTTTTGTATGTTTTGATGGAAAAAAGATTAACTAGAAGCCTAGTGGTGTATCGACGAGTCAAAAAACGTGTCGGGCCAAAAAATGAACCAAAAGTCGAAGCACGAGTCCAGCGCAATGAGAAACCAAGTGTAGAGTCAAGAACACGAGAACGGCGACCAGGAGAAGTCGGTCGCCGAAAATACTTGACGAGTTCGGTGATCGCCATCTGGATCGTCGAACTTGCTGGAATGATGGACAAGAACGGCGACCACTTCGGCGATCGCCGAAGTGGTCATATTTTGAGTTCAACTTCGGCGATCGTACTGTGCGAGTCGCTGAAGTCACGCGGATTTTTCAAAATTCGAATTCAAATCATTTAAGATCAATGCTTAACTCTAATTGGACTCGTATGCCTATACATACACGTCGTTTTGAAGCCCTAGAGATCACCTTTTATCATATTTCACACATTTGATCAGACTTTAGATTTTAGAATATTTTAGTTTAGTTTTCTACTTCCTTAAAGGAGAGTTCTCGATCAAGCATTGACAATCCAAGATCAACATTATGCAACATAAGTTTATGTTATTTTATTTTATTATAGTATTTCTACTAAATTAAAGTGCGGAAGTTGGTGATCTTGCTTAACTCGTATTATCATAAAACTAAAATCTCTTACTTAATGGTTTCACTTTTCGCTTAATTAATTTTCAGTATAGAGATGAATGATTTGTTAATTAATACAGTTCAAATAATGAAGTAATATAAAGCAATACAGAGTAAGATACAAGGAATTGGTTTGCAAGGTTCAGAGATGAAAACTCCTTCGTCCATTATTCTCTATGTGACTTGAGCGTCTCTAACTAAATGAATGTGTTCTTACATTGATCTACCTTGAAGGTTAGATGTACGATGATTCTGCTCACTTCTAGCTTCGAGACAAAGTCTATAGAATAGATCTATCTTCAGTTATAAAGATTGTTCTAAAATTACAAAGTATTATAAAATTTTCATGATTGAGAGTTTGAATACTTGAAAGCTTTGATTGCATGAGTAACAAGTAATAATGAATTAATGTTAAAGTTTTGGTATAAAACTCGGATGAATAGTAGCTATTGAGAACAATCAACTCGTTATCTTTTAATTCTATTCTCGTTGTGGATTTAATACTTATTTCTATTTTTTGTGCCTGTAACTGATTGATGATATATGTTTTGAAATTTTTGTCAAAACTGGTAAGATATCGCGTGCTTAACTTTGATGTTGATAAGTGCAGTCTTTTAGAGTTGAACTCTTTCTTAACTTAAGATCTTGGGAATGAGACCTTAAGATTTTTTTTTACATTTTTGGGAATCTTCAGTGCAACTTTAATTATACACTTCAGAGTTTGTCATTCAGTACGGCTGCATATTGAAATCCTTTAGTGTAGCTCATTATTTGTCCAAGTCTTGAAATTTTCAATCTTTATATTCTTCAATCTTGATAACATGTAAAACAAAACTCTCTAACATATTAATTTACGTAATACAAGACTAAAACTAAACATAAAATTCTTAACTTAAACCAAATTTCATGCTATAATTTTGAAATTTAAATCAAAACTTTTATAAATATTTGTGAATGAGCTTTTCCTTCACCTAATTCAACTACATATCACATATGATTCCAAATTTGAATTGGTTGCACTTATAAGATTTGACTTGGAAATTAGTTGAAGTGAGATTATTTAATATTCTCGAAATGCATGTAAGGAGAAAAGATGCATATTAATATGATTTTGCTTATAAATTAAAGGTTAAAATTTGGTTAATCTAATAAAGTTTGTGTGCACATTGTGGTGGAAATTTATTGCGAATAAAAAGTGGTTGAAAATTAATTACTATAGTTTTTTGAGCTCTCATCTTCTCTTCACGTGAACATATTTCGATCACGTGAAAAAAAAGCATGGTGCAATATTTACATTAAAAAGTCATATTTATAAGAAAATTGACAGCTTTATAGTACTATGTCAATATGGGTACAAATTAACATTTTCCCTTTTTTCATAGGATAGTTTGGAGACTTTATATCACTCTCTACAAACTGAAAATGTTCACTCGTCAGCGGCATACGAGATTAATATGCCCGCGAATAATGAGACATGTCTCGTAGATAAATATTATAATTTTAATAAATTTTTTATTTATTATCATTTTTGATTAAAATTTATTAATTATGATATAATTTAATATTATTAAATATAAAATAATAAAAATAAAAATTATAGTGACATGTATATTGATATGGCATTGTCACATCAACTATAACACGTTAAGTTGTGCCCATGCAAGAGGTCGAGTGGTCCTACCAACAAACTACAGAAGAGAAGTAATATTAAATAAAAACTCCAAACACACATTTGTATAAGACTAATTTAAGTTTTTATAATTAAATTAATGTAGATTGGTGGACTAGAGAATTATTAGTATTATTAAATCAATTCTTTTGAGACAAAGTTTGATTTAACAAAACGTGTGCTGTTTGGATAGTTTAAGTGCTTGTGTAAATTTGTCAAAAGGTTGCAA
Organism: Leonotis leonurus; assembly: GCA_026898415.1. Taxonomy (NCBI): domain Eukaryota; kingdom Viridiplantae; phylum Streptophyta; class Magnoliopsida; order Lamiales; family Lamiaceae; genus Leonotis; species Leonotis leonurus. The sequence goes on from JAPKLX010000047.1 coordinate 1,713,383, forward strand.
CTTGCAACGTCACTTCGTTATGTAATAAATTATGGGTAGATTGGATGCTACAAGCCTACAGTGGGAAGCACACTTTATTTTTCTAACCAGTCGAAAAGTGACAGGAAATTATTTTATATTATATATAATTTATAAATATATAATTTTTTTTAAATAATATTCCCTCTCTCCGTCGCACTTTAGTTGTCCCATTTTATTATAATAATATACTTATTTGAATATAATATGAGACAATTGAGGTGGGACAGAGGTAATATATTTTTCTATAACATTTTAGGTTTAAAATTTTGAATATGTTATATTAAGATGATTATTTTATCTTAATTTTTCTATTTAAAAGTGATATGAATTAACAAATTATTATAAATATTATTTATAAAGTATTGATAAAAAAATCATATTACCTTATGTTTTATTAACATAATTGCAAATTCATGCTATTGAAAAATTATATCGTTGCAGGATATACGTGTTACATAAAGACTCATCCCGTGTAAAATTTCTTGATACATAATCACTTTATATCATAATTAAAAATAAAACTTTAAAAGCTAACTCTTTATTTATTTGATAAAAATTAATTATTTGATCAAATCAAATAAATATTAGATCTAATAATATTTAAATGATTATTTAAGATAAATAATAATGTTGGATAGAAGTGATGTTAGATAAAACCATAAAATTATATCGTCGCATAATATACGTGTTATATAAAGACTCATCCCATGTAAAATTTATTGGTATATAATCACTTTATATCGTAATTTAAAAATAAAATTTTTAAAATTGACTCTTTATTTGTTTGATAAAAACTAATTATTTGATCAAATCCAATAAATATTAGAATTAATAATATTTAATATGATTATTTAAGATAATAATATTATAAAAAGGAACAAAAATATTGACTTACCGAAATAAAGAAATCGTGTGTAATACAAAAATTATGATGATTGATTACTGTATAAAATATAATTAAATCATATTGATTAGACTACCATATATAATAAGAAGGCTTGTGGTGATGTCACGTAAGTCTTGAATTAAGGAGAGACCTCCAATATGTATTTCTTTAATATATTATATAGATTTTAATAAGGTTAACTTTATAATGAGAATTTTGAATTGATAATAATATCTTATTATACATAAAATAATATTCACTTCCTCCATAAAAATAGGATTTTAATGATAATGTGTAGTGTTGGATTCCTCATCAGAATTTACTTCTCACTAGGTTACCCATTATAGTATTGTTTCAAAGCAAGCACGCTTAATTTTGAAATTTCTACTAAGAGTCACCTGAAACGATAATGTATTATGTTGGTATGAGTAGTACTAACAATTCCTTTTAACCACTCGTCAATAATGGTAGCGCAAATCATTTTCGACTGAGACATGCCGTACTCTCATAAGCTTTATCGGGTACGATACACAGATGACCCACACTCCGAAAGGTGTTGGATTCTACTTCCCAACATGTATTGGGTATAGTTTAGGGCTGAGCAGTGGGTTGGACCCAGAGCGAAGACCCGAAACTTTTTTAAAAGGTGGATCGACCCGAACTAAAAAAACACTCTGGACTGACCCAGACCAACCCCAAAAAAAATAAATTAATTCATATTTTTTGTTTTATGTTATATATATTACTTTTTTAATGTTCACCAACATTTTTTGAGAAACAAAATTATATAATTAAAATATCTTAGTATTAAATATTCTCAATTTCCAATAGCAATATAAATTAAAAATTAATTAATAATATAATAATTTATTAATTCAATATCAAGTTCATAAATAAAAATAAGAGTAAAAAATATTTTATATATTTTTAATTAAATATATACAAAAATATTAAAAATATTGTATATATTTATTATTAAACATAAATATATATATATATATATATATATTATTTGTATGAGTCGGTTCTGGGTCTAGCGGGTCTGGACCCGGACCTATCCGATACTTCACCAGTCCTAAAAAAATGACCCAACATGGACCGTTACAACAGATGGGTCTGTCCAGACCCGGACCGAACCCACCGGTCTGGGTCGGTTTTACGAGTCTGGTTTGGGTTTGCTCACCCCTAGTATAGTTTGAGTTATATTTGATATATTGTTTTAAATTAGGTTGTGAGTAGTTAGGGCTGAGAATCGGGACGTGACTGGGTACCCGTTCCGAAATCCCAAAGTCCCGACCACGAAAAATACTAATTTGTTGGTCCTAGTCCCGATCTCATTCGGTACTTCGGGACTCTCAAGTTGCTAGATTGAAAATTTTTATGTCACATCCTGATCGTGAATAAAAATGTCTCAAATAGTCTCAAATTCCCAAACATTTAAAAAATTTCAATCTCGGTCTCAGTTATGGTTCCGGTTTCGAAAAATTCGGGACTCAGGGTCCCCGAATCCCGTCAGGACATGGGTCGGGATTGGAAAAGTCCCAAGTTCCAATTTCAAATTTTTATCATTATGCGTAGTTAGTTGAGCTTGTGTCTCATTTAATATATTTTTTTAAATTGAGTTGTGTAGTAAGTATGGTGGGTCCATTTGTTACAAATGAAAAGTTTCAAATATATTTCATGGACTTTTCAAAATGAAAAATGTAAACTATTTTCATGGACACATTTCGTCATATTAAATAAACCTCTTTACCAATTTGCTATACTAATATAATTTTAGAATATTTTACTTATAATATAATATTTTAATCGACTTTAAATTATATGATGGTAGCATCCATTCTACCATAAATCATGTCATTCTGAATTTATTATTGCATTTACGTACAGTATATAGTATAGTAGTACTAGTGGATCAGTAGTTCTAGTGGACTAGTAGTAATGACATATTTAAACAAAGGAATTATTTTGATCCTTTGACAACCATAAAATTAATTACATTCAAATTATTTTATATAAAAGAACAAAAGGATATATATGTACTTTTATGATATTAATTTAGAAATCCAATTTACTTATACATTAGATATGATTATTATTTTATTCTATTTGAAAAAACACAAATAATTGTTGCCTCATTATTGGTCCATATTGAGTGTTAAATAATAATGTAACAATATTAAATATTAAATCGTATTTTATTTATACATTTTTAAATTTTCGTTCTGAATTAAAGTTTAGAAAATATAAAAGTACAAATATAATATAATAAAATTATGAAATAGTACTAACATATTATACTATTGCATGCCTTGAGTGTAATTAAACAGTAAACTATGGTGAGCTGATTTTGTAAGGATAGACTATTTAGTAGATAGTATAGTATTTTCCAAAAGGACAAAATTATTACTTAAAGTTGCATTTTTGCAGTCAAACAATAGTGACTCAATTCAATTCCCCCTCTCATGTAATTAAAGTTGCATTTTTGTATTTTTAAATATTTAAACTAATTTAAATTTCTCTGCTAATTTTTTTAATTTAATTTTCATGTTTGAATTTGTGAAATTAGAGTGTTACCATATTTTATACACAAACACATGAATTTCGTGAATTCGAATTTGCGAGATTCGTGTGTTGTTCTATAAATTGTATTAATATATATATATATATATATATATGTGCTCTAACACGATCCCCGTGATCTCGAATTCGCGGGGTTGTGTGTTCAACGAAAAATGCTTTTTTTTTCTTTTAAAAAATATAAAAAGGGATATATTTTTATCTTTTTTTTATCCAATGAACTATTATTTATCTTTCTTTAAAATAAGGTTATTTTGTCTATTAACCTTAATTGAATTTAATTTGACCGAATATTATCATGTCCGAGTTCGACTTGTTTGAAAAATTGAAGGTTCGAACTTTGCAAACAAAACATGAGTTCGAAGATAAAGAAAAATTGAGCTCAAGTTTTGTTTGAGTTCAGTTATTTTATATTTGATTTAATAGTGAATTCATAAAGTATTCGAGATCGAGCTCACTTATTAAATTATTTAAGTACATATATTATTAATTTAACAAGTTCATAAATTATTTTAAGCCCGACTCGTTTTTGAAATTCGAATATCAGCTTGCAAAAAAGTTCTTGAACTATTTGAAGTTCAGTTTGTTAAAATTAGATTCACGAACCTTTCGAATCGAATATCATCAACCTCAAGGCTTATGTTCATAAACAAATATCAAACAAAATTTTATCGAGTCCAGATTCAAATAGTTGATTAGTAGTTTCATTCGCCTAGACTTTTAGTTACATATGTAATAAGTATATATTGAATTAATTTTACTGTAAATTTGATAAATATTATTTTTGTCCACGGATTTATTATTCATTTTGTCATTTTGATCCGTTCATAAAATTTAAAATTCGATTTATTTTTGTTTTTCATTTTTTATAAATGGACTCCTCTATTTTATACAAATAATTCAATTAAATATAATAAATACTCAAACTTTACTCAACACATAATATATGTAAAGTCAAATTATTTTTCTATATGGCGTATAAGTAATGTATCATATCAAACTTAGTAACAAAATTATGGTAAGCCTCAATTGAATCGAATTAATCATTGTTTTGATTTATTTTCATAAATGTCAACATCTAAACAGATAAGGCACCAAAGTATAGGAAATGCAGTTTATATATATTGTTTGGTAGGGGTGAGCAACGGTTTGGTTTGGTTAAAAATCGAACCAAATCTCTAAAATCAAATAAATCGAATTGTTTAAAAATTAAAATCAATCCTACCAAATTATTTATAAAATCAAACTGATCCAAACCGAAATTTAAAAGTCAGTTTCGGTTCGATTTTCGGTTATCCAATTATTATAACTATATATTTTTTCTCAACGAAAAAATTTATTATAATTTGCAATCGAAAATTGATGTTCAAATTATTTCAGTAAAAATTTTGTTCAATCTTGCGTATGATAATTTACAGCATGAAATAAATATTGAGAAAAATAAGTTATTCAAACACTTTAAATTTATAAGTTTATTCATTCATATTTTATGTTATTTGTTTACTTTCCTTTTAATGATATGTTTTAGTATTATGCTAATTTTTTAGAATTTGGAACTTGTAATAAATCTATAGATGAGATTTTGTAATAAATGCTGCTACTTAAGTTTAAATAATTTATTTATTATAATTTATAACATTATAATTAATATATAATAAAATTCGATTCGGTTAATAACCAAACCGTTTTACTAAAAATCAATCCAAACCGAAAAAAATTCAGTTTCTAAAAATTCAAACCGAACCAAATCCAAATCTTTTAAAATTGATCTAAACCGACCAAACATCAATGGTTTGGTTTGATTTTTCAGTTTGGATCGATTTTTGCTCACCTCTATTGTTGGAAGTAGTTAAATAAATATTTGGAATTGATAGATATAGTTGTTTTATAAGTCATGAGAGTCGTGACTGATCTTGTGTGAGAAAAATTAAACTCACATGTAGCCTTTATTTTGTATGATTAACATTATAAATGATTGAGTATTTAGAGAATTAAATATATGATTAGGTCATATTTATCAATCAATTCATTGTTTACTACAAATGAGTGGTAGAGTGATTAAAATTGAGATAAACATAACGAAAATGCTCACCCGCTCGCGGCGGGCGGGGTTAATGCGTCCATGAATGATAATGCGACATGTCATGTAGATAAATATTACATTTTTAATATATTTTTTCTATTAATTATCACTTTTCGACTAGGGTTTATTGATTATGGTATATTAATATTATTCAATACAGAATAATAATAAAAATAAAATTAACAACAAAATAAAAATATAGTGACTCGCATGGTGATGTGGCAATGACATGACATTGTCACATCAAATGTGGGCGTGTTAAGATGTGCCCACTGCGGGCGATAGAGCATTACTCATAAACATAACTTTGATTGAATAAATAAGGATTAAATACAATAATTAGACAAAATTATCCTTATAATTTAAAATACTTAAAATTAATGATAATTACACTCTCTCTCCCCATTAATAGGGGTATCAGTACCCGTTAACCGATTATTCGGAACTAAAAAAGTGCACTACTGAGTATCGGGTACCGAACCGTTTATTATATCAGTTAATCAATTTTCGACCGGTTCGGTATCGGTACTTTCCAAAAATCGATTTTTAAAAATATATAATATTATATTTCTAACATATTAATATTTAAGCTAATAATAATTCAAATGAATATTTTCTAATAATAATTTAATATAAATATATTTAATTTCAATTTGGTAAATATTTTATAAAATAAAAAATTTATTTTTAATAAATATAAAATTAAAAAGGAAAGTGAAATTGGGGCTTAGGGGTGCATAGAGGGAGGAAGGGTTTAATTGTCATTTCAATAACAATTATTTATTCTAGTTATCATGATTTTTTTCAATCCCATCTATTTTGGAAAGATTAAAAATAAAAGAAACTCGTTTAAAATAATCAAAGGCCCTGAGTTATCCCACAATTTTTTTCATTTATAGAATTGATATAATAGATAGGATTATCATATTTAAATCTCTACCTTTCAATCAATAATCATTCATCTCCTTATGAATTTAATCATTTTATATGCCCTTTAATCACTCAAATGTTTGATTATATAATCAAGTCAAATTTGGTGTGATTATATAATCAAGCATTTGAGTGATTAAATGGCATAAAAATCGATTAAATTCACAAGAAAGTTGAGGGGGAATATGGATAAGAATCTAGAGATTTAAAAGTGATAATCCTATCAATCCTGTCAATCAAACCAAACCACTCCTTAAAGTAAACATAGGATTAGACTGAGTTAATTTTATTTATCCAACTCAATCATGCAAAGTAACAGTGCCATAGGATTTTAATATTTAAGATATATATTACTCGTTCCGTTTCACTAAAAGCGGCCATAAGAGATTCAACATCAAGATTTTAAAAGTAAAATATTAAATTTTAAAAAAGTACTTCATATGTCTCATTATTTATGGCGCATTTCATTATTGTAATATATTTAATTAAATATATAACGTGTCATAATTAATAGAACTGTAAATAAAAATAAAAATTTTAAATGTACCATTTTTATAAATAAAATAATCACTTTTAATGAGACAGTTCAAAAAAAAATGTTGTCGATTTTGACGGGATGAAAAGAATATTAAGCTTAAATTTGAATGTAAGGTCACAAACAACACGTGGTTGTTGAATCACTTTATTAAGCCTTATCTACTCACATAAATTTCATGCGATAAGAATAAACTTCTTGTTTTTTCTTTTTTTTTTTTCCTTTTTCGAAAATTTATTGGACTATAAATAAATAAATGCAAATCGAACTCGAACCAATCTGACTTAGTTAATTCATTTCATTTTATTTTCCAAAATTGTAGTATTAAATTCGTGAATTATTAACATTTAATTCATTTCGTTTTATGTTCCAAAATTTTATTAAATTCGTGAAATTTATTTTATATACATCGAAAATGTTTGATTTATGGGATACAAATATTATTCTATTAGTTCACTAAGTTTTTGTTCACTTTAACTTATAGATGTTTTATAAAAAAAATTGATTTAAAGCTGTGTGGTTTTAGTTGATTCCTTATCGGAAGACAAACTAGTAGAAAAAGTAGAAGAAGAATGCTTCCAATTAGGCTGAAGTTAAATCAAGCTAATGTCGAGACAGAACATGAAGTAAATCATGATTAGTTTTCGATTAAACTTTCGTAAAATGTTTTCTTCTTCTTCACCTAGTTGTTCATCTTGTTCTTTCAGGTGTACCCTTGAAAGGACTCAAGGAATGGGGGAATGACTACCTGTAAAGCACAGGCTAATACGAGGCGACTAGAAGAAGCTCCTACATCTGTACTGAATTCTTTCTGGTTAAAGAATCTCTTTCTAGTTGCTCTGGAACAATTAGGAGAAATATAAAAATATCGTAGAGGAATCAAGGTTGTTCCTTCTATTTCCAATCGTACTTTATCAATTATATTTAATTAAGTTGTATGTATAAAGTAGGGAGATCTACCTGCCAAAAAAAAATTTGGGTACTAGACCCGTAGAACATTAAAAATAATAAAATAAGTAATAAATTGGTAGAGGGTCCAACAAATTTGTGGGTGGAAGAAGTTCTATTTACTTACTACGGGCATAAATTTATATAAATTTACGGATCAAATTATTTTGCATGATTTAATATGAGATTATTTTGTAGGATTTAATACGAGATAAATTATTATTAATAAAATAATATGTATTGAATACGTGTGTTAGTCTAATGGTAGAATAGTAGGAGATTAATGTCCGGAAAACGTCTCGGATTTGAGACTTCTATAACGTGGCCTTGAAATTTAAATTTAACATAATTCAATTTTAAAAAAAAATATCATGAGTTAAAAATTAAAGTTCGAAATCCTTCTATCCATAACTTGTAATTAATAGTACTTCCTATTTTTTCACTTATTTTGGTGAAAGATGTTGTAACAAATACAAACAGCAACCAGAGAACCTTTTAGACAAAATGCTCACCCCGTGGGGGACGGAGTTAATATATCCGCAAATTATGTGATATATTTTATAGATAAATATTATTTTATCCGTCTCGCTAAATGCGACTATAAGAGATTTAATACAGAGTTTAAGAATGTAAATATTGTGTTTTAAAAAAATAGGAGTGAAGTATTGTAAAGATAAAAAATTTTCCTTTGCCACTTTTAATTGGACGACTCAATAAGAAAACGTGGTCACATTTAACGGGATAGAGTGAGTACATTTTTATTACTCCGTTCGTCCCACGAAAGTAGTTCCCCTTCTTTTTTGGGGTAATAGGTAAAATTACCCACTTTTATAAAATAAAAATAAAAAATACCCACTTAAAAATAAAAGATAAAAAATACCCACTTTTTATAATAACATGATGAATTTCATCATGTGATCATGTTATTTTTACAATAACATGATGAATTTCATCATGTGATCATGTTATTCAAGTTATTTTAAATTTGAATAACATGAACACATGATCAATTTCATCATGCTATTGTAAAAAATTGGTATTTTTATCTTTTATTTTTAAGTGGGTATTTTTTATTTTTTACTTATCAAAATGGATATTTTAGCATTTACCCCTTTTGTCTTTTTTTACATGCAAATCAATATCTTACTTTATTCTCTTTTACTTTATTAAATTTACTTTAATACATTTTGTTTTTTACTTATAAAATTTGTCAAAAAAATAAATGAAACTACTTTAGAGGAACATTCTAATCGAAAAAGAATGACTATTTTCGTGGAACGGATGAGATATATTTTTATTAATTTTTATTTTTCAACTATAATGTATTAATTATGATATAACTTAATGGTATTCAAAACAAAATAATAAAAATAACTACTCCCTCCGTCCCACTAAAAGTGGCCATGTTTCCTTTTTGGGCCGTCCCACTAAAAGTGGCCACTTTCCTAAAAAGGAAAAGTTTTTAACTTTAAACTACCTCTCTCCTACTTTATTCACACATAACACTTTAATTTCTTAATCTCCGTGCCGATCCCTTTGTGACCGCTTTTAGCGGGACGGAGGGAGTATTAATTATGTGATGTCGGACATGAATGGGTGAGCGGTCCTCACCTTTTAATATATAATTTATGTGCACAGAGTTAATATTAAAATAATAATAATATAATATAGACAAATTAACATTATTCATATGTCATGTCTACATAATTAAAATAAATTATACTAGGACGTTGCAAAATCTTGTGCAATCTTAAAAAAAATGAAATACAATAGTAGTAAAGTGGGATAATAGTAACAAAATTATTAAAATTTAATGTATAAGATAGAAGATCTCATATTCGAGTGGCACGACTATTAATTAGAATTTAATACTCCTTTCGTCTCACTAACTTTAATACAATTTTTTTATTTGGACGTTTGACACATTTCTAAAATAGTACTCCCTCCGTCCCAGCTAAGTTGAGTCACTTTATATTCAAATGGGTGGAGTATTTTAAAGAAGTGACTCAACTTAGCTGGGACGGAGGGAGTAAAAATTATCCTTTAAAAAAATGTGAACCCCACCACTTTTATCACTCTTACACTATTTTATACACTCTCTTTAATGACCATGCCCAAAAATTTTGTATCATATTTATTGAAATGGATGGAATATAATTCAATTTTTAAAAAAACCAAAATTATTCCAAATTAAATAGAGACGTACAGAAATAGTCTACGCTTCGTATTTAGGCATGGCATGTAGTTGACATTTATTACAAATAAAACAAACCAACCCACGTGCTTTTATTCGGATGTTTGTTCTTATCTATCCTACTTACACAGTTATAGTATACTTTATTATATACTTATTTTAGTTGGTACACACTAATTAATATATTCACTCGGTTGATATGATAATGTCATATTACTATGTACGTGTTACTATAAGTTTGTTTTTCTTAATAATATTATAATTAATACTCCCTCTGTCTCACTCTAATTATCTCATTTGATTATAATAATATACATATTTGAATATAATATAGGATAATTGAGGTGGGATGGAGAGAGTATATTATAATAAAAAAAAAACTAATAAATTTTTTATTTGAAATTTTATTTATTTACAAGACATAGCAAATCTTGCTTATCCATCTTGAGAAATATAAAATATAGAAAGATAACTCGATCAATGTCTTCTGTCTTTTTCCGCTATAACCTTCAAGGAAGACAAGAGGAAAATGCAAAAAGGCAAGCAAGATGATGGATCTTTGGCAAGAGAGGGAATCTCGGGTGAGATGCCCGAACGCTTATCCTATTCTGTCTGTTAAGCAGGAAATCGGGTCTTCTCAACGATCGAGAATTTAGCTTTTGTCAAGTATAAGGTTGGGGTTTAGTCAGGCGCCTAAGAGGCTAGGACGCCCATCTCTTAGTACCATGCTATTAGGTTCACCTAGTTGATTCATAAAGAATGAATCTTTCGAAGTTATACGGACTTTCTAAAAAAAAATGCCACGCTCCACATGTCACGAGATATGGAGCGTTCTAATCGAAGAGTCATACCTCTCGAACTTATCTTATTACGGTAAGGCCAATATTATCTATACGCATCCATGTATGTGGTATTTATTTCAGCAACCATATCTCTACAGCTATATACATATGATAACACGAACCAATTAAATATTTTCTTCTCCTGATTAATAATATATATATAGTTATAGAAGTCTCTGGAATACAAAATATTAATTTACGTGAAATGACGTATAAAATGAGGTAGAGTTTGTCCAAATTATTTCGGAAACACTCAACTCAATTCATGCATGTTAGGATAGCTAGGATTGTACATTATTAATTATATAGTGAAGTGGAACGTTCTACCGTCAGCGATGGACACAATTTAATGTGTTTATAGTTGATGTTAGAGGTGTTCATGGCTACGGTTTGGAATCGAATCGTAACCGAACCGTGTAGAACGGTTCCGGTTCCGGTTTCAAACCGCCAGTTACGATTTGGAACCGTCCAAAAAATTAATACTAATATATTTAAAAATTTTGCATATTTTATTTATTTTAATTACATATTTATGCGTATCATCATTTAATTTCATATAACATAATTAACTTTGTAATGTAATAGTAGAATAACTACGTAAAAATTTATTTTAATTTAATATTAATTATATATAATACACATATAATGATATATTAATAAAAATGTAATAATAAAAAATTAAAAAAATATTTTTATGTGTTATTATGTCATGAATACGTTAATTGAATAACACGTTAAACACAAATATATTGATGAAATAAAATAAAATAATTAATCTGTATAATTATAACAATATAAAATGAACACTAATAAATACGTATATAATATTAGGGTTTAATTAGATTATCATCTAATTAAATTTTATTTTATTTAATTATTAATGTATTCGTAAGTTTAATATATCAATTATAAAAAATAATTATAAGAAATTACTATTTATAATATATTAAATAAATTTAATTGGATAAAAAAAAAGAATACGGTTCCAAATAGACGGTCACGGTTCCAAATTTTTGTAACTGTAATCGAACCGTCCTCTACACGGTTACAATTCAGAACCGAACCGTCGGCTATGGTTACGGTTCTCGAAACTACCGGTTACGGTTAGGTTATAGTCCAGTTCTGGCGGTTCCGGTTCCTTTGAATACCTCTAGTTGATGTGTCAATGTCACATTAGCAAACGAATTGCTATAATTTTATTTTTTAATTATTTAATATTAAATAATATTAAATTATACTGTAATCAATAAATACTAATCGTAAATTAAAGTGAGAGTTAATAATAAATTTATTAAAAATTTAATATTTATTTAAGAAGCACGCCACATTATTTGCGGATGTATTAATTCCGTCCGTCGCAGGCGAATGAGCGTTTGCTATATAGCGAAACAAGTACGAACATTGAGTTATTTAATACCATTTCATCCTTTCATAAAAAAATGTGTATTTCATTTTGAGATGTAATTTCCAAAGAGAGAAATTTTCTAAAATAAAAACAATAAAGGTTCCTATTATTTTATTTTATTTTCTCTTTGTATTACTACTATAAATTTTAAAGTTTAATTAAATATTTTTTAATTTGTGAGTCGAAAAGAAATATCTCTCTTTAAAACCACGGAGTGATATAAATTTGATTTGTGGATTTTGAGAGGCCTACTCATTCTAAGTTATATTTTAATAATGCTACGCTGTATTTGCAATCTACAAGATGGTAGAGTGGATAGGAACGTGCCATAACATTATATTATCTATTATATAAACAAATTAATCCATTAATTCACACATTCAATATCTTTAGAATTGTTGAGAAGATAATGTAATACTTCTATATTGAGACAATACATTAGTAGTTTAAAATAGATTATATTGGGGGATAAGGAGCACGTGGGATACTGCAGGTTAAAGTCAATAAAACAAAACAAAATAGAAACTATTTTAAATAAATCTCACCACATTCCAAATAACATTTATTTCAAAATAAATTCAATAACTAACGTATAGATGGTTTTAAATATTAAAGTAACACTATCTCTTTTTTAATGCAAGAATATGGATTTAATTAATTAAGGCACTTAAATTTTAATGCATAAATCATAATTTGACGCACCCTTACTTTAATCATATATTATTGATTATACAATTAATACTAGAAGTTCAGATTTCTTTATATATATATATATATTATATGACTCCTCTCTATGAATCCCAAAACTTCAAAACCATTTATTATAATATATATAAGAAAGTATGATTACAAAAATCATCTTAATTAACTGTATGTATAAAAAAAATGTAATCATACTTTCAAACTATAAATTATTGGAGCTAAGTTTATCTTTACTTTTCTAAAAGCCAAAAAATAAGTTTTAATTAATCTTATTGTATTGAGTTATAATAAGAGCAGCCCGTGACTTGATCATGGCATTCAAAGAATACTAGTTCATGCAAATTTAATACTATGACACGTTTCTTTTCTTTATTTTCTTTCTATTTTCCTTTTTGGGAAAAGGATTAATTGATACTCTTGTTAAGAAACACTTTACAGTGTATATTTCACAATTATCAATTAACTTTTTTATACGTTGCGGACCCAGATTTATTGATAACCTCACATTGGGATATTAAAAAAAAGTTAGGGTAGCCTATCTTGAAATAAGAAAATTAAATTTTAATTATTTATACAAAAAACATGTAAAGTATAACCATTTTGTATACAAATATATTAAGTATTATTCTTACTTAGAATTAAGTTTGTAAAAATTTGAAAATTCTTTGTACGTACTTACACTATACGCTATTGCTAGCTGTCATCAATCTATTACCACCACCACTATCGCCGCAGTTGTTACCTTTGTTTTTTCTCAACAAATCCATACAAATTAAATGAGCATGACTAAGTGATAGTCGTACTCGTGTAATTTTATCTCCACAATCATAACTTGTTTTAATCGCGCTCATATAATTTTATGGCGGATCTATATCTATTTTACATAATGACTCAAAAAATAAAAATAAAAATTTTGTGAACAAATTAAAATAATAAATTTGTGGCTAGATGGAGTAATCAATGAAATTGATGACTGTTGCATTAGACACAAAACGGGAAAAAAGTTAAAAATGATTAGGACAAGACAAAGACAAGACAAGGTCTAGGGATTACATATACGTAGTTTATGGTTGTACTTGCTACTTATAGATATGTACAAAGAGAAAGAGATAGGCACATGGAGGTAGGGATGGCAACTGGCCGGATCTGGGCCGGATCTGGCTTGATCCAGATCCGGAAATTTTAACTTTGGTCCAGATCCGGCCCAGATCCGTTGGATCTAAAAAAGCTTGGTCCAGATCCAGATCCGTGAGATCCGCGGATCCACGGATCTGTCCAGATCCATGAACTTAAATTTCAAGAACAAAATTCTAAATATTAATAATAATAATTTGATTAATCCACAATATCACCACAATGGATAAAAATAACACCACAATATAAAACTACAAAAATCCATAATAAGTCTCAATATTATAAGAAATTGTATTATTGTATTTTCATTTCTTAATTATAAAAATAGATATAATATTACATATATATATATATATAATTATAAAAAAAATTATATTAAATAAACGGATCCACGGGTCGGATCTGGACCGGATCTGGGATGGATCTACTAAATTCCAGATCTGGATCCGTGATTTTTATTAGTGGTCCGGATCCGGTCCAGATCCGTCGGGTCCAAATTTTTAATGCTCCAGATCCTAAAAAACGGATCTGGATCACCGGATCCGGACCGGGTCCAAGGTCCATTGCCATCCCTACATGGAGGGAGTATCAAGTTGGAGTTTTGTTCCATTTGGTTCCTTGTTTTATAAAACCATTAATTCATAGTCGGAAGTTCGGTGTCGTTCGAATAACTGAACTGTAATTCATTCATAGTTCCGAATCTCCAGCATTCATTTTCCACGAGACGGAATGATAACGTAAAAGATAAAGATAAAACGTTTGTTTTAGTTTAGTAGTAGTGATATTAATACTTAAGATAATATGTCTCAGTTTCGAGTCTTCCGTGATGCGGTTATATATGTAATTTAATATTAATGTAATTCAATTTTTTTTTTGAAAAATAAAGATAAATAGGGGATAATTTTGAGACTTTAAATTACCAAATATTTTGGATGTCAAAATGATTCTTTTTGTTTCTTCAAATATCTTTTTGATAAATAAAACATGTTTAAAATATTTTAAGAGGAAGTATATTTAGAACTTATAAGATGGTTCTAACTGTAAATAGAAATTTCTCATCAACTTTGATCAAATGATTGAAAAGAAAATCTCAAATAAAAGATTGTGTGGGGAAAGAAATTTAACGAATATGATGACTATTAAGAGAGTTGAATGATGGTGAATGGTTGAATGCAGATCCTAATGATGTTTATGTATTTCGATTGCAATAACGGTTATAGAGATTTTCTCAATTCTTATACTAGTGGTTAACGTTGAACAAACTTTTAGTCAAACTGAATACATGCTCGTGGAATAAAAAACTGCAATATTAAATAAAATGTGTTTTATATATTTTAAGATGAAGTGCATTTAGATGTTAAAGAAGGGTTTTACTATACATATATACTTCTCATCAAGTCTATAAAATAAATGAGAATTTCTCAAATAAGAGATTGGGTGGGAGAAAAAAAAATTAAAGTACCAATTTCAAAAACAAAATTATAACAAATTTGAACTAGTAACTAATCCCAACATGAAAGTAGTGAAAAAATTCACAGAAGTAAAAAATCTCAAGTATCCTTGATAGTGAGCCATATAATTATCACTATAAATAAGATTTCGACAGTAGTAATTAACATTGACATAATAGAAGTAAGTGGATCAATCAAGCAACTGAATTCTAAAGGAAAAATCATTTTCAAGTGTCCAAGATCATACATATTGGTGGAGATAACTGCTATGTATTTGTTGAATAGATAGATTAGTTGAAAAAATCATGACTATACTTAAGAATAAAATATTTTAAATTTTCCACGTACTACGAAGATTTTTTGTTGTTGTCGGAAAAAGAAAAAGTCTCACCCTCATTAATAAAGGAACTGGAAGTAGAACGAAAGATGATTACTTAAGAGTGTTGAAAAATCGTAAATCGTTGAATGCAAGTTCTAATGACGTTGATGTATTTCAATTGCAATAATGATCATAAAAATTTTCTCAATTTTGACATCAATAGTTAACGTTGAACAAATTTTTAGTCAAACTGGATACATGTTCGATGAATGAAAAAGTACGATGACGTCTCATAATTTTGAAGCTCAATTATTGCACAAATATAATACATCAACAGAAAAGAGAAGACAAACAAATGAATGAAATTATGTAGCCTATAAATATCCTATATTGACAACCGAAGTCGAGTCCAACGATACATCCAAATCATCTCAGGCAAACGACTGCTAGGCAGACCCAACTATATATTAAGGTGTATAATAAGTTCTTTAGAACAGGGCCCCACAAATATAGGGGCCCCAAATATTAATTATTACATGTTCAATTATTTTATTTTTATTTTCAAATATAATTCCCTTTTTAAAAAATGTTAAAAAATCAAAATTATTTGTATTTTTGACATCTAACTTTTGGACAAAAATATTAAGAAAGCGATTTTTGTGTAAAGTGGTGAACCTCATAAAATTGACTAACTTTTGAAGGGTAAAATGTTTCATTTTTTGAAAACAAATCATTATTATTGAAACACACTAATAAGGAAGCGTGTCATGAATAATGAAATAAATAAAATATTTCATCATAATTTAAAATCCTAATATTATAACTTGCACATAATTTTAATATTGATTGAGACTGGACTGTTGCTCAGACTTTGACGATGAATCTAACTTCAAGATGTAGACCAAAAAGCCTCCAACTCTAACCCCAAAAGAAAAACGAAGTTAAAAAGATTTACACTTTCCTTCCTTCATCGATATACCAACTTAATTATAGATTTATAACTCAAATATCATATACTATAATCAAATTCAAACGATTCTTTATTTCTTCTCCAAATAACAAATTGTATTTTTTTTTATTAGTAACTAGTTTAAGATTTTACATATTTTAAAATTGTACTTAATTTATTCCATAAAATTTATAACAAAAGTTACAAAATTATACTCCATTCGTCCTACTTATAGTGACATAATTTTTATTTTTATTTGTCTCATTGATATTAGCATGTTATTAAAAATTGGTTAATATAAAACTAAATAATAATGGTAAAATTTTGTTAACTTATTCCTAATTAATTAAAATATTAAAAGTTGAATTTATAATTACATATTTAAATTTAAAAAATCAAAATATTAACTAATCTACACTTACACTTTTACATTAAACCTTGTTATAAAAAACTATTTTCCTCTATCAAATTTTGACATTTTGACTTGACACAAATTTTAATACTAATATATTTTAGCTTTGTGTACAAAGATTTATTGAATGATGTTTGGAACTCACTTAATATATAATATTTAAGTGATTGTGTCTATCGGATGAAATTTAAATTTCACTTAATTAATTATTTATGTAAGAATTTTTATGATAAAATGTAAAAGACTTTTATGAGGAATTGGAATGAAGTATATGGAATACGTAATACTTTTTTTGTCCCACTATTTCTGAGTTGGTTTGACAAAAACTGTTAGTATTTTTAGTCAAATCAAACTAAAATATAATAATGAATGGCAGATTGGGAGTAATTTATAAGTATATTGGAAGTTTATAATATCATATTACATATACATCATTCAACAAAATTATAGTACAAAAGGTAAATTTAAAAGAAAGTCATAAAGGTAACCTTGATTCCTGCTACATTTACAACCCCTAAAATTGGCGGGACCCACCCCACCAGAGTGGTGTGCCATTGCCAACGATATATAATAAATTCCGTTAAAAGCGAGCACAAGTGAGTGGGCACGGAGATTAATAAAGTAAAATTTTGTGTGTTAAAAAGTAGGAGATAAATATTTTAAAGGTAAAATTGTTTCTTTTTTAAGAAAATGACCACTTTTAATGGGACAACCAAAAAGAAAACGTGGTCACTTTTAGCGGGGACGGAGGGAGTAATTAACTATTTTATTATTTATAATGCATTTATTATATCGGTGTATTTTAATAATTATTTTTTATTAAAAAATAATTTTTTAAAAAAAAGTTAATTAATTTTAATGATGTCCACTACTTTATATGAAAATATAAAAAATAAAAATATTCAAATGATTACAAGAGTAAAATAGGAACTTTAATACTATTTTACTCTTGAAAATTGAAATGGACACGGGATAAATATTTTTCCCTTATGGGATACTTATTAGGGGACGGAGACGGAGTACTACTAACTTCTTTGTTTTTCTTTGTGTAAGAAAGAAATTCCAACACGTGACAAATTTATGCCTTTGAATAGTCGTCCCTTTTTCCCCACGTGTTGTTATCCTACAAAAAATACCCCCTGCTTCCTTCCTTCATTCCTTTTCATCTTAATTCTTCTTCTCCCATTTCTCCTCTCTCTCTGTCTCTCTCTCTCCCTCCACCCAGAGATAAATCCCCATTAAAGACGTCTCTCTCTCTCCCTTCAGAGCTACACTTGACTTCACTACTATTGCTTCTCCACTACCAACAATGGCCGTGCTACTGCAGAAATTGCCGCTCCTCTCCCTCGCCCTCGCCGCCCTCGCTCTCTCCTGCATGATCACCACCACGCCGCCGGAGGCGCTCGCCAAGGCCACCGCGAAGCCGCGCGATCGCGATCACCTCACCTACTTCGAATCGGCACTCGCCTCGCTCAACAATCCGCCGCAGACCAAGTCGAAGAACCACTCCTCTTCGCAGGGGCAGAAGAAATCGCTCGCCGCCGTCGCCGCTTGGAGCTGGGCGGCGTGCTCCGGCGAGATCATGGAGATGGCGCGAAAATCGGATTTCGCGAGGTGGATAAAATCGTTCCGCCGCCGAATCCACGCGAATCCGGAGCTGGCCTTCGAGGAGCACGAGACCAGCCGCCTCATCCGCCGCGAACTGGACGGGCTGGAAATCTACTACCGCTTCCCATTGGCCAAAACCGGCATCAGAGCGGTGGTCGGAACCGGAGAGCCGCCGTTCGTCGCCATCAGAGCCGATATGGACGCTCTACCCATTCAGGTTTAAATCCCTAATTTTTTCAGCAGCTCATACCTTTTTCCCCCTCTTTTCCGTGTGTGTGTATTGTAAATTTCGAATTCAAGTACAGCTCAGGTGAAAAAAGCACTAGTTTTAGGTTTCCTCCCTCCCTCCTTCTTCTTCTTCTTCCGTGTGGGGTAGGTTGAATTAGTTGATTCTGTTTCTAAGCACGTTGTAAAGCATGGAGTATTGATTTGTGGAAGAGGAGACCATCAAAGAACAAAAGGAAGATTGTTTGTTTTCTGCCTTGCTTGTGGTTTGCATAATCGACACCCACCAACTGCTTTTAAACGTAGTAGTAGTAGTAGCTGCAGCAGTACTAGCAGTAGTACCAGTTTTGATATCCCAATTCCCAACTCTTGAGAAGTCCTCGTTTCTTTGGTTACTTTTCTTATTCTTAGAGATATTTATTTGTTCTCTCACAGGAAGCCGTTGAGTGGGAGCACAAGAGCAAGAATGCAGGCAAGATGCACGCCTGCGGTCACGATGCTCACGTGGCGATGCTCATGGGTGCGGCTAGGATCCTCAAGGCTCG
The DNA here is from genome assembly GCA_026898415.1 of Leonotis leonurus. NCBI lineage: Eukaryota > Viridiplantae > Streptophyta > Magnoliopsida > Lamiales > Lamiaceae > Leonotis > Leonotis leonurus. The sequence goes on from JAPKLX010000047.1 coordinate 1,733,152, forward strand.
AGAGAAACACTTGAAGGTCAGCCACATAAATCATCATTCATTTAGAGAAATCATAATGTTTGGAATAATAGTTGGTGCAAGTTGGGTATAGAATAATGTTCTTTAGCTAACTACTCTCAATAGTGCTCCTATATTAATGCTTTTATATGATTAAGAGAATCAAGAATCAAGACTGATCGTTATAGGGGAATCTGTGGACTATTTTATACTCCAAGTTAGGAGAAGGCTATTCTTAAGACTCTTAATTTCTTTTTATGGGGGAATAACATTGTACGGACGCCATCCAACATCCAAGTGCTATTAAATCACAGCATGAGTAAGAGCATCTTTATGTACTGACTCAACTTGTCACCACCTAGAACTTTGCGTCAAATATGGGGAAAGTGAGTTTAAGAGTTTTCAACAAATAAATTTTGAACCTTAATGACAATACGTTTAGTTCAATTTTAAAAGGTGGGATCATCTAAGTACAATTATTTTAGGCTGATAATATGAAGTCTCAGTAAACTTCAAAATTCTAAAGTTGAAGAAGTGACATGTGAGGTTGCATGTTCCATTTTTCAAATGGTCCCATTGTCATTTATATGTGTTTCCATACTGGGAGCCACACCAGGTTGAGCCACTTTTAAATGGTCAAGAACAAGAAATAACATCAATGGCTTGGCGAGTAGTAAAAACTATCCATATTTCTGAAAATTTTGAGGTGCATTCCTTCATAAACTTTTGACAGTGACCGGTAACTACTTGGACAGGACCACTAACTACTTGGACAGGACCACTAGCGTTATATTTGTCGAAGAGTTTAGGATTTCTTTTTCATGTCTTATTCCATGTGTACGAATTGTTCCTGAGCTCCTGACGGGTTGGGGGCAGTGAGGGTCATTGGCAGTTACATTCTTAAAGAAGAACAAGTGATCTTAATTCAAGATTCCTTCCTGAGCTTAGAAGCCAGTTCTGGATCTCAGATTGTGTATAGTTAAGTTGCCTTCATCTACATCGTTAGCAACGTGAACAATCTAGGTAGCTACTAAGACACGTCGTTGTATTCCCTGCCACGAACCATGGTTTAATCTTTCACTCTCTTTCTAATCAGCATTCACATCAGTAAGAATGACTACAACTCGAGACAGGGACCTTGTCTCACAAAATTTTTGTAGTTCCATTTGCAGTGAAATTTTCAAGAGGTCATTGCCAAAGACCTGGTTTAAATTGTCCTTATGCTATTTCTTTGTTGATTCCTTACCTATTCTCAATATATTAATCATACAATTATCGTTCTCGTACATTATTTTTAACTCAGATAAAATTGCTTCTGATGTCAGGGAACGGTGGTTCTGCTCTTTCAGCCAGCTGAGGAAGCTGGGAATGGAGCAAAAAGAATGATCGAAGATGGAGCTCTCAAAGATGTTGAAGCCATCTTCGCCATGCACGTATCTCACCTTCTTCACACCTCTGTCATAGGGTCTAGATCCGGTCCTTTACTCGCAGGATGTGGTTTCTTCAAGGCTGTAATAACTAGCCAACAGATAACTGATGGGAATTTCCCTCACTCAAGCAACCTTGTCTTGGCTGCCTCGGCAGCAGTTATCAGTTTACAAGGCATTGTATCGCGTGAATCAAATCCTTTAGATTCTCAGGTGGGCAAAAATTTAAGATCTACGTCACCTCTTGAGTTCATCTCACGTTCTTTCTAGTGAAAGAAGTTTATCACTAATAGTATATATTCTGGTACTGTTTTTATTTCCCTCTTCCAGGTTGTCTCCGTTACTTTCATGGACAGCGGAGACGATCTTAATGCTTCATCAAAGCAGGTCACATTTGGTGGCACCTTGAGGGCGTTTTCTAAAGAAAGCTTCCATCAACTTCTAAAACGAATAGAAGAGGTCTGTCATCATTCTGACACGCTCCAAAACTATCAGTACATAAGGGACCATGATTGACTGATTCTAACCTATGATTTTCTCACAACAGGTGATAGTAGCACAAGCTAAGGTCTTCAAGTGCTCAGCAACTGTGGACTTCTTCAAGAACTCAAACTCAATCTACCCTCCTATGGTGAACAACGACCTGATGTACGAGCACGTGAAGAAGGTCAGTTCCGACCTGGTGGGCTCCAAAAATTTCCGGGTAGTGGAGCCTGTCATGGGAGCCGAGGACTTCTCCTTCTACTCAGAAGTGATCCCCGCAGCCTTCTTCTACATAGGCATCAAGAACGAGACCCTAGGTTCAGTGCACTCAGCACACTCCCCACACTTTATGATCGATGAAGATGCACTCGCTGTGGGTGCAGCAACTCATGCTGCCATTGCGGAGAGATACCTAAACGAAGGCGAACACAGCCTCTCGATAAACGGGCTCCATCAAGAGCAATGATGTGTGCATAGCTAAATTTTGGTACATTAGGAAACAGGTAAAATGGGAAATGGGTATAAGAAAGCGTTAGGGTAATTATCTCTCCCTCCCTCATTTCTTGAGTGGGTGAAGTATGGTATATTAAGGATGATGCATTACAATATTTATTCATTCTTTTTTCCTCTCTTTTTTTTTACCCTTTATGCAGTAGAGCCACCAATGTAGCCATTTCTCAAGTATATTATGCTTCATTCTAATCATGTAACCTGTTATTACCATGCATTTATTTTAACTCTTAAGTACTGTTGGGGATTACAAAATTATTTTCAGCCACAAGTTTAGGGGAAAATAATAATTATACTTATGTTAAATTTTTATATATTTATAGATAATAAATCCGACTTGTACGGTTGTTGTTCACTTTAAATTTTAATACTCATTTTAATTTTAAGGAATAGTTAATAAATTTAATAATATAATGCTTGTTTTTATCATAATAGAATTAGAGAGATTATTCTGTATCTAAAAATCTTCAGAACTGTGATGAGGTTTATCTATTTCTTATACAAATAAATGTATACATATCTCACAAGTACCACCTGCCTAGTCTCTGTCTATCAAAATAATGTGATGGATTAACCTATAGTTTTTATATCCATCTAACTTATCATCATAAGATGGGAGTTGGGAGTTGGGATTTCAAATCATGTCAGCTACTTGCAAGATCAGTAAGTTGCAAGAAGACAGAAAAGGGGGAGGTAAGATCCAAAATAATAGCAAGATGTAAGTTGAGTTGGGCACATCCACTTGGAGAAACAAATGAAAATGGGGCCCTTCCTTTCCCCTCTCAAATTGAGACTATAGCAAGATATGACTTCAATGTTTTATAAATTATTGCATATTAATAATAGATAAGGCAACTTGTGGTGAAGTACAACAGTCAAGACTCTGTCAAAAATTGTACACACAAGAGAGTTGATTTTACACCTCACCTCTTCTCCCCACACATGCATCTTGCAGCTTGCACAGCAAAATACGTGAGGATGATGTCAGCGCCCGCTCGTCTCAGACACATCAGCGACTCCATCATCACTCTCTCCTCGTCAATCATTTTCAGGACCCCGCCAGCCTTGATCATCGAGTACTCACCCGAGACCTAGTGTAGCAATAACAACATCGGTGTTACTACGAGATCACCACTTTTTCATTTATCTAGTCTAAACTTGTTGCTCTACCTCTGCATGCAAGGCTCTCTATATGAGAATTTTGAATTTCAGTGCATACCTGATATGCAGCAATGGGCAAAGAAGAGTTATCCCTTAGAAGCCGAATTATGTCGAGGTAAGGTAGACCTGGCTTGACCTATGATCAAGGGAAGTATCTTCAGCAAATGTAAAGTTTCACATTTAAATTGAAGTCAGCGTCAAAGGTAAGGTGATGCTTACGAGGAGGATATCGGCTCCTTCAGCCTCATCCTCGTGGGTTTCAACGAGGGCTTCTCTATAGTTTGCAGGATTCATCTGATAGCTGTTTTTAGATGTTCATGCAAAAGTCAGCTGCTTTAGCACAAAAACTAATGTTGAAAGAAGTATGCAGGCTCGAGATTAGGATAGGCAGTGACGCACGTTTTCTTGTCTCCAAAACGAGGGTTTGAATCCAGTGCTTCCCGGAAAGGGCCGTAAAATGAACTAGCATACCTGATATACAAATCCCAAATTCAAAATGTCGGAAAGGTTTGATGTTGACAGTGTGCAAACAAAAAGGAAAAGATGCGTGCAGCATGTAAGGTATAAGCAGATACGCTAGATTAGTCGGAATTAAGTCTAAGCAAAGATGCTCGAGCCCATGTAAGGTGAAAGCAACAAGAAACAGCAGTGTATCCTACTTACCATAGATAGAAAGAGAGAACTACATATCTCAAAACAAGTGAACTAGAAATAGTGAATTACCAGTTCTTGGTTCAAATTAAATGTGTATATATGCTTGTTTGTGTGGTGATTCTTTAAAGCATGAATGGTGGACGTTGTAAGAAAAGAAAAGAGAATAGAATCAAATAATTACTTGGCCGTGTAAGACATAATGGAGACATGCTGAAAGCCTTCAGCATCAAGAGCAGATCGAATAGCCCCTACACGACCATCCATCATATCGCTGGGACTCACGACATCTGCTCCTGCTCTAGCCTAACATAAATGTTTATAAGGTTATAAACTACGAACAAAATTTGACCTTGTACTAATTTCTACAGTGATATGTGGGAAATGTCAAAGCCATACCAAAATTGTACCAACAAAGCAAAATTGCCATTTCAAGTATGCTCCAGTGTAGATGTTTGTGAGAGAGAAAAGTATAAAATAAAAGAAAGGCTTATTTTGCTCTCTATGCTAAGCCGGATCTGCTTTTACCTGAGAAACTGCCTGTTTGCAAAGCTGAAATACAGTTTCATCGTTCATGATAACTCCTGCACATTTCAGAAATCAAGTTATGGCTGCTACCTCCACTAAATTGAATTGCAATATCGATACAAAAATTTTACTAAAAACGTTAGAGACTAGCATGTCTTAGGCCTTCTCTCTTCAAGACTTTATGGTTGTTATATCATGTTAATTTTTTGATGTCTTTATTGCTTTAATAGCAGAATTGCAGTATCCTTTTAAGTTCTCAAGATTCATTGATCTCATTTTCACTAAACTCGAAGGTAACTGTTGAGAAGCTGCAAAATTTCACATAAACAAAAGGACATTCGTAAAACGACAAGTAGAGTTGACTGAGTCCAACATTTTAGAATATTAAATATGGAAAAGTCATATTCAGCAAACTTCAATAGATCTAGAAAGCAGTTTCTCAGATCTACAAAATGAAGCACATCTTACCGTCTTCCCTTACAATGCCATCATGCCCGTCAGAGGAATATGGATCTAAAGCAACATCGGTATATATAACCTACAGGGGATACAGAATGAACACTGTCAAATCTATGAACACGAGATAGACCAAAATAACCCAACACATAAGAAAAACATACGAGATCAGGATACTTGTCTTTTAGAAGACGTATTGTTCTTGGCACCAGCCCGTTATCATTGTACGCCTCATCTCCTGTGGAAGTCTGAAACAAAAGTCAGTTAAGATTAACACTTCCCCTGATTCAACAGAAGAAAATGACTCCTATGCTAGACTGATAATAGTAAAACAGCAAAAATAATTCAAGTATGTAACAACCTTCAAAGCATCAGGAACCTTTGGAAAGAGCACAATGCTGTTAACACCAACATCTCGAGCCTTAGCAACCTGTACAATGCGTTAGAACCAGAAACTAGCTAATGATTTTTGAGGACAACATTTACCACAAGAACAAATATAAATTAGGAAACCAACTTTGGGAAGCAATTAGTGCAGTTTCTTTAGAAGATAGTTATGGGTCTTATGGCAGTTAGCATAACCAACATACAATCAAGAAAATTGCAAAAATGTGATAATACTTTCAAATCATTGCAGCCATTTAAAGCTAAGTTTTCCTTGATATGTCTAGGGCAAAGTGGTAAGTAATCAAACTTATCCCCAAGTACTTGATAGTAAAACCTAATGAGCTTACAGGCTGCAACAGAAGTTCACGCTAAGATATGACTGAGCTTGCATGATAGCAATAAACCAGTAACATTTGTGTAAGACCACTAAAAGTTTTACACAGTTACTTAAAATATCATCCAGAATGCAAGGATGCTTTCCCAAGATGAAAGGACCAGCAAGAACTACCTCTTCCACAAGTCCATGCCTCCACCCAAGCCTGTAGCATCCAGGCATTGCTCCAATTGGCGTGTCTTCTTCTCCTGCACGTAAAATGTTATGAGATACAACATCAAGAAATAGAATAACCATTACGTGCATCAAGCTGGCTTTCAATTCACCTTCATGGATGAAAAGTGGATAGACCAGGTTTGCAGGGCTTATACTTGTTTCTTGGAATGCAGCCCTCAATACCGGTGACCTACGATTCCGACGCGGTCTCTTAATAATAGGCTGTTACAAATATTACAAAGATCAAACATACCATTATCAGTATATGAGCATAATTGTGAAAGTACAACCAGTGCATCATTTTACTGGCAGTGATTTTCCAAACATAATGTGCATTACAAATTGAAATTCAAAATGAGATTTATTTGAACTGGCAACTTGAGAACTAAAGCAATTAAAGCATACTTTGTAGATTAGGGCAATTCAATTTTCTATAGATACCACAACTATCTCCAAATCTTTCTTAAGCTCCTCAATTCATGATCAAAATAAGCACACGCTTGAGAGCAACACCCCCACACACAGAGAAACAGTCATAGAGCACGTGCTTAATCTAGATTTATTTATATATTACAGGGACTTACAAGGGGGGTGGCAATGGGGGTACCAGCCGGTGCAGCTGGTGTTTGGGGCATAGGTGGTGCTTCTGGGATAATCCCTGCAACTATTGCAGCCTCACACTCCTCATCACTCTTTCCCATCTTCTTAATTTTCCCGTCGTCCTGAGCCTTTACTGCGAGGATCCGTGGTGCATTTTTGACTGAATGAGGCCTCACACTACTGACATTCTGATGCACTTTCAGCGGCTTCAGCCCCACATAGTCAAACTTCACAGCTGGACTAGCACCAAAGCTCACCAAGTTAAGCGTCAATGCAGCCATAACGACACTCAGTTTACCGAAACAAATACCTGCATGATACATTGGCACGTAAACATCACAATTTCAGTTTTTCTTATAGTACATTACAACATTATTAGACCACTAAAATATGCAATTTCTTTTTTTAGATAAATTATAACAATGTACATCTTAGAACTTAGGAACACACATAATTGAGCTAATGGGCTTCCAAACAAACACGAAAATACCGAAGAAAAGAAAGAAAAACAGCAAACACATAATATTCAAAGAATTGAGAATGGTTGTTAAAGTAAAAGGACAAAATATAATCTTTGAGATCGGTTGACCACCAATTACAAGAAAAATGAAGAACCAGAAGCATTGCTATAGCAGCAAGTCGCAATTGATTTAAAGATCAAATTAAACAAGAAAGGCACCTTTAGATGATCTGAGATCGTGATTCTGAACCCAGGAAAATTCCTCAAGGAAATAAGGAAAAGTAAAAATAAAAAGATCACCTTCAGCTAACTCTCTCTCTCTGGGTAAGACCTTATCTGCAAGTGGAAAAGGAAGTAAATTTGGGGAGGATTAAGATTTCAAAGGGATTTTGGTTTCTTTCTGACATGAAAATCTGGAGACGGGGATTGGAGACGATCCACTTTCCCTACAGTTGACAAATGAATTTCCCAGCAAACTTGCGTACGATTTCTATGTGAATTTTAGTAACTATATATAGAATTGGATAGCATTGTAGGAACGTAACTGCAGGAGAGTGTTTGGTGATAGTGGTCGTTTATTTTGTTGTCCGTTTCCCAAAAGTCTCAAGACCACAAATTTGTAAATTGGTAGTTTAACCCTTTGTTTCGAATGGCTTTCGAAAGTACAGTTGTCTTAATTATAAAACTTCAAAAAAATAATACACTACTCCACTATTTTATTAGAAAAACAATACTCACCTACTCACCAGAGTCTAATCGAACCGAACTGAACCGAATATTATAAGACTCAAGTTCGGTTCGAGTTCTGAAAAGCAAGCTCAAGTTCGATTCGATAAATAAAAATCGAGCTCGAATTCGGTTCGAGTTCGTTTCGTTAATTATTCGATTTAATAGTAAATTCGAACTCGAGCTCGAACTTGGCTCGAGTTTGAGTTCGTTAAAAAGCTTGTTTATTAAATTATTTTGTTAATATATGTATCTTTTATATTAATTTGATAAGCTCGTGAGCTAGTTCGTATATAAAGTTCGCGAACTATTTGAAGTTCGGCTCGTTTTTTAAATTCGTGAACAAGCTCGTTAACAAAGTTCGTGAACTATTCGAAGTTCGATTCGTTAAATTATTTTCGAACTTGTTCGCAAACTTTTCGAACCGAGTACGTTTAAGCTCGAGAAATTATTCAAGCTCGGTTCGAGGCTCGAGTTCGCTTCGTTAAATAAATGAACAAATTTGAAACAAACTTTTATTGAACCGAATCCCGAATAGTTCATGAATAGTTCATGAATAGTGTGACATGTCATATGATCAATATAAATTTTTTAAAGATTTACTTTATTCGTCTGTTAAAAGCAATTTTTTTTGTATTTCAAAAACTGATGAAAAATAATTTTTTAAAATTGGTGGATCCATCATTTTTTTTTCGTCTTTTATTACCCTTCTTATTTTACATAAAAATTTTTTAACAAAACAGATAAAATATTAATTATCAGCTTTCATTTACTTCATAATTTACTATTTAGTGTATAATTTCATATTAATTAAATAAAAAAGATAAACATGAGAATTATTGTTACTCAACAGAGTGAATTATACAAACTAGCCAAAGAAGATAGTAAAAGATAAATAATAACCACAAACATAGTACTATTTAAATTCTAGCTATTTTGAATGTGAATTATCATAAATACCCTTCTACTTAAATTTAATGATATGAATTGTACAAATGGTATGAATAATATTCATTTATACGATTTATACAAACATACAATTTAATAAAATTAAGTATCACGTATGAATAATACGATTCGATACAATTCATACTAAAAAATGTAAAATATATTTATAAGAGTATTTTAGTACAAAAAATTTATAAATGAAAATATAATTATAAGAATATTTTAGTACAAGAAATTTATAAATGGCTAAAATTTAACTATTATTATGTTGGTGGCTATTATTTGTCTTTTACCATCCGGCTATTTTATATTATCATTCTAATCAATATGTGTAATGAACTTATGTAATTTACTCAATTTATGTCTTATTACACATAATTTACTGTTCGAGTTATTTGGCTATAAGACATCATCTTATGCAATGGACTTATATGTGGATTACAACTTTCGACATCATACATAGGATAGGATGCGATGGGGCATATATATATATCAAATATTTGAATCATATTTATTACACTTAAAATAAAATAAACCATATTTGGAACAAAAGACTCCCCAAAAGCACAAGTTCACAATTCATACCCCACCCTACAAAATCATTTTCATGAACCATCAGACTCAGTTGAAAATTGAAAGTGATCTTTTATTTTTTGAAAGAAGACAAAATTACTCATAAATCATAGTAATCGTGTAGGGAGACACCCTCACTGAAGTTAATTAAGCAGAATCATGAAAATAGATATACTAATTGATCTCATAATTAAGTTAACCAAAATTAATCTACAGTCACCAGAATCTCTCGCTAAAGCTATGGAGTTAAGTCTGAAATCAAAACCGGAAGAATCACTTAAAAGTAGAGCACAGTAAATATCAGCACAGCAGAGAAGGGAGAAGCAGGTACAAGGTTTACAGTCAAATCTTTGAGGTTCTGTATTACCAAGCTCGTTGCTATCAGCTGATCATTTTAAGTGATTTCAAGAGTGAATCATCTGGAAATCATAACGGCTTTGTTCTACCTGCAAATGAACGAAACACGAATATGAGCAACCAGGGTCTACTTTTCATGGAAATCTTATAAATCAATTCTTTCTCAATAGATAAACAAAAGGAAATACAAAATGCATCATAGTGTTACCTACTTCAGAGTTCCTCCTTTCTTGACTCAGGTTTCACTGCCGCTGCTGGAGCTCCACGGTTCTTCTTGATGAACTCAATTATGTCATCCTTAGTCCTATCTCCATCATAAGGCAACAGGGTGCCAGTTGATGACTGGAAATATAATGTTGGATAACCTTTCACATCAAACTTCGCAGCTGGAATGTCATTGGCAGTAGCATCCTACAAAGTACCAGAGAATAAATTAGTGAAAACAAAAATTTGGATATATCCCAAAGGAAATGTAAACCTGAAAAAGGAAGTGAAGGGTGTGTGATATTTCGCATACCAAAAAAAAAGAAAAAAAGAATCACAACAAATCAGAGAAGTTAGTTATGAATCAGAGAAAGGTCTGAACACACCAACATTATCCATTATCCACAACAAATTCAGGTGGAGTGGAGGGTAATATTTTGTGGATAGCGAGAACAAAAAGGATCGAGTTATAAACTGATAGGTAAATCTTACAATCTTTGCAATCATGACATCAGCATCATTTTGAAATGAGAGAGCCACTTCATCCAATATTGGAGCTAACTTTTTGCAGTGTCCACACCATGGTGCATAGAACTCTAAAAGAACTGCATAGAACAAAATGCTCACATTTGATTAAAAATATGTTTGATAAAAGGCAGGCAGAATTGAACATGTGTTAACCAGACATAGCAAGCAGAAGAAATCAATAGTAAATCAAGTACCACCAATGAAAACATTACAACCAGAAACAGCTTGTGAAGAAGTTAGCATGCATCAAATTTCAAAGTGCAGTACAGCCACTGCAGTAGATAAATACCATTTTTGCCAGAATTTAGAAACATGTCCTGCAGGGTATCAGCCACAACCACCTTAACAGGTTCGTTGTTAACTTCAGGAATGGGCTCCGACTTCTTATATGCTTGCACTTTGCCATCCTTCACATGGTATATAGATAACTACAATTAGCTTATTTGGAAAAGTGATACAAAATAAAACTATTTCATGTGGCTTCACTAAAAAAGATGTTTATCCATCAATAGTCTCATCAATCATGCATGTAATTAAATATCGAAGTGGCATATTCATACATGTGGAAAGCAGGTAAAGCATCAAGCAATTCATATTGAATAACCAAGGGTCTTTAACTCCCCTGCAAAAAGTAAACTACTGAGAAGGCTAGATAATGAAGGACTAGGAAGTATCACCTTAAAGTCCTTCACCCATGATGCAATCTGATCAGGCTCAACATTTGGCTTTAGGAATTTCTCTCCATCATTAGTCTGGATAATGATGACAGGGACCTGCTCCTCCTTGATGCCAAAGTACTTTTCAAGAGAAACAAAAATCATCAGCAGATGGTGTCATATGATACATTTAGAAGAATCAAGGATGAAATGTAAATGGGTACTCACCTGGAAGGCACCTTGACTAGCCTCAACATCCCCCATTAAAAAACTCAAGTCTTTACCCTTGTAAAGTTCAGCTACCTCGTGATACTTAGACTTGAATGCATCAAAATACTCAGTGCTGAAGTTCAGAAACAACATTGCCTGGAAGTACACAAGCTTAGATTACCCTCGATTTAAAAAAATTGATAAACCCATCCATAGCAAAAGGAAAACAGAGTGAAAGAGGCAAAAATGTGGGATACAAAATTTTCCATCATGAATAGGTGAATATAAAACGGCATAGATCTAAACTAAAATAATTTTACAACGTCCAACTTAAAATTGAAAAAAAAAATAGTTGGAATTTGGAAACCCAAAACGGGATAAACAGCTTACGTGCCGTGCCTAGTGAAGTAATGAGAATCAAATTCCACAAATTTTAAGATCTAACCATCTTGGAATAAATTTCTGAAATCAAATAGCAAAATCTGGATTTGTCAAACTGATATACAAGACAAAATTTGAGAAATAACATAATTAAATATGATATTGAGCCAAGCCTACATACAAACTAGCAATCGAATAGTAGCACAGCACGATTCCAACTTTATACACAATCGTTTGGCATGCACAAGCACCAAATAAATTATTTTTTGATTGTAAACATGATGATGAACAATAATTTCCTTGTACTTAATCAGCCCCACTAAATTTCTTATACTAAATGAATGGTCATTCTGATGCTTGTCCTCATTGCACAGCAATATGATTGCTTTCATCAATGTCACTAATAGACATAGAGGTCAGAACCACCTCTTCGCATTATATATGAGGTCATACTAAAACAGAAACACCCTCATCCCCTGGACATGTTATCAATGTAGAACGATATTCAAAAAGGTACAACACATCTAGCTTGAAAGATTCAAACTGAAGTAGATACATGCAATCTTGTTTCTTTTTTGTAGTGCAATTATGCATTGACCATATAATGGTTCTAGGAAGAAAAATTAAACTGTAAGGAACCTTAGCATTGGGACTGTTGAAGTATTTAATAACAAAAGGATGGTTCTTTGGGTCCTTGTTGAAGAGAGTTACAGTCGGGGTGCTAGCTTCTTCAACAAATTTCACCAAAGCATCAACTTCAAAATCCTGCAATGAGTGCACTTTTGAGTTTAGAAGACTGAAGATGATATAAGTATATTTCCTGGAAGAAAATGTATATATGGTTGTGCAGATGAATCAAACGGCAACCGATGTATACCTCGAAGTCTACAAAGAGTTCATCAAAAGGCTTAAACAACCTAACAAGAGGCCCTGTAGCAGATGAGTCCCCACGAGGAAGAACTTTGGCAACCGAAGTGTGACCAAACTCATAGTCAGCACGCAACCTCTCGGCCAAAGTGGTGAAATTTTCAAACTTCTCTCCAGAAAATTCAGGGAATACACCGACCTATAATAAATCAGAGCAGATATCTTAAATGTCCAATTATATACGTCGAGCAACTTTTCCACTCATATTATAAGCACATGTATTAGAGAGAGAGGGACTCACAACAAGAATCTGCTTGTCCTCGATTAAAGAATTGGCTTCTTCAGTGGATTTTATAACACTGGATGCAGGACCACTTTGCTTTTTCACATAAGCTACAATCCCATCAGCATCTCGGGGTCCTTTGTATTCTTGAACAACACTACCACCATATCTCAGTATCTTAATCGTGGGGAAACCTTTGACCTCAAACTCATTGGCTATGGCCTTATTTTGTTCTTCATTTGCATCAACTTTTGCCAAGAAAACTGGAGGATCACTTGTGCTTAGAACAGAAGCAGCTTTTTCATACTGCAAATTCAAAGAGACTTTCTTAGATGGATATCTAGAAAAGTAGAAAATAGAAATTAAAGTTATGTTCACTGCACATGCAAAAAAATTAAATTCGTAAAGATAAGCAAGAGTTTAATACCTCTGGAGTAAGCTTCTTGCAGTGACCACACCTGTTATATAATATCCGTATGTCAGAAGGAGATTTCAGCTAATTCAATAACTTAATTCATTAAAACATAAGATTGCCTTTTTCTCTCCTGCAATATAGCCATCATACCGAATTTTTAACATTCAGATCTATAATACTGAAACAAACAAGGAAAGCAGTTTCTCGACATACTAAAATAAGCAAATACGATCGGTACTTGCAGACATTCAAATTATAAACACTAAACACATGAAGTAAAGCTATTTCTTTCAATTATATTTATTAGTATCAGATCTCCAGCACACTATTCTAGCAAATTTTCTGGAAAATATTTTCCAAGTACACTCACCTCTAATGTAGTTAAACAAGCAACAGCCAAAACACACATAGCATGCGCAAAAAAAGGCAAAACAGATGCAGAAAAGCTTCAATCCGAACAAAAAAACGCGGAATATGACATTTGAAAGCAGAGAAAGACGTACCAAGGCGCATAAAACTCGACGACGATGAACTTCTGTTTGGCTACAAAATCGGTGAAATTGGAGTGATCTAATGTCACCACAAACTCTTTGGACTGCGACTCCGATTCCTCCGCCGAGCAGATGGTTCCTGCTACGGAAAATGCGATCAGCAGCAGTGGCATCCATAAATTGGATGAAGCCATGGCGCTTGTAGATCTGAACGCGCAGCAAAATCTGGTTTATTTAGCTCCGAAAATGAGAATCCGTTACTAGCTAGCTTAGCTTGTGAGGAAGTAGAGTCGGCACCACGTGTTGGGATTTGGGGTTTTTATAAGGTTTTGAGGTTCACGAGATTACAACAGAATATGCTGCTGAATCATCAAATTACAAATTTACCCTTGAGAAAATTTGTTTACAAGATCTTTGAAGGTTAAAACGGTAACTCTAATTCCATTTCCTCCCGTACCTACGGTTTCAGTTTCATTACTACAGGAATAGGTTTTAGTAGAAATCGAAATCCAACCGTAACTCTATCATAACTGTTAGTTTTGGAAATTGTTCATATCATTGGTCTTGAAGTCCTATAAGAGTCGATTTTTGTCCATATCTCTGTACTACCGAACATTGCGTATTTGTAAAGTTCATAAGTTTATATCTTTATACTTCTTCCATTTCAATAATGATTCATTTGATCAAAATTGTGATTGTTTTTTCTTTATATCAAAAAGGACAAAATAGGACAAAATTAATGGAATAGATGGGGTATTTTATTTACAATCTCAATTAACTTGAGTATATTTTTGAAGCAAATAATCCTAAATTAAAAGGGAACCAAAGGGCTTAGAAAATGTAAATACTAGTATAGTGGTCTTATTGAGAATCCAAGGAATATAGCTTTATTGGTACATTGTTTTCTTTCGTGACCGAAACAGCTTCGCAGTGGGATGGAGAGGGTGTTTGGTTAAGCTTATAAGTTACTTAAAAGTGTTTGACAAATTAAGCTCTTTGAGAGTTTATAGGTTGCAAAAATAAGCTCTCCCAAAAATAAAATAAGTAGTTTCACTTCAACGGCCGAGGTGTGCGGCGGGCTATTGGCGGTGGTGGAGGTGTGGGCGTGGGATTTGAGGCGACTACAACTTTCTACGTAGTGTTGTTTGAAGGACTGCACATTGCAGGCTTTCCAAATATTTGTGAAAATTCCACAATGAATTTTAGATTACACAAGCATCTGATCATAATTATTTACATGAACATGACTAGTTTTTGTCATGCAAGTGTAATTATTTGCAAGAACATGATTAATTTTAGTTGAATTCATATAATTTATTGAAGGTTATTTTTGTAACAGTTACTATTTTTATTTTTATTTTTATTTTCTGTGAGTAACTAATTTAATTTTTTTTGTTTTAGATGGAACTTCAATTTATCACATTTGACCTCAATATGTGATTGGGCTTGGAATCAATAATTGGGCTTCGAGCTGGTCAAATCTACACATTCTACTTCAATATGGACAAGTGGTGATCAAGTCAAACACGAACTCATGTTGCTTAAACTTTTATTATTGCCCACTTTCATTCACACAAAGGAGACTTTGCTCCATCCCTCTCATTATTCATCTTAGCTGGTCTGCTGTCATTTTCAGTCAGACAATCTATTAATCAAAAACGATCCATTAATCAAACAAACGGAGAATTATAAATGAATTCTTTTTTGAATTTTTATTGGAGATTATGAATAGATGGACTTTCTATAGGACCCATTTTACTAACGGAATTTATCACTACTTTAGCTACTTTAGCGACTTGGCCGGTTACTCGAGATTCTCGATTATTTCATTTTCTAATGTTAGTAATTTACAGCGGGCAAATATGATTATTTTCTTCTCGCGACAATATATTGCTTAATTAAAAAGGAATAGGATTCGTCTTAGTTAGGATGGATGAAGTAATACATACTCTCTTTGTCTCATTACTCATAGTTCGTTTACTATATTGAGATATCTCAATAATAATAATTGTTTCGAAAAAAATATTATACACTTAAAAAGTTAATCATGTTATGATCTGAATTTGTTCGATTATACAATTATCTATGCAAAACAATAAACAATAGAAATGGAGAAGGAAAATAATACAATTATCCCAATAATAATAATTGTTACAAAAAAA
The DNA here is from genome assembly GCA_026898415.1 of Leonotis leonurus. Taxonomy (NCBI): domain Eukaryota; kingdom Viridiplantae; phylum Streptophyta; class Magnoliopsida; order Lamiales; family Lamiaceae; genus Leonotis; species Leonotis leonurus. The sequence continues at coordinate 1,749,163 of JAPKLX010000047.1, forward strand.
AATATTCTACACAAAAAGTTAATCATGTTATAATATGAATTTGTTCGATTTTACAAATATCTATGATATTAATAATACAATTTAGGGTTTTCAACCCTACAGTTTTTCTGTGTGCCGTCTTTTTCTGCGGTTTCTCTTTCTCCATTTCTCTTGTTTATTTTTTTACATAGATAACTGTATAATCGAACAAGTTGAGATTATAACAAATTAGCTTTATTTGAGTCCACAGCTTAAAAATAATGGATCATAAATAATGAGACATAATTGTTGAGAGTTAAAAAGTTGTGAAATCAGATATGGACGCTCAAAATTACTCAAACCTATATCAATGTTTCAACGTCAATTGATAGGCTAAGAACTCCAAAAAGCCCAAACCATTTTATCATAGAATTATACTCACCTCAGAATTAACTTGTTTCTACAAAAACTACATTTAGTTATTAACGATTCAATTTCAATTCCACATACAAGACAAGACAAGACGAGACGAGATGAAAAGAAATATTGAAGTCGTTAGTATAAAAGAAGACAGAATCATCTGCAAACAATCAATTAATAAATGAAATCTCTGTACAATACTAAGAAAAACCTCTATTTCTTGGCTACTAAAGGGCGTACCCATACATAAGGCCTCATCGGATCGTCGAGAATTCTCCAATATTGATCTCCGTTCCACCTGAAAGAGACGACCATCTCCGGCTAGCACGCCCTCGACTAAACCTAGCTGCCTAAACACATTGGCTACAAAATTCTCCCATCTCATCTTCTGATCATGCAACAACTGAATAATTTACATATCCTACAAGGATCATCGAGTCCCTTCACTCGTTACGAGGGCTGCTCGGGTTTATGTACCCGTACGTGTTCATGGGCTTTGACAGCTTCTGAAGTGAATACCTCCAAAGCCTTGAAAATCGGGACCAGCCCACCTTTTAAACTGCCGGAAGCCGCGTCGTGCACTAGTTTCATCGCGTCCTTGTGTTTCAGCTTCTCTTCAGCCAATTTGTGTCTCATCGAATCCAAGTCCACCTTCAGATCATCCAGAGCCGACACCCCACTATTACTATCCGAATGGATAACGGGTAACCCGGCTTTATCCGACATTGCATCCGCTTTTCCCCTCTGCGCACGATTTGCGCGAAGGTGTTTCTCGTAATCCTTTGAGAGATACTCTGCTTTCAGCCTTTGACGCCCCTCGTCATCTTGTTTCTCCCATAGCTGCTGTAAGCTTGCCGCAAAAGTGTTCATGGCGTTTGCCACCCTCGACTCAGAGATTGCCTCCATCGCCTGGTGCCAGTCGTTGCAAATGACGAAAACTGGAGGCGCTCCGAGCCTTCCGGGGGAATAGGGGACGGGCCCATCGGGAGTCTCTTCGGGTTCATACTGGAGGCAATGAATCAGCCAACCATTCAAGGACTCTACATAAGACCTTTGAAACCGAATCCAATCGTTAAAACGTCCACACCACGCACGAAGCTCCCTTTCGAGCTCAGTCGCCGCCCTCGAGCTTGAATCTGATTGCAGATCGATATTTAATTTGAGTCTACGCATTCTGCTCTCCATCACAGCTTGGAATTGCTTTTGATGGCACTTTAGCATTGCCTTCCACATTCTAGTAAGCCTACAATATCACATGACAAAGTAAATAAAAAAGGAACTGAGTGCAACACTCTCTCACTTGAACAACACTGCAAAAGATTCAAGTTATCGAGAGTTACGAACGAAACATCATGAAAAAAAGCATGGTCAGATATCAGTGTACGAATGAAATAAGCAGCGATAACTCATACGTTATCATTACATCATTGTAACAAACATACCCATGAACTAATTCAGCAAGCTGGGGTTGTAATTCTTCATCTCTCAACTTGTGTATTCTGCTTGAAATGGAATCAATTGCTTTGACACTTACATCGAGCTTCGTAAGCAGTTTTCTGATAATAGCCCGAGAAGCGTCAATCTTCCTAGGCTCGGCTCCTTCCTCGTCTAAGGTTTTTAGCCTCTTGTGCTGTTTCTCGTATGTGACCCTTAGTCTTTCTTCTTCCTAATCAAAGTAACCACCTACCAAAACTGAGCATGATTGAATTGCAAAATAGGGTTTACTATGAATTTAGAGGCCAGAGGGAAAATATAAGCAGACAACTGCTTCATGATGAAATTCTACACGAACAAAGATATTTCCAAGCTAGCAACCATTTAGAATTGTAATATGAGAAGCATTACGAGGGGAGAAATTCTTGTTACGAGTTATGCCTTACCTTAAATGTTTATAACGAGTATTAGAGAATTAATGAAGACAAGCATGTAAATTTACAGTAGCTATCAAGAAACCAGAAGCTAAACCAAGTTACCTTTACTTCCTTGTATAACTTCTTTTCCCAAGCATGTAACTTATCCAGAGTCAACGAGAGGTTACTAGACTTCATGTTCCCATCGTTCCCAACCTCCTCAAAGTAAGACTTTGCCACCTTCATTGTGCTGGAAGCTAATTTTGCGGATTGCTTTGACGGAGAATCCCATAATGACGTCGAGGGATGTATCATGTACGATAGCCGGGATAGAAGTACTGTAAACATATGAGTTAGTTCTCAACAAAGCAGCCAGTATTGGGGTGTGACTAAAACATTACAAAACCAAATCAACAACCAATAGATTACTGATTAAGGAAGTGATTTCTAGATTGTGTTAAGATCTTTGTATTTGAGAACAATGTAGTAGTATCATTCATAAATTAGCCACAGTAGCTTCAATCCTAAATCCAACTCTAGAAACAGTAAATAACAAGAAACAAATAGAATCAACAGTTAGTTATGAAACTTATGCATAATTTAAATTCATCCCTCCAAAAGCAAGAAACAAGAAACAGAATTGTATAAGCAGAAATCACACCTTTTACCAAGCTAGGCTGATAAGGCAGCTTTCCAACTTCAAGCATCATGGCTACCTCTTTCCCATAGCTAGAAGCCGTCTCGAATTCATCTCTAATCTCCGCAACGACTTCCCGAAGGTCCCTTGTGCCATGAGGTGACGACAGCGCTGCGCTGCTCAGCTTGGAAGAATCGCCATCTTGCTTCGACGTCTCCTCCACCTCGAAGGTCACCCCTTTCTTCTTCCCGGAGCCCTCATCTGCACTCTTCATCACCACTACATTATCCGAGCTGCTCTTATCGTCCGTTAAACTAATTGAACCCGTCATCTCCCCATCACCCCACGACGTCCCCTCGCCATGTGGAGTGGACGTTGATGGCTTCATGCTCTCCTCGCTGTATCGTGAAGGCTTCGAACTGTGCCTATCGTTGTTCTGCGGTGGCACGGGACTGTCCTCACTACTCCATGAAGGCAATGATGTTGAACTAGTATCGATTTTGTGCAGTGAAGCTGATCTAGAGCTAATGCTGTCGAAGCCTTTGCTTTTGCTGTTGCTAGATGGCCTTGATCTTGAACTACCTTCACTTTTATGCATTGGCACAGATCTTGAACTACTCTCGTGAGCTCTACGCGCCGCCGCAGCCTCGCCTTTCCTTCTTCCCACATCGAGAGTCTCCTTATACACTTCTGTCTCAGTTTCTTCCTCCAAATCAGGAATGCCCTCTCTCTCCCTCACCTCAGTCGAATCCGGGCTGCTGTAATTCGAACCGTATCCATAACCGGAACCCGAGTAATAATTACCCGGGTACCCGCTCTCAACCACATTAAACGGATCGAAGAAATCCCACGCCGACGCCTTCGGCGATGGTGGAGGCGGGGCTTCCTTCTTCTCAGGTTTCGCTTTCCCGCCCTCCTCCCTATCACCCGTCGGAAAATAGCCGTAATTTCCGCCGTAACCCGCCGGAGGGTTCCAGTACGAATCGGAGTATCCGTACGCCGGCTCTGCCGGAGGTCCGTGAACCACCGTTTTCGACGTGGGAGCTGACTTCTTCATGTAGTAAACGTTGGAGTTGTTGCCGGGGTAGAACCACGGCTGCGCCGCCGGAGGCATCATCCCCTGCGGGTCCCATCGATCCGCGTAGGGCTCGCGCTGGGGCATCTGGTACGGGTACGGATATGGGTTAGGAAACGGATTGGCGAACGGGTCGCTCATGAAACCGTTAGCGTACGCATCGTGCGGGAAATTAGATGAGGATTCGTTCTCATTGTGGAAATTCCTCGATTTCTCTTCCGAGCCGTTGCTGTAGTGGTATTGATTCGCGTCGCCGCCGCCGAATCCGCCGTGGCTATGATTGCGGTGGTGGTCGTGGTCGCGTTCGTGGTGGTTGTGATCTTCGGAATCGTCTTCATCTTCAGAAGAGGAATCAGACAAGTGTAAATGCGAGCCGTCATCGTCGCTGTCGTGCAAGTGCAGAGGAGATTCGTCGCCGCCATTGGCGCGATTCTTCTTCGAGCTCGGCGGAAGGGTAAGCGACGGCGAGGAGAAGGATGAGGAGGATGAGGAGGCAGTCGCAACGAGCTCCTCATCGACGAACCTCCGGAGCGCATCCCCGACCTGCTTGAGCGAGCGGAAGTAGGAGACGTGGGCAGCAGCGAGCGCGTAGCGGTGGTTAGCGGCGGCACAAATGAGTTCCCGCCGCTCGCGGCAGCGCACCACCAGCGGCAGGTCATCCTCCTTCGACACACTGCACCCCATATGTCAAAGCACAGCCTCCACCTGCGATTGCATTGCTCCAACCCTTGAAACGAGGGGATTTCTATAGAGAGAATAAGGAAATTTCCATTGGAGAAAGAAGGAAAAAAATCAGTCTTGGATGTCAATGGCGGTGTGAATTAGTTCTGCTATACGGCATTGTACAAATCATAAAGGCGGAAGTACAATATCCTGATGCAGTGTGGAGATGCACATTGGATTCGGCTGCAGAGAGAGAGGGAAAGGAAAGGAAACGCGGTAAGAAGGAATTTTGGTAAGAGATTTTGGGGTTTTTGCATTTTTCGGATCTAATAAATAAATCCTAACCGTTGGATTAGGAGATTCAATCTTGACCTTCAGTTCAAAAGGGATCTTCCCATAATACATCATTCAATAATATGGAAATAAAAATCTACTCAAAGACTTAGAAAATTACATGCTTTGAATATGTAATCTAATAATATGAATATAAATTTCGTTTCATATGGGTCAATTAAAGATCTTTTTTTTTCTGAATGAAAAAGTTACACTTAGGTCTATATATATATATATGTGTGTGTGTTGTAATATACTATGCAAGTACATAATTTAGATTTGTAGCAAATAGTAGTTCTTCCGTTCTGTCTAAGATGAGACGTTTATTTTTGGCACGATAATTAAAAAGTTATATATTTAGAGTTGAAAATAGTATAAAGTGATAATAGAAATATATACTCTATTCGTCTCATTAAGCTTGACATATTTTTTTCTGGCACAGTTATTAAGTAAAGTGTATAAAATAGTGTAAGTAAAGTGTATAAAGTAGTGTAATAGTGATAAAGATGGTAGGTCCACATCTTTTTAAAAGATAACTTTTACTATTTATGAAATGTGTCAAGCTTGACATCCCAATAAGAAAAATGTGTCAAGTTTAGTGGGATGGATGAAGTATTATTTAAATTTCTGCGTGTAAAAAATATATTCAAAAAAAAAACACCTCAACACTTGGACCTAATTAAAACGATCCAAAATAAAATGTCTCATCTTAATTGGTACGGGCAAGGATGGGACAGTAATTACATAAATAAGTGTCAAAAATGAATTATTTAGTGGAAGTGTTGAAACTTGAAAAATGTGTGTGTGAAATTGTGAAGAAAGGTAAAGAAAGAAAGATAGGGACTAAGTTGTGTTGAGACTCGTGAAATGTTTGTGTGAAATTTGAAGTACCGAAGCATTAAATTGATTGCATATCGACTATTTGAGAATGTGTATTTCTAAAATATTTTATAACCATAATTAATTTTTATTATGATTCAATAGTTATTATGATTTATATAAAAAGTCAAGGTTAAAAAAATATATACCTTTTTAATTTATCGATTCTATAATTATATTACATGAGTGATATTACATGAGCAAAATAATTATATATTCTAGCTGAATTGGAATAATCATTAATATTTGATACAAAATTAGAATTGAATTACAAATAAAAATACAATTTGAATTTTACTAATGAGATATAGAATGTGATCATGTGAATCACAGAAATTGAACAATAAATATTGTATGTATTTTATATATTATTTATGTCAAAACAATTATAATTAATTATGTGTATTTTTAAAAAAATAATTAACTCTAATTAATTAATTGTTTTTTAAAAAAACAATTAACTCTAATTAATTATGTGTATTTTTTTAAAAAATACAGATAATTAACTAGAGTTAATTTTTATTTTTTTTCCATAAAAATGACTTGCCTTTTTATGTCTGTGGCCAATTGTAGTAATTTAGATTTATTGTACTGTAGTTAATACTTTGCATGATTTAGATCAAATAGTTGTTCGACTACAGTTAGATATTTAGATACTCGTTATAATTAAAGCTGACATTTTTAATAAATAATCTAGTTTATTCACGTTGATAGACATCTCTCTTATGTAAAAATAAATAAATAAATAAAAATTAAAAAATCTATCTAAATATAGTCGAACAACTACTTTATCTAAATCATGCAAAGTACTATATTAATATTACTTACAATACAATAAATCGTGGATTAGGGTTTAGTTATTATAATATAGTCAAAAAACATATTTTTGTTTCCTTCCTTTTATAATGTATGGTGAGCCATATGTGTGGCTATTTAGCAATATTCAATTCAATATTTCATAAAAATTCCATATAGGTGATGGGCATACTTAATATATCATGGTGATGGAAAAGGAGTTGGAAAGAGAGATAATAAAAATGGTAGCTTTCCTCAATAAATTGCAAAACTATCCACTCCAACTCTTCATTTCTTGAATGAATATGCTCAAACTAGTCAAATGTGGTGTAAATAAAAATTTTACTTTCAAAAGTTACATAAATGGCTAATGCATTAAATTACACGTGTTCAATTCAAAAGCATTGATTGTTCAAGGCAATATATTATATATATAATGCATCATTTCTCTCAATTAAAATGAGTCACCATTATTTTATGAATCCTCACAAATAACATAGAATTATTTATTATAAATAAATTTAAGTAATATATATTCTTCGTTCTTTCAATTTTAAATATACTCAAAAAACATATTTCATTTTAACTAAGATGGAAGGAGTATTATTTATCACACTATCTTTATGCACTAGTTATAAATTAGGTTTAATAATCCATAAACCTTCAAATTTTTACCAACGAAATTCATCCAAAATTATTGTTTTATACATTTTTGGTCTCGTTTCTCTCGTGTTTTGGATTAGTATTTATCGATCAAGTTGATGCTTGGGTCCTTTTTATGTTACATTGTAGGTGAAGATCGATATAAAGGAGTTAACAAAGCTTGAGAAGAGAAACGAGACGAAAAGTTGAAGAAAAGGCGTGGAAAAGTCAGAACGTGGGGCTAGCGGTCGCTAGACCCTAGCGAGCGCTGGGCAGCGCCATGAAGAGAAGACAGAACTGGGGGCTAGCGGTCGCTAGCCCCCTAGCGAGCGCTGGGATGCGGGCAGAACTGGGGGCCAGCGGTCGCTAGCCCCCCAGCGACCGCTGGCCATGCGCATCTCACCCAAGGCAGAACTTTGGGGTAGCGCTCGCTACCCCCTAGCGAGCGCTACCCTGGCGCGATTTCCCTCTCCTATTTAAACCTCCTCCGCGTGATTTTCAGAGGACACTCTTCTACCAGTTTTACTTCACGTTTTTATTTTCTAGTTTAGGGTTTAGATCATGAGAGAAAACACTTAGTCTAGATTTTATTTCTCGTTCTTCTTTAATTCAGTTGTGGATTCATTCGTGATTCAAACCCGGAGTATTTTAATGCAGTATCTTTCCGTTCAATCAGTGAGTTCTTTATTTGCTTTCGTTATCGCTTTATGATTTATTTCCTTTATACCTTATTATTATTTAATTTTCAATTCAGTAATTTAAATCTTTTAATCATGTTCTTCAATCAATTCAAGGCATGTTTAGATTCAGTCTCTTTAATTCTTCGTTCTTAGATTTAGAATTTAATTGCTTTCTTAATTTTTGCCTAGGTAATTCGCATTTTAAATTCTTTATTTTAATTCGCCTAGATAGAATCCAAACCCTTCTCTTTAATTGCTTTCTGTTCTTCAACGTGAATGAAGCCCTGTTTAGCCTTCCTTGAGAATACGACTTGGGTTATGCTTAATCACACTAATAATAATGATCTCGTCCAAATTGCGAGTAGTATAGTTCATTAAGCACGACACATCCTTTCAAGTATATAGGCTGGAAACATTCCTCGTGCCCAATACTGATCCCTTATCGGACAGTGGGTCTGGACTTAACAACGCCACGTACTTAAGGGTATATTTGAGTGAAATAAGTATATCGGCTGGAAATATTCCTCGTGCCCGTTACTGATTCCCTTTATCGGACAGTGGGTCTGGTCTAAACAACGCCACGTACTTATTTGAGTGAAACAATTATGTTGGCTTAGTATAATGAAAATTCGATAATGTTCCTCATTAGGTGTAATTAAACGCTATATATCATTTTCATCTATCCAATCAAATGTGAAATGTCATTTTTATTCAAATAAAAACCAACTAAAATTTTGGATATTAAGAGACAAAATGTTTTCTTAGCAATTAGTAATCCACTTATTTGCTATTAAATTGTGATAATTGAGTAGGAGGGCAAAAAACACTTAAAATATTAAATTTAGATTTTTACCGTAGCTGTAAAAGAAATTAATGTGAATGAGGTTGGGACACACACACATATATAAACACTATATAATATACAGAATTACAGATAGTCAAACATGATCATAAATGTATGTAATTTATTTTTGTTAATTTGTGTAGCACTCACCACTCACTAGCTACCTAAGAAGTTAAATATACTATATGTGGGGAATTGATATCTTGTTTGGTAGTGATTGTGAAATTTCTTTGTTCTTTCTTTCTTTTTTCTCTTCTATATATATCTTTAATATATATCGTATTAATCTTAGGGTTTTTCTGGATAGGGTTCTTTGTCCCTCTGCCACTCCATAAGCATTATTAAACACATCCATATATATATATATATACTCCATTCGCGGTTTAGCTAAAATTGATTTTTTTTTGAATTGTTTTATTAATAATAATTTATTTTTTAAAATGATAAAAAATTATTATTTAAAATGTATGAATTTATTATATTCTTAACTTTTACGCTACTCCTTATTTTATTTTATGTATAAAAAAATATTTTAAACTTGAGTAATATATATGTGTGTAGGAATGAGAAGAAGCGAAGGGTTTAATTAGTGTGAGAAGAGGAAGGAAAGAAGAGAAAAGAAAAGGATGGTGAAAGGCGGCATATCTCATTATTACTCTTCCCATCATCATTCCCTACTTACATACTTATATACCACTATTTCTTTATCTATTTTACTCATGTCTTTGCCCTTTCACTCTTTTCCACACATTTCATCTTTAAATTAATTATTCTCCCAATTTGCTCATTCCGATAACTCTTTTCTTTAGGTTGTGAAACGGTACTCGACCGGATACTACTTCCAAATTTTGAAATATCATTTTTCAAGTAGCCCAAACTATCATTTAACTAGCTCTTTCAACATCCTACCCGTATCCAAGAAGGACCAAGGGGGGCTTTAGCCCCTCCTAAACAATTTTCTTTTTTAATTTTTATACTTTGATATTTTAAGAAATAACTATGCAAAAGTCCCTCCTGTCATTATGAAACGTGACGAATTTTATCTTAAATTTCATATATTAAAATTCCGTCCCTACTAAACATTTTTTTTGCGTTCGCCCCTGCCCGGACCTAACAGCAGACAGTCGGGTCGTGCCTGTATTCAGACCGGACCAGACTCTTCTTTGTTTGAATAATGTTGGGAAATATTTATAAAGGTTTTGATTCAGATTCCAAAACCTCTACTGAAAGATGTATTAAGTCTAAAACTGAAATATGGTCATTAGTCTTGTTTTAGAACTCACTTGTTAAGAAGTTCAGTTTACAGATACACGCAACCTGAATGATTCAAGACTAAAGTTCAAAACCAATACTGAAGTTTTCTATAACTCAGTTATCAAACCAAAACTAAAGGACCATGTTGCTGAAAGATATGGCCTGAAGTTTTGAAGTTGAAGTTATCTGAAACATGAAGAAAATATTCTCTGAATTTCTGCACTGAAGTATCCACTAAAGTAAAGCTATATGCTACTTCTATAGGCATTATCAATTCTGGAAAAGATCTCAGTAGGTGAAACAAGATCTTGTTGCAGACACCAAAAATGGTTAAAAGAACGACGACTTCAACGGGAAGAAATTCAAATACTACAGACAAAGATCTCTCTCACAACGGATATATTTATGAAAGTATCCTATAAATACCCCACTGCTTTTAACGTTTCAAACACCGGTTACCAAGCATTCATATGCTCAAACGCTCTATCGCTCTCAAGCTTTCTTCTTCACACAAGCCTTCAGTTTAAGAACACTCAAGCTCACTATTAATCCATAGTGTATTCTTTAATAGCGATATTCACTGTAACCGAAGAATAGATCTAGCTTAGATTTAGTTCATAGCTAGAAGTGATCAGACACCATTGTTTATCTAACCACCTGCAAAGGTTGATCACTGTAAGACATCTCTCCACTTAGTTGGAAACCCTCGACTCACATTGAGACTCGTGGACGTAGGAGTTTTTATCTTCGAACCACGCAAACCAATTCTTGTGTCTTCTCTATTTACTTTTAGTATTTATTCTCTAACGTTATATTGCATATATTGAATACTGATTACGTGCAAACTTGAAGTTTTTTTGATAAACAAGTAAGCTTTCAAACCACCACTTCCGCACTGCTATACTTAAGATATTAGTTCATCAGTCAAACACTAAGTATAGACTGAATGATTGCTATACTGAACCCTTCAAATTTGAGAAGCTCACTGAAAAACTCATTAATCTGAAAGTTTTAACTGGTGTATTCCCCCCCCCCACCAAATACACTCAATATACTCGTAACAGAACCAACAAACAGTCTTCCAATTAGACTAAATAAATCTTAGTGTGGTTAAGCTGGATTTATCCGGCTAGGATGTTGAGTCGTCCCGGTTTGATACTGAGCTAAGTAGTTAGATGAGATAGTTAATTTTTCTAGTAGTTCATTTCAGTAAAGAAAATGGCCCCGACCCCAAAAGCGCTGGAAATTTACAATTTTATGATTTCAATTCTTAAAGACTCCTAAGCTAGAAATAGAAAAAATATTTATTCCGATCTCAAGTGTAAATTTTTCGAATGTCCCGAATTTTCTAAACATGACTAAAAAAATTCATACAATTAAATTTATAATTAAAACATACTTTAATTTTATAATATAATTTTAAATTTATTAAAATTAATTTCAGTAATCCTAAAAATCATGACTCACGGTTGGAATCAGGAAATTCTCAAGTGATAATTTCAAATTATCACCTTTACTTTTCTTTATCGATTCCCTATATACAAATTTAGAATATGACACTGTTATATACTCTTTTCATTCACGAATTACTCATTTGTAATTTTGGTATGTTCACCAATTTGATATTCTTTTTTTCCCTTTTTTAATAAATGATTTTTTTTACTTTATACACACAACTTAATTAAATATAATAAATTAAGTAACATTTACATTTAACTGAATATATAATAGTTTTATGTCAAACAGTTTTCCTAAAACACATAAATTTATTTATATACACTACAAGAATAACATTATGTAGTGACAACAATTTTTGTCACTATAAGTGCTAAAATCGCCACTATAATATATTGTGATAATTTTTATGCTTGTCACTGGCTCGCAGCATATCAATTGTTGCTAAAAGCTTTAGTGACGACACTTACAGTATCGTCACTGCAGATCTAATCTTTGTGATAGATCAACTTCCCACTTAAACTTATCTCATTTGTGACGAATAAAATTTTCTCGCTATAGACCTATATTTTGGACCATTCATAACTTGCCACTAAAACTTAAAATTCGGAAAATTTTAGTCTCTTTCGAAACTTTGGGACTATTCATAACCATTTGAGATATTTTTATTCGGAATCGAGACATAAATTTTCCAATTTCAAAACTTAAGAATTCCCAAACCTCAATCGAGACCGAGATCAGGATCAAAAAATTGATAAATTTTAGAATTGGAATTTTGGAATGAATACTTGGCCCCGTCCCGATTCTCAGCCGCAAGTGACATAATCTTTTCCTTGATGGTTAAACTATAATATGGTGAAAATTTGGAGTTTTAAGAGTCAGCAATCATATAAATTTTATTGTACTACAATTTTGTAAGAATGTTTATTTGAAATATAACGCATATATTTCATGATAATTGAAAAACACTAGTTATTTTAAAGTGAAAATACAAAAAAGTAGGTAGGTACTCTCCACAGACAGTCCAATGGATGTCATTTTCTGGTAGATATTATGGCATCATAAATATAAACACATGCAGGTTTAAATAAATACACGTTACGTATCAGTAACATGAATGAAAGGAACTAAAACCAAAATAAATGAAATCATGAACTAAAACAATCATTATGTACTAAAACTTGTCTAATTATTAAACTCCAGTTTGTTGCTCACTTTCACCAAATTTGTTGTTCACTCTAATCAGATTCAGATATTAAGTAACTTTTTATATATTGAATGATATGTGGATTCTAATTATTTTATTATGTTTAGGGATGTGACCATGGTACGTCGAACTGAACAGATCGACCAAATTTTATTGAACCGAAAATTGAATTAAACATTAAAAATATAAATCAAATCCCACTTAAATAATATAAACCCAATTAAAAATCAATCAATCAAAACTGATCGGGTTTTGTTCAGTTTGATTTTGAACTAAAATAATAATAATAATTTTTTTATTTTGTATGTTATAAATACTAATTTATAGGATCCATCTTAAAAAATTTTATTTTTAAAATTTTATTTTATAAATTTAAAATATAAGTATTATATAATATTTATATTACTATATTTCGGTTAGTTCAGTTAGCACCGAACCAAAAAATAGAAACCGCAAATCCTATTGAAATCTATCGGTTCTAGAATTTAAAAACTGATCCGCAAACCAAATCAAATAAAAGTCGAACCAAAATTGATTAAAACCTATCAGTTCGGTCGGTTTTCTTAATTCAATTCGGTTCTTACACACCCCTAATTATGTCAATTGAGCTAAGATCTTCATTTATTATAAATGAAAAGATTTGAATAACAAATTCGTAAAGAATAAAAAAACAGACTAGTGTTATAAATGAACATAGCTATTTAGAGTTCCGCTCAAAATAGCTTGTTCGGAACTCGACTTGATAGTAAACTAGCCGAGCTCGAGCCTAATTTCGAGGTCAATAAATTTATCGAGCTGAACTACTCGAGAATATGTTCTGATTCGTTTGTTGAGGAGCATGTTCATGAACCTTCAATTGAGTCTCAAATTAAAATAATGAACTTTTAAAATTTATACAATCTTGAGTCTGAGTTCGAGCCGAGCTCGAAAATAATATCATTGAGCATTCCACAAGCCAAGCTTGATGGAGCTCAAAAGTAATATCATTGAACATTGCACTAGCCGAAATTAAACTCGATAATTACATTTCGAGTCAAACTTGAACAAAATATCAAAAACACAAATTCAACTTGAACATCCTAATATTTTAAACGAGTCAAACCAAATTAAAATGAATAGTATTCAGTTCAACTTGATTAGTTTACAACCAGGGGCGGATCTACTCATTGCTTCTTCAGCCCAGTGCAAGTCCAAAACTTTTTATTGTTAGATATGTATATTTTTAAGGCCCAATACAATACTAACCTACCCCAAAAATTTTATGCATGTATAAAAATATAGAGTTTTCGAAAATTTTATTTTTTAGCTCACTCCAAATCAGGGGTGTAATTGAACCGAACTGAACCGAATACTGTTAGGCTCGAGTTCGGCTCGTTTAAAAATTCGAAGGCTCGAGTTCGGTTCGAGTTATGAAAATCAAGCTCGAGTTCGGTTCGATAAATAAAGATCGAGCTCGAGTTCGGTTCGTAAATTATTCGATCTAATAGGAAATTCGAACTCGAGTTCGTTAAATATTCAAGTTCGAGTTTGTTAAAAAGCTCGTTTACTAAATTATTTTGTTAATGTTATATATTTTTATATTATTTTGATAAATTCGTGAACTAGTTCGTATATAAAGTTCGCGAACTATTTGAAGTTCGGCTCGTTTTTAAAGTTCATGAACAAGCTCGTTAACAAAGTTCGTGAACTATTCGAAGTTCGGTTCGTTAAATTATATTCGAACATGTTCGCGAACTTTTCGAACCGAATATCTTTAGGTTAGATGTTCGGCTCGAAAAATTATTCGAGTTTGGTTCGTTTAGTAAATGAACAAATTTGAAACGAACTTTTATCGAATTAAACTCCGAATAATTCGCGAATAGCTTGGTTCGTTTACAGCCCTACTCCAAATGCAAATTTTGGATCCTCCCCCGTTTACAATCATGCTTTACCATTAATAAAAAAGGAATCGATCAACAAATACATGAACGAATAAACGGATAACAAATTCATAAAGAGAAATACCTGATTGAATAGAATAATGTACGTTGCAAGTAATATAATATTACTAGACGACAAACATATGTAATACTAATATAGGTCAACTTTAAGCCATGCTTTTGAATATTCCATAGAGATGATGTTGGGCTTTTTCCCTGTTTTGGGTTACATCAGTGGGCCATACTAACTCAATTATAATGGCCCACTTCTTTTTAGCCCATATCAAACTTTTTTCACCTTTTCCCTTCATTCTTTTACCTTTATTACCTCTTTTTACTGTCTCTTCATTCAAAAAGCTCATATTCTTTTTAGCTTTATAATATATGTTGCAGAGCATATCCAAAATATTCACCTCTCCTTTATGTGTGGGGTATTAAAGAAAGTAAATAATTGAGCTCATCAAATTCAACCATCTCTGTGTTCTTTCTATGTTAATTATTCTCAAAATCCTATTTAGTTAACTAAATGTCAATCATGCTTGGTTTCAATCAGTTACACATTCAAATACTATTAAGACCTGCATTTTTATAGTTACTACTTACATTAAACCCTATTTTTTAATTAGTAATTACATTAAATTTGAATTAGATGACTGCTCCATGAAGAATTCAAACTCAAGATCTACAGGGACATTAACCTGCAATCGCAAGACCAACACATTACACATACATACAGTTCAAACTCCACTTTTAAAAATTGGTTATTACATTAAATTTAAAATAAAAGACCGAGCCACAGAGAACTCGAACTCAAGAACTATATTCTCGGACATTAACCTCATTCTGCTAGACCAACACATACATTTTAAGACCCTATTTTTTAAATAAAATAAAATAAATTACATTTAAATTTAAATTATAAAGCCATCACAGAATACTCAAAGTCAAGAGTTATTGCATCAAACATTAGCTACTTTTACCACTAAATCAACACACTCACACACTAAAACCCTACTTTTGTTATCCTGTTTATTTTGGAACATAACACTTATTGTAGCAAGGTGGGGCCATGAGACAAGGGTCTTGCAACTCATGTGAATGTGTGAGTGTTACATAGATAGAATCCAAATATGGACAGGACATAAAATAGAATACATGTCTTCACATGCAATGCCATGTGCATAGCATAGTGCTGCAGATCTGGAGACTAAACCAAGCCATAGAAAAAGAAAACTGTCCAGCTTTAATAAATTCAAACAAACAGAAAAAGGAAAAGGGATCAAAGAAAGAAAACACAAATGATGCAACTAGCTATCTATGCTAAGGTGGTGGTTGGATTTTATCTTTCTTTTTAATCTTTAGATCTGAAAGCACAAGCAACTGTGCTTAACGGTATTGAGAGGTTAATTGGCAGCAGTTAACCTAATCCCTAACAGAAAGTAGTTTATTCCAAATAATTAATGTCATGTTTCTTACCTAACACTTTCTATTACTCACTCCCTCCAAATTGTAATAAAAAGTTAGCAGATGCATTTTGAGGGGAGAAATGAACCTACAAAAGTATATACTTATATGATTTACAATATAAAATAATATTCCATTCGTCACAAATTATAACGAACCCTTTTAATTTTGTTTCAACTTATGAGATATTTTACCCTTTTATGCTCAAACGTGATCCTTCAAATTTGATGAGTACAATTTGGTGGATGATTGAGTACTATACTTCTTTTTCCTATTTAAATTTGAAAGAGGGTGAGGGTATATATTAAGAATGGAGGGAATGGTTGTGATGAATGAGGTAATATCCCAAACTGTAGATAGATAAAGACTTAAGCCTCTCGAAAAGTCTTCTCAAGAGTTTTGTACCCCACATCACGAAGACACTATTAAATGCAAACTGATATGTAACAATCAATATTTGGTTGATTAAGCTTTCCTTGCTTCGTAGTACGAGACAATAATAAATTGTTCGTATAAATATATACACATGTGATATAATAGAGAGAGAGAGAGGTGAAAGTTCTCACATGTGTTAGAGTGATGTTGATTGCTATTAAATGGAATTCAAAATGTTTCGTTAAAAGATTCGATGAGATAAGTGGCGCCACTGCCATCTGACACATATGATAATAGTACCATACTTTGTGATTACAAATTGATTTTACCATTAATTATCACACACCCACATATTTATTGTCCGAGTTCATGTTCACTAAGTCTAAAATTTATAAGCTGCTCTATTTATTTTCCGAGTTAAAATATCAACTAAAATTTACAACTAAGATTTACTCTAAAAGTCTAATAAGAGTAAGATGATAAAGATATGATAAATTTACTCTAAAATTTTGAAATTGAACACTTAAAGAAATAACGAAAAATTAAAATGCGACATTTAAAACCAAATGGAGTAACAAAAAACAATAAGTACAATACTGTTCAGTTCAGGGCGTCACTGATCTTCATGTTCAAGGATGTTACTATTTCAAGTTTCAACATGTCCTTATTATTCCCTAAAAACATCTTGTATCTTTAGCACGTTTTTTTACTTTTTAATTATTTTAAGTTTTGGACCTTTTTGTTAAAAGTTGTTCACTTGTACTTCCTACTTATGGTGAAATTAGGTTCTTGTCGATGTGACTTACGTTAAAACAAGGTTCTTGTGCCGTATAAAAGTTTCGAATTAATTGCAGCAGAACTGGAAGTATTCTTTATTCAAAATTACATCGGTTAATGGGTAAAATAGGTAAAATTAGTCATTTAAAATATAAAATACACTTTATACCATAAAATAAAAATTTTATTTATGTGATCATATAATTCAAAATAATTAATGAATAAAATATATGAACACACAAAAAATTTCATCATGTACTCGTGTACAAATAAAATAAATTTATTTTTTTATTTTGTAAATTAAATAAAATTTATCTTTTATTTTACGTAAATATTTATCACTTTCCACTCATCAAAAGTTAACAAGAGTGTCCACATATTAATTTAGTAGCGGACAAAATATTCTAGAGATGGAAGGCATTGTGTTCAAATTTCACGATTATTATATTAAAATTTAATTTAAATACTTACTTTTAAAATAAATAAAAAATAGAAAGTAAAAATACAAGAATTAGAAGTGCGTAAACAAAGTAGAACCCAATTCAGAAAACCTAGAAGTAACAAGAAAAAGATCTTAATACTATTCAAAAGAATGTAAAACTTGAAAAAGTAAATGAAAAGTAAATTAGACCTACCCTAAAATTTATGCGAGATTTGGTGCACCATTTAAGTGAAATGATGTGAGAAAAACACACCAAACTTTATGTTTAGGTGCACCATTAAAGCATCCCTCGTGCCTTCATCCCTACTATCTTTTAGATGGCACGCAGATATATGGTACTTCTAACTTTTAAGTGATACCATTCCACCTAAGCTTATGCATGATGTGCAGCTTTAATTTTAGTGTTTATATATAATCATATATTAGGAGCATCACTCCTAAAAAAGCCTTTTAAGTGTATGTTACTCCACTAAATTTATGCAAAGAGATCTGCCGAGACCGATAACTCAATTGGGTTTGAGATTAACTCTTATTTAGCCTAATATAAATATATAAGAAAAATAGCCAGAATCTCATTTTCACTACTATTATCAACACATACTTAGGGGTCATAATTTGGTACCGGGAATTGGGAAATTCTCATTCCGACCCGAATCCAAAAATTTTCAGGATCCAGATAGAAACTTGAGTTTTGGAAAATTTTGGGACTTGAAAGTTCCGAATGTCAATCGAGAGTCGAGACTATCCCAATTTACCAAAATTAATTTCAATTTTATCGACATTTGGGAGCCGGTGTCCTGAACTAGTATTTTTAGGGGAAATTCAGTTATTTTTTTGGTCCCGTTTGGAAAATTTGGAACATTTGAGAAATTTGCATCCGGGCTAAAAAAATTAGATTTTGGGATTCAAGGCTCCTGAAGTCTCAAACGGAACTGGGACCATAAAATTGACGAATTTTGGGTCCGGGACTTGGGTAAAGGTACCCCCGGTCATGACCTGATTCTCAGCCTTACATAAACTATACCAAATATGTCTACTCTGCTCGCACGTTCAGATCATGCCATAGTTTACTTGGGATCAATCTAAATAATCCAGCCTCTGGAGAAAAAGTAGGATAACATGTTAACTTGAAGGAACTCTAGTGTAGTAGTGTGAAAGAAGTTGATAATGAGGGTTTAAGATGAGAAATTAAACTTAGCAAAGGCGCTAATTCTTGAGAAGGAACAGAACAAAACTACACATTGAGTCGATCCCAAGATTAATCAGAGCAGATGAGGTAGAAATTAATGAGCGTGCAAGTATGAGAAAAAACTATTTATAAAACCAAATGCCGTTTTCAGTTCACAACCAGAGATGTAACGAATGCCAAAACAGCAATCACAATCATGATGTTAAGGAAATAGTTCGATTGGAGAGGCTTATCTGGAGTCCCTCCAAGCCCTTCGTACTCTGCTCGAATCTTTTGTTTCATAGCATCCGAGAGTTCTCTCTGCAATCCAAATATAACACTCATTGAATTTATTCCTCTCCATTAAAACTTCCAGATTTTAAATATGTTGTTCACACGGTTGGTCACTCATGTTATTATTAGTAACAACACACTCATAGTAGAGTAGATACTTGTTTTCAGTTTTAGTCCTGCAGCAGCCATAAAAAGTAAAAGATTTAAGTATGTGCTATTACTTGTTCTGGTAAGCATTTCAGGATGGGGAAAAAGAAAAAGGAAAGAAAAAATAAAGGACGGGAGAAGTGCAGCATAAGTTATTGTTGATTCTTACCTTTCCTGTGGAGTATTTTGCTGCTACAAACTTTTCTGGCTGACCTTTTGGGGGACTGTCATCTAGTGAAAACCCCTGAAGAAGAATTACGAGTTTAACATCTTAGTGCAATTATTAATCTAATTCTAACTACAGATAACAATAAGATTACACTTACAAAGAATAAGAATGTTAAGTTTTATCTTCAGGATCAGAAATATAGATTACACAGAGGTTGAACACCAAGTACAAATACAAGCATTTGAGTCGGACAAAAGAGAAAAGAGTCGGGAGTAGTTTTTATTTATTAAAAGAAACTCAAGCAGTCTTAGCATAGTCCCAGAGAAATTAGAGTGTAAATATAGATAAGAGTTATGCTATTTTAGAGTCGCATATCTGAACACAAAAAAGGGGAGTAGCGAGGGAAGAAAGGAACTCCCCTATAAACTCAGAGCAGGTGAATTTTTGGTAAAATAGGTTACTGTAATTAGTTTTATTAAGTTCAACGCATCTTATGAGTTTCATCCAATCAAACTAAACATGAAATTGTCAATAAAGAACAAGCATAGAAACCTCAGGTGGGTCAAATTTAGCTCCACCATTGCTGAGCTTAGCATGGGCCCCAGCATAATCTTTGAAAAATGCATCTTGGTCAACAGCATACTTCTCTGAATATTCCTGTACATGTGCAACTCTATGTAAGCACAGAAGTCATAAAGTAAGTATTTTTTTGCTTCTTTCTTTCCTGGGGGAATTGTAGTGTTACCTTGAATGAAGGATCTTCAAATAGAGCGGCATCGGTAGGCAAAACCAGTAGATCCTCGTCTCTTTTTTCCTTAATATCCTGAGAATGAAGCATGTGTAAGATAATAAACGAGCATTTTTATTAACAACGCAATGCCACAATGACTTATATCATCATGCATCACCTTGAAGTAGGAATTATCAAATTTCAGCCACTGCGCCGTCCATGATTGTCCTCCAGGGGCCCCTGGTCCATCTTTCTGCCATGCAAAGCAAATATGTTAATAGTTTCACATGAAATTAGCCGTTATAGATTCTGCAGATGTTAGAGAAAAGGTTAACTTGACAGTAAAAACCTGATATGCAAATTAAAGAAACAAAAGTATAGCAGTCAAAGGTTGACATGGGATATCAACTTAACAAAGCCCATTATATTCTTTAAAATTTCAGGCACAAGAATTCCATCCTTCAACTCAACTTGATCAACGGTTACTTAATCAGTGCTCAAATCTTTTATAATAAACAGTTTTGCTTACTTGAAGGTCGGGATATTTTTTAAAAAAGCACGAAACTTCATGACATATGTATGTAATTGCACTTATTATCTATTTATTTATTTATTTGTAGTGACCTTTATAAATTCCCAAGCTATGACAGCTCCCACTGTTGATCTTTTACAAGTTTTAACAAAACCCACCGAACACACTCAACTATTATGGATTGGTTGACATGTAAACTATAAGCAAATAGCAACTTTCCCTACTGTGTATTTGGTCTCTGGTTTACCCCACCCACTGCGTTCGGGCCGTGATCTTCCAAGAGTGTGTGCACCAGAAAGAGCAACGATTTCCTGGACATTAAGAATATTATAAATTATAATACTTGTAATAAAAAGAAATATCAGTTTAAGATAGAAGTATAGAACAACCAATTACCTTATCATTCAATCCCATTCTGTAGAAGACATCACGCAAATGTGAAGCAGGGGAAGGTGGGCCAGCATCTAATAGATGAAAGTAGTAATAAGATAAAATTCAAATATAGTAGATTTGACAAAGGAAGTTCATTTAGTGCGAGTAGAGAATACATGCTTTGAGATAAATGTGAAGGTATATAAAAAAGGATTTGGTGCTTCATCAATGACAAGGAAAACAGGACAGCTTTTCAATGAACAGGGAAAAACTAAATAGATCTCGACTGTAACAGATTAATAGATTGCTAAAATGGCCAAATAAAAATATTTGATAGGTCAAATATAATGCTTCCAGGCATTAAAATGGTTTGTGGCTTAATGCTTGTATCTGAAGAATCTGCACAATCGCTCCTACACTAGAGCTAGTATAATCATCAAGATTCAAAAGAAAGGTGATAAGTTCTGTGGCTACAAAGCATTAGAAAATAGTGCAACCACCATGAACAATGTCTAGAAGAGCCTTCAGAAAAAATGGACACTACTACAATTTAGAGCACGCACTATTATCCTCTTACAGTCAGTACAAATTCCATGAATATCATCATAGAATTGCTCATGTAACAGCATGTTTAGGCCCTCAGAGCATATTTTTACACTATCACCCCAGATGAAACCACCATTCTGAACATTTTTTTTTAAGTTCTGTTCTGCATCATAACCACCAGATTTTCAAGTGTGACACTCCTCCATTCTATAAAAATATTTTGTTTTTCAAAGTTCTGCACAGTAATAACCAGATTTCGAAGTTCAAGATTGGCTTTACCAGGAAGTCTCCCTTCTTCAGGGCATTGTTCAGGTGCAGATACATCTACTCTTCCATATTTCATGGGAATCTTAGGCCCCCCAGCTTCCTATAGTAAAAAATATATATCATTAGCCCCCCATCACTCCTCAAGTTAAAAGTTCAATCACACTGAACAAGAAGAGAGGAACAGACCTCTATAGCAGTAGCACTAGCCAATTGAAATAAGTCAGCATATGTCACGTTAGAATACTTGTCCTTGATGGGCTGAAGAAGCTTAAGAGCATTGACAAGTCCTGTGCCACCCAAATATGTCAAGCATATAAATCATCAATCGCTGATTAATAACCGAGAAATGTGGAAAACTTACCTGCATTTGCTCCGTGTTTCAATTCTATCTCAAACCTTAAACTTGCATTAGCACCACCCCTTTGCGGCCACTCCTCAATATTCTTGTTGTATGTACCGGCATCATGCCAACCTAGTCGAACCTATTTAATAAAGAAGAAGATAACTAATGTAGTAAAACATTTTTGGTAGTGCTCAATTGGTACAATTAACAGTGAATATTCAGAATAACAAAGATAACAACAATAAAAGGAAACCAAAAACCATAACTCATGCATTCATTTCTTAAGCATATATCATCATTAGTGCACAGGGAAGACACTAATCTTCACCTCCATTTTTTGATCAGAACTGTCAGCCATTAAACCTTACCATGAATTTTCTTTCATATCCTGAATCTAGTTCGTCAAAACAAAAGTTCGTTTCCCTTCCAAGTTTGGTAGGTCTAGAAGTACAACAAAATAGTTTGCAGAAATAGAAATGCAATACAAGCTTGAGCATCATATAGCTTATATAGTGCAGCAAATCTAAATTAACAATAACCAGAATCTGCTACGACATCCAACACACGTAAATCGTAATCCTTCAATATGAAACCTAGGCCAAAACAAAGCAGAAAAATCAGCGGCGCTAACTTTACCATAATAGGATGACAGAACTTAGTCTTCAGAAGCTCTTTGATATCCTCACGCGCACTCTTCAGCTGCTCGGGGTCCGACGCCGCACATTTCGGCGCCGACACAGTCGAATAGCCAATCCTACCAGTCGATAACCGCGGCAGAGAGGTCTTCTGCATTTTCAGCAAACAGTTAATACAAAATTTTCACGCACTCGAAATCCAGAGAACAGAACGTACGTGTACCTGTGGAAGGAAAATGCGCGAGAGGAGAGGCGATGATGATCTGAGGGAGGAGAAGGAGACGGAGGAGCGGCGCGAGAGTCTGGTAGCGGAGGCGGAGATCGAAGGAAGGAGGCGAGTAGCAGCTGCGGCGGATGTGGTGGCGGCGGCAGAGAAAGAAGTCATAGCTGCAGTAGTTGAATGTTAGTCGATCAGTCGTTAGCTGCGCTGCTGTGGTGGCCTTTTGTTCTGGATTTGGGAGGTTGCGCGTGGAGACTGGAGAGTCGTAGTTGGAACCCACTCTCTCCAGTTCTCTTTCCTCCAATTCTATCCAGTAATTATAAAACGTTGTTTTCTTTGACATTATTATGTGGAAATATAAATATATGATAACAGATCGAATGCGTGGAGTGGAGTTGTGAAAAGAGAAAAGTCAGCAAATTTATGTCGATTTGTCTATTTATTCATCATTCGTGTTGGTGTTATAGTTGCATCTCCATTTTCAGTTTCTAGATTAGAAAAGAACTATACTCTATATAAAATATTTATTAATTTTAATTTTTAATTACAATTGTTAATTATGATATAATAATATAGTACTCCTTCGTTCCAACTAAAACGAGACGTGTTCTTTTTTGGACCGTCCTAATTAAGTTGGGGAGTTTTCTTTTTAAACATCTTTTTACACACATCATTTTAAATAATATATATTCATATCACCACTTTTACACTAGTTTTTAAATTTGCTAAAAACTTATGCCCAAAATAATGTCTCATATTAATCGAGACTAAGAGAATAGAGAGTATAATTTATTCAATATGTTGTTGTGGCATAATGTAAGAATATGTAATGATGCAATAGAATGTGTATTATGCGTATGTTAATTTTATCACGCCCTAATTGTAATGAAGAACTAGTATTGTAATTGGTGCTTTATCGTTTGTATATGTTTGTATAAATTTATCTTGTATATTTAAAAAAATAATATTTATAAATTTAAGTGATGTTATTTTCTCGCTTACTTTAAATTAAAAATATTTTAAATACATATTATTAATAACCTCTAAAATCGAATATACTAATATAAAAGTTGAAGTAAATATGTTTAAGACCCAATTTATACTTTCTAATCGTATCCTATAAAATATCATCATAAATACTACAAAAATCAAATGAATGATAAAACTATAAAATATGAAAATTTAATTTAAATACCATATTTTTAAAACAAAGTAAGCAAATTAATTAAGGATGTATTTAATAAATATTTAAATATTAATTCTACACATAACTGAAATTTCTGACATAATTATATTTTAAAAACAACTTCCATTTTAAAATTTAGTAAAAGATATAGTTTTTAAAACTTCATTTTAATAGATTAATAGATTAGTGTTGTGATATTTTCTCGCTGTCGATTCACCTTTTTTTCCAACATTGATTTTTGACTTGTGGATGTTAAGCACACGATTCTGAATATCTGTGCTCCGAATGCGGGCGTCCAGATCATTCGACAGCCCTTTAAAAGTCGCTTACTGCACAAAAAAACAGAAAGAAAAAGAAACAGAACATAATCTAGAAAGAGAGTCAAAATTACATCCTTGTGTTCAGTAAACGAAAAACATCAGCCAAAATACATTAGGATTTCATTTGATATTTGCCAAATACGGAACATGTTGAATCAGTTCTCAGTCTCTACTAAATTAACCACAGAAAGATATGTTAGGAAATTATTACAGAAATTCGAATAATTCGAAGTAGTCAAGAGTAATTAACACGAGATTCATCTGGTCCAAATCATTCAAATTAAACGTCTCCTTAAAGCTCTTGTGACATGATTTTATCAGGTACGAAATATAAAGTGAAAACATGAATCACCTTCCACGAGGAGTACTCCTACTTCTAGTCCGGTACCTAGATCCCTTGTTCGAAAATTTGGAAGTCCTAGTAACTCGAACTTGACCATCCACATTATTGGGAGTGTTTGATCTCCTATTCAAATCATAAGGATTCCCAGACAATCCAATCCCACTTCTATGTGAATTAGGCCTCAAAGATCTCCTCAAGTGCTCCTCTTTGTAGTTTTTCTTCTTACTCCTACACTCAAGATTCCTAGCTGGTCTAGATTTGGACATTCCTCCTAGTTCACGCCCTTCCTCACTACCACCACCACTACTGCTGCTGCTGCTACTACTACTAGTACTACTTGGTGCTGCAAATTCTTCGATGTCTCGTCTCTGTTTCCGTCTCCGTCTCCGCTTTCTTCCCGCTCTCTTCACCGTGCGGAGCTTGTCGAAGCAGAAGGAGCAGCAGCAATGTATTGCTGAGAAGTAGGAGGAGATAAAAGCCCATATAACGTGACAAAGAGTTCGGCAAATGCACTGGCAGATTCCCAAGCTGAATAATAGATAGAAGAACAAGAGCACTGCACACATATAGATTTTAGATTTGTAAGTGGACTAGGTTATAAAGACTGTCCAAATTAAGATAGTGTATTGGAAATCTATATAGTTACCAAAGTAGACCAAAATTGCCACCATCACAAACTTTAGCAACTGTGCTACACAGAAATTCTCTATGTAACATAGGAAATCCCATGTTGGTGCACATACTGATCTGCATTAAAGATTCATCAATTTGAAAGTTCAAAAAATAGTACTCCGTCCCACTTCATTAGTCCCATTTGATTATTTTAATATACTCAGTTGAATATAAACTGAGACTAATGAAGTGGGACAGAGGTAGTATCAAAATTCAATCATTTAGACAATGATATTAGGATAACATCGAGGAAGAAGAAATTACTGGCAAGCTTTTCCAGAGAGGAAATCAACGGGGTGGCCAAATATTTTTCCAACGACTTGACCAACTCCAGAGAAAATCGAACCCACTGTAACTCCCATTGGTGAAGATAATTCCTTCAAAGATAAGATATAGAGTACAAATTTAACTAGAAATTAATTTCAAAATCATGAAACTTAAATTCCTTCGAGCATAGTTCGAGTTTCCTAATATTTTCTCTCCGTAAGAACCAAAAAATGCATTTCTGAAAGGATTTGGCTGTGCATCAGGTGGTCAGGGTAATCCGGACTGTGCTCCTAGATTATTATATATATCTAAATGAATATGGAAAAACGTGCAAAGATGAGTGAGGTAATTCGTGGAGATATACTTAATTGAAGAATCTGGAAACCTGCAGGAGTCTACACACTTCATTTTTGACACTCTTAAGTTCTTAACGACACAAGATGCTATATATATCTAAAACATGTTCCTTTTATATACAGTGTCCATCACATAAATAGAGAAGTAGAATTGAAACTAAAACATCTTATAATGAGGACACAATGCAGATCAGTTTTAAATTTAATCTTCTCCTTGAAAACTCAAAAGACAAAGCTCGATGCATATCGTCTGCAATTGAATTTACCCTTAAAAAGTATAATTACTAGCATTATATGGACGAAATGATATCATAAAATTCTAGTTACGCGAGCTTATCCCCTTCGCAAGTACAAAAACATCGATAACGAGAAGCTTGTACACGTAACAACAGGAACGCACTTTCACATGCCCAAAGTGAACATTAATTACACATTATCAATAGAATATAGCAAAACATCAATGACCTTCTTCGACATGCAAAGTAGAAAAGCAAAGATCTTCTGATAAGAATTTCCCCATAAAATGGTACAATTACTATTACACACTTTAGTAATCAAACAGATCAAAACTGTTCAGTCCTCTAACCGGAAACGACGATTTACATACCCATTACCAGGAAATGAATCACAATTTAGCAACGAATGACCACAGTCGCAATACTATAAAACATAATCATAAAGCGAAAGTACGATCGTCGAAAAATAAATACCTCTGAGAAAATGAACAACGGTTCCTCGCGGGTGGCGACGATAGTCGGAGTTCAGGCGATCGTCTGTAGGCGTAAAACGGAAGAGTCGGTTAGATTTTTTTTTCTCAAATTTTGAATTTTGAGGAATAAATACTAGCGGGTCTTCAATAGGCCGACCCGTTTGATGGCTGCTAATGGACCTTCAAATTGGGCCTGTGTTTGGGCCGAGTTCTCTCTTCAATACTACAATTGAAACCTTGACATCTAAGTCAAAGTGAAAGTCAACTTAAGTCGTAACGAAAAGTGTAATGAAAAGAAGACACGAGTTTTAATGAAATTTTGGTAAATAAAAAATATATTAGCAGCGTTTTGGCATCAAAGTTTTGGTTGGATGATAAATTATAATAGTTTCTTGAAATCTGGATGGATTTATTTAAACTGTACAGCTTCTAAAGTATGAAAAATTTTAAATATAACCTCCAAATATCTCTCTATAATTCTCAATATAAATAATACAAATATTATTTTAGAATCATAAATATTAAATTATAATAAAAAAATATGTTTTTTTTTTTAATTTAACAATATAAATAACTTTAATAATATTTGTTGATTTGCGCATTTTTGTTTAGTCATTCTAAAGCATTTGAGTGAACGGCCTCTCAACCGAGAACAAAACATTATGGAGATAAATAAACTCGCAGGTTTGAGTACTTGCAAATACATTACCTTAGTAGATCAAGTTTGGAACACCATAACAATTAATTAAAATAACATTATGACTCTTATCAAGCACTAAAACAATAGTAAATAAGTAAAACATTATAGTAAAATATAGGGTTAAAAATTATACAGATTAGATCTAAAATAAAAAAAATAAAATATATATATATATATATTATTAAATAGCTAGGTCTATGGGTCGGATTTAAGTCTCGTAATGAAACTCCAGATCTAATACTATAAAAAGAATTAAGAGATCCAAATCCAATTAATCCTGTCTTATTCAAAATTTGAAAGATCAGCATCTAAAAATGAGATCCTGACCCATACATTCGGACGGGTCCTAAATTCACTACCATCTCTACGTACTACACGATAACATATCCACATAAATAATTTATAATCAATATGAGTAAATATATTAGTTAATACACGTGCAATATTCCTATGCGTTAGCTTGTGACATTCTTTCCACATATAAAAGCATGAATTGTATAAAAAAGACAAATAATACCGATACTCAACGTAAGCTAACAATTGAAACACTTTTTACATGATACTCTTCACTTTCGTATCCGTATGAATTAGAGATTAGTGCCTGATCGTATGGATGATGCATATGGAGTGTGGGGCTATGTTTCTTTATTTCAACGATCATAGTTTTATAATATAATAATAATATCATATTATATAGTTATATTTGCACGACGGATATTTGTGAAAACCTTGTTTTAATACTATAACAATTAATCAAAATAACACAAACTCTACATACGAGGGATATAAATTTATGGTTAGATAGATTGAATGAATTATCTTTAAAAGGAAAAAGTAGCAAATTTGTCTTTATGGTGGACACCCCTATGGCTCAAACACCATTGGACATCCCATTAAGACATTTCATCAAACAACCTATATACATTGTTTTGCTTTCAATAAACTTGTGTATGAGTCAAACATTTTATTTTCTTTTCACGTTATCTTGCTAATGACAAGAGACAACTCAATGCTATCACACCATAAGCCACTACACAATCATCGTCGTATCTTCATTTCTCTATATCTATTTGCACTTGTATGAATTGTGATGGATAAGAATTAATCAACTTGAAGAAATGCTAGTGTTCTGAACTTTTTAAATACATTGAATATAAATAAAAGATGTAGTTGATCGATATATATATATATATATATATAATGACACTATGTCAAGAATATAATATATTTTATTGTACTATGGTCGATGGTGGTGTATAAGAGAAATCTATTTCTAGAGAAAATTAAATGATTGATGTATACAGAAAAGTATGCGGATGCAAATCAATGCTCAGAAGATGTATTTGCTACTTTCTCTATTTAAAATAAATATAATATTATGAAGGGTTAATTGCGAAATAATTCCTGACCTTTTTAAAAAGTTTGGTTTTAATCTTCACCTTTTAAATCTGCCTACAAATACCTTACCTTTTAATTTAATCTGATTTTTCCCACAGTGATATATTCCGGTGAGTTTGTGCTGACGTGTTAAAATTATTTGCGGACGTGGCCTAATATATTACAGGTGGCAATTGTTACTACTAAAATTTACACTAAAATTACCCAAAAATCATTCTTCTATTTCATCACTGAACACTATACTCTATGCCCTAATTCTTTTGTCGTCCGTCCCGAATCCAGCCGACTGCATCTGGCCATATCAAAGTAGAAGAACCTTCATCCCACCGTCTACCTCCATGGTTGTGTAGTTGAGAGGTGATGAATCATAAAATAGTGTATTAGTACTTTTGCAGCTTGAGCATTTGGAAATTTTCCAAAAGACACTTTTGCAGCATAATTTTTTGTTTCGTTAATTGGTTAGGTTTTAAAGCTTTTTAAATCTGCTTGCGGATTTTATCCGTGAATGAGTAGCATTTTGCGCAAAAGTGGTGTGATGTTTATGCTTTCTTTTGCAAGGGGAAAATATCCTGCGACTTTGTAATTAGGCTTAACAGAGTGAAATCACAACATTTTTACTTATCTTCTTATTTTTTCCGGCAGTTCGGTTGAGAATGAGGATTTTCTGAGCTCTCGAAATTTGACGGTGGCGGAAAAGTGAGTGAACTCGCTAACTCTTCCCTTTCTTCAATTCTGAATCCTCTATTGAAATGCGGGTTTCTTAATTCTCTTTTACTCTCTGTGATTTATGAAATCGCGGCGATGCCATGTAGACATCCCGACGTCCAGCTCAGCATAAATTTGGGCGAAAATTATAGTCGGGGGAAAAATCAGATTAAATTAAAAGGTGAGGTATTTGTAGGCAGATTTAAAAGGTGAGGGTTAAAATCAAACTTTTTAAAAAGGTCAGGAATTATTTCGCAATTAGCCCTATTTTGAAATAGAAGGATACATGAGTTAAATCTTAGCCCGAATATAGATCTTATCTTGAAATGTAAACTTTAAATTCCGTATTATAAAAAAAAATTAAAAACTTCAAATGTATCTATATTCATCACGTACAAAATCCTAAAAATTGAAGGATTCACCAATGCGGACCAAATCCTAAATCCATTGCAATCTATAGCGACCATTCTACTATGGAGTCGTTTGATTTGATTGATAGGATCAATAGAATATAACTTTTAAATTTCTACATTCATATTAATAATCACTCAAATTATTATATAAATCCACCAAATTTGGCTTCATTATATAATCAAACATATGAATATGAGTGATTAAGGGAGCATAAAAAAGACTAAATTTATAAGGATAACTAAACAAATGAATGATTATGGATAAAACTATAAAGATGTTAACATATCAATCATATCAAAGAAATCAAATGACCCCTAAAACTATTGCGTGAATCTCAATCCTCTCAAACTATAACAAAAATGAAAATTTCTCGTACTCACACGTGATGAAAAGCAAAATCAAATATGTTATAGTACAGTTGTTTTTGGTTGGAGCATAGGACTGTTAATTTTTTATACGATACAATAATCCGATACAAATATGCACGAAATTAATGAATTAGTGTTAAGTCTTATTAGGTTGACCCGATAAGAACATGAAATTATCGTGTCGGGTTTAGGTTACCCCATGATAATATTTATAATATACATATGATAGGATAGAGCCCAGCAGCTAGGCCCAAAAGCCCAGAAGCCCAGTTACTGCGGCCCACTTGTTGTAAACCGCCTATGTTATCTATAAATAGCTAGATTAAAGGGGCATTCAGGGAGACACTGTAATTTCTACTTTCAAGCTCTCAAGCATTCATAATAAGAAAGCTCTCTTCTCCCCGTGGACGTAGATCTATTTAAAAGATCGAACCACGTAAATCTTGTGTTATTACTTTCTACTCATCGTATAATCTCACCTCAAAAAATTAAGATCGAACACTGGCGCCGTCTGTGGGAACGATATAAATTTTGTGAGTTCGATCCAGATTTCTGAAGTAAAAATACGATGGTCGGAGAAGTGCCGAAGTGCCAAACTCCTGACGAAGTCACCTCGTCACCTCGGCACAGCAGCCCAGAGATCACCTCGTCACCTCGGCAGGTCACCTCGTCACCTCGGCAGGTCACCTCGTCACCTCGGCACAGCAGCCCAGAGGTCACCTCGGCAGGTCACTTCGTCACCTCGGCAGGTCACCTCGTCACCTCGGCAGGTCACCTCGTCACCTCGGCAGGTCACCTCGTCACCGCGGCACAGCAGCCCAGAGGTCACCTCGTCACGTCGGCAGGTCACCTCGTCACCTCGGCAGGTCACCTCGTCACCTCAGCACAGCAGCCCAGAGGTCACCTCGTCACCTCGGCAGGTCACCTCGTCACGTCGGCAGGTCACCTCGTCACCTCGGCAGGTCACCTCGTCACCTCGGCACAGCAGCCCAGAGATCACCTCGTCACCTCGGCACAGCAGCCCAGAGGTCACCTTGTCACCTCGGCAGGTCACCTCGTCACCTCGGCACAGCAGTCCAGAGGTCACCTCGTCACCTCGGCAGGTCACCTCGTCACCTGGGCACAGCAGCCCAGAGATCACCTCGTCACCTCGGCAGGTCACCTCGTCACCTCGGCACAGCAGCCCAGAGGTCACCTCGTCACCTCGGCAGGTCACCTCGTCACCTCGGCAGGTCCCTCGTCACCTCGGCAGGTCACCTCGTCACCTCGGCAGGTCACCTCGTCACCTCGGCACAACAGCCAGAGGTCACCTCGTCACTTAGGCTTTAACTTCGTCGTTAGACGAAGTAGCCACATCAAAGCCAAAACTTCGTCCTTAGACGAAGTGGCAAAGCCAAAACTCCGTCCTTAGACGAAGTGGCTGTTTTAAAGCCCAAACTTCGTCCTTAGACGAAGTGGCTGTTTTAAAGCCCAAATTTCGTCCTTAGACGAAGTGGCTACTGTTTCACTCAAATAAGTACGTGGCGTTGTTTAGACCAGACCCACTG